>VZTI01002652.1:1061720-1163303 GCA_013397865.1 Struthidea cinerea | reverse complement strand
CAGGCAGCGGCGGCCGCGGGCAGCGCTCACCTGCGGGCGCGGCGGAGCCATGCTGGCGGCGGCGGGCGAGCGCGGGGAACTGAAGGTTCGCGCCAAAGCGGCTGGACCGCGGGGGGCGGGGCCCGGCGGCGCCTTTCCCGCGTTGCCGCCCGCGTCCTGGCAGATGCAGCGCACATCTCCGCAGGATCGGGCACCCGGCGTGCTCGCCCCGCGCCCGCCCACCCACCTCTGCTGAGGAGCTCATCAGGTCTCCCGTGTTGTCCCCGAAGGGGCCAGTGCGGAGGCCCCCTTTTTTTTTTTCTATTCGCGGTACGGGGCTTGTGAAGCTGCAAGGGCCTGGCATGTGGCGCGAAAAGCTCCCGGGCGGAACGCGGCGGGACTCGGGTGCAGAATGGGGGCGGGGGCCGCGCCTACTCGCGCCTAGCCGGGGCCCGCTGGGAAGCCCCCGTGGTCTCTAGCTCTTTTTAAAAAGTAATTTTCTATGCTATACCTAGGTTGGCTTCACTCTGAAATAAACCCCCCAAAACCTGCCAGTTTTCAAGGGCAGTGGGGCTTCTCCACGAGAGAAAGTCAAGGGTCTGTGGCCCGGCTGCTCCCAGCAGTGCCCGCACCCAGCACCGCCTGCCAAGCAGGGTAGTACAAGTGCACTGTGTCAGAACACTCACCCCGCAGCGCGCAGGCTGCGCCGAGTCCCACGGGGAATGGAGGGTCGCTCACCAGGGCCCCACGATGAGTGAGATGAGTTAAGCGTGAGACTGGGGGTGACGCCTCTGCTCCTCGGGTAACAACAGTTCAACAGAATTTTACAAAGAAGTTGGCTGCCTTGCCCTTTGCAATCAAAATACTACTTGAAGACGGGCCAGAAGAAAATAGATCAGTCATTTTAAACCATTTTTGGTAACATGTATAATAGCACGTTAAATCAAGTGCAGCCGTTAAACCCAGCAAAATAATTGCTGCGTGGTATTTGGCAGCAATAGTAATGGGAGAAGCCCTGAAGAAGCTGTATGGGATTTGTGGCCCTGGTGTTTGCTATAATCCTCTGTTTATCCTGCAGTTTGAGCAGGGCTCAATACCAGTGCAACTCTTGCTGCTCAGCATTTCCAGGTGCCTCCCTGACAGCAGGCGAGTCCCCACTGCAATCGGCTGGAGGGAGGAGGCCCCGTGCACGTGCAAACCTGTGCCCGTGTAAGGCAAACCACGAATCATCTCTGAGCCAAAGCCTGTAAATAGGCTACAGCACAATACAGTACAAGAGCCCTCACAGAGGTGTTCTATTTTCTGTGGGTATTATTCTTCCTGCGCATGCTGCAATCTGTCATGTAAAAGAATCTCCATTTTAAATAAGCCCATAATTACATACTTACCTGCACTGCTGGCTTCTCAGCACACACACAAAAGCAGATGAACTAAACCAGTTCTCCAGAGACCAGACCACACTCCATTCCTCTAAATCCACATTAGTGGAGGATTGCCACCCAGATGGCTTCCAAACAAGACAGCTCAGTTGGGAAAAGGGGGATGTTTTTTGAATTTTGATGTAGTTTTACTTCTTCCAGAAAAAGAAATCTACAAATACTTGTTTACTTACATGGAAGAAGAGATCCAGTTTATCAACAGTAAAAGCCCTTAACATCTTGAATCACAATTATCAGAATTTTACTAGAGAAGTAGCCAACCTTCATAGCTTTTAAGAGCATCATATGAAATGTTATGGAGTACTGATGGCACTAGCTGAAGCAAAATTTCAGACTGCAGTTAATTTTCCATGTAATGCTTAATGTAAACAGCATTCTTCAAATCTTCAAACTGCACATGTAGTCAAATGGTTTTCAAATTAATAGGCCAGAGCAGAGACTTTGTGGGGAATCTGGACAGGACATTTTGTGAACTGTATTGTCAGGGTTTTTTTTAATATGTGAAAAATAATTATTTTATTGAAAATTGTGTGCATCAGCTCACATATTTTACAGATGACTGGGGAGAAGGGAGGAGGAAAGGGTAAAGAGAAATGGGATGTATGTGAAGGGCAGAGGCTTCCCTTCCTACAGCACACAGCAAGGGTACCGGAAAATGAAGGTCTATAACTCAGGAGATGGTTGTTATGACCTGTGACACCGTGATTTCCCCTGTTTTCCTCTTCATGGCCTGCATGCCCCTGCTCTGCCCTGCAGGGCCCAGGTGCCCTCAGTGGACGGGCAGAACAAACTTACCAGCTAGCTTTACCATGATGGAAAAAGTTTTTCTGTGTTTGTCAAGACATAGGCAGCACCACTGTCCTATTATCTAGCTATTAACAGTAGCTGAAGACATGCAATGCTGAACTCAGGTGAGCATTGCATTTTCAGCCACACTTACATTAGGCGAATGTGAGTGGAGGAAAACATCCCTGCCCGTTCAGTCCCCCAGTCAGGGTCCTGCACAGCCTGTCCAGTGCTACCAGCAAGCTCACCCCTCAGGGCTCACATGTCGGCAAAGATCATCTGGAGTATTTTATCAGGTGTTTTCAGTCAAATAGTCTGTTAAGGTCTCGTCTGTCCTTGAAGTGAGCTGTCACTACATGGTAGCAGCCCTTGGAAGACCTGCTAAGGGAATTGGCTGAAATTGTGGAGGGACATGCAGTAGATCGAGCATGCAATGCTTTCTGCATTTATCTGGGGGAATCAAAGTTGTTTACATGTTAGGAGCTTCAAGCAGTATCGAGAACATGGACTTCCAACAATAGCCCCATTGTCAGGAACAACAGATGTGACCTTTGGTCTGCTGGGACAAAGGACAAGTGCTGCCCTTCATGTCACCCTGCAGATTTTGGCTGTTGGCATTGTAACACAGCTTTTCTCTCTGGAGGCAGGACTCCTGCTGCCCCGTCCCTGGCTCTCCTACACAGTTCCTATTTTAATTAACGCTCAACACACTTTATGCTCCTTTCCCTTTTTTTTTTTAAATTGGAGCTATACATTTTTACCTGCTGTCGTGAATGAGTGTTTTAGGACACTCAAAGAATCCCTGGCAAAGGTATCGGCAAAAGCATGTTTAATATAAAAGTGAAAGCATGACAAAGTTCATTGGCAAGGTTCACTCTACTACTTACTAGATGGTTAAAGCACACAGAGAAAAATTGTACTGAAGTCTAAAATCCATCTAAAACTAAAATCAACCAAAAATTATCCACATGAAAAGAGGGTAATGCCAAGAACAAGTAAGGATAAAAAAGAATAAGGGAGACCCTCCCATTGAGTCACAAGGTTCAGAATGGACTTCCTTGACAAACTTAGCCCCACACTTGAAAAACGGTTTAGGCCTAAATGTTTTAATGGCACTTAACAGCACATAATGACAGCTTGATGTAAACAATTAAACAAAAGATTCTTGCAGAATTTACCATAGCACAACAGTAACTCAGTAATAGGCCTAACTTACTTACAAACCTAAAGTACTTAAGAATCTAGGAGAGCAACATTCATAGTACATTTGCTGTACCACACTCGCACGCGGACCCAAAGGAGTACATATAAGGTATATACATTTCAAAATTTCCCTTTGCATTCAGCAAAGTACTCACATCAGATGCCTTTGCATCTTCTCAATGGGCAAAGGGTTGAGTCTCGAGGAGTGGGGGTAGCCCAGGCTCCACTGTTGGCAATTGGTGGTGGTCCCCCAAGTATGGCAAACGCGAGCGTCGGCTGGCTCTGAGAGGCCCCGCTCAGGGGGAGGTGCTGGTCACAGCCTGCTGCGGTCCAGGAGGGCTCAAAGGGTCTCACTTAGGACTGCTCTTTATAGGGTCACAAAAGAGTTGGCTTTAGCCACAGTAATTTTCCAGCCACAATCTGGGCCAGTAATTTTCTTTGAAAGTCTGGTATCAAAGATGTTGTTCCACCTGGGTTGTTATTCAGGCAAGAAAAATCAGTTTTCAAGGCTGTTTGTTAAAAAGAGCCACACTAGAAAGCATAAGCTCCTGGCAGTTTTAAGTTCAAGAGGAGCTTAGCCCAGGTGGTATTTGTCAAGGCCAAGGCTTAATGAGTATTTCTGAGATCATAGTATGGCCCAAGGGTGGGGATGAACCACCACACCTGCCTAAAATAGCATGTGGACACATTAGTTAATGTTTGTGTGATGCTGGTATTTATTGTGATGAGACTTGCACAGTGACACATATTTATGGATGCAAGCATTTAAGAGGAAAGGGAGAATTTGGATTCTCATGGCCACAGAGTACCCATAGCACAATGCAGTAACACGTATCTTAGCTCCATAGAAAAGAGTAAGACTGCAGCCACTAATGACAGTAATTAAAAATTTCTGTAAGAGCTGTCCAATCACCTCTTCATCTGAGCAAATTATAGTGTGTTATTGAAACCATTAGTGCAATAAAATGAAGCTAAAAACATTTTGCATTAAAATAATCAGACATTGATTTATGATGTAAATTGTAAATCGGTAACCTATAACACACACTAATTGTTTTTCTCTCTCCTGCAAGGTGTGTTTCTTGAAAAGATCTGATCAAGCATATCTATTTGTTCACACGTCACCCTCCAGTGGCTCACACTACTATACAAGACATAATAAGGTGTATAATCAGGTAACCTGCTATTGATTGCAATCCAGAAAGGACACACTTGTTCTTACACAGAAGCAGGAGGTTAGCCACTTTTTGAGATTTAATTACAGCTAGACCTCTACATGTTTGCTGGACATGCATTTTTATGGAGTACCTTTTTAATGTAAATACTTTAACACTATGCTCTCATAGGTAGAATCAGATTTTGTAAAATAAATATAAGTTTAAATATTTAACATGTACAATCAGTTTCTAGTAAGACCAGCTGTACCAGCTCCATAAAATACCTCCACAATGCAATTAGTATCTTTTTCCTTTTTTCTCTCTCCAAGGAGAAATAGATTTTCTCCTTTTAATTTAACAGGTTTGTATCTCCTTGTGCTTTGCTATGATTTTCTTGCTAGTAAAGGCTGGGTGCCAATGCATCCTGCATGTTGAATTGAAGGTGATCATGTCCAATCTTATCCGATACTGTGCTTCTTTGACACAAACTGGCAAGACCACAAAAATCAAAAGAATAAGAGAAGGAAAACCAAAGGAATAATACAGATCAGTGTCAGAAAAAGTGCAGTTGATACTACATTCATCGGTGCAGTAAGAGAATGGCTGAAATGTGGTCATTTTTGATAGAAACCTTAATGATTATTCCAAATGTAAGTCACAGCAGATCATTTGGAGCCCAGAGCATTATGATTATGGGAGTGTAATTACAATGCTCATTTGATTATCCTGTAGCCATTCCACAAAATGCATAGCAAAAAATGTTGATCGAAAGTAGCTGGTTTTGATATGCAGTAGCCACTTTTAAAAGCTCAAAATCCCAGCCCTTTCATTGTTGGGCTTTGATTTGTATTTCCCTTTGAAAATGCAAATTACATTTAGTCACATCATAAAGAAATAATTTACAAAATGTTCTGCAAATGTATAGCTGTGGGAATCAGAAGGCTATCAGGAAATAATCAAAAATACTTACTGTAGTCTCTTTTTTTGCCCTTTTACACAAGGTTTGCCACTGCCTTTTTGCAAATGTTGATTTGCATTGCCTCCACCAGCCTTCAGTAAGATGTGGTTGCTGGGAGAGGATGGGGGTGGGAGGACAGGTGGTGGCATAACCCCAGGGATGTCTCTCCCCGGGCAGCTCTCTCGGGGGGAGGAAGTGGGGGGGACAAATAGAAAGCCTCCCTCAGGGCTCGCTAGTGCCTGCCACAGGTCCCCAGGGCACAGCTCAAATTTTCAAGCCTTTGGGTTTTTTCACAGCATGAGGGAGATGCCCTCTCTGCTGCAGGGAGCCCTCACCTAGCCTGCTAAGGCAGGAAAAGGAATGCGTGTGTTGAGCCCCAGGCGTACCCAGCCACTTCATTCTACACAGCACAATGTCCGTGTCTCCGCCCGCCAGCAGCTGCCGAAGCGCCCCGGGAAGTGTCCGGGAGGAGGCTCCGGGCAGGGACGGGAGCAGCGGCTGCGGCTGTGGGAGCCGCAGGGACGGGCTGCACCTTCTGCCCCAGCTCGCCGTTCTCCCAAGAGGCCGCTGCCTGCCGGCGCCACTCCTCTATCCTCTGAGTTATTCATCTCAAATGCCCTGTATTTACATTCATTCAAACGTGATCTTGGCAGACCCTTATTAGTGTTATTGCCTTAATAGACTTCTCCTCTCTAACCTCTAACTTTTTTGCAACAAACTGGCTTGAACTGCTAAGCATGGCAATTCATTAGATAAGAATATTATGTAAAAACCTTCTATGGTGGACACATATACAGAAAATAATTCTGTCAGATGTAATTTTCAGAGGTAGCACAGCTATTTGATTCCATTTAGTGACATGAGATGCCAGGAGGTCTCTCAGTTTGGGATTTTTCCACAGTTACATAAGTCACTGCCCGTCTTTCCCAGCCTTAAGTAATAATAACAATAATAATTATTATTATTATGTCAAAGTGCATTCTCTAGCACAATCCAAAAAATCAATTGCATATATTTGATGCACAGTCCAATCTTCTTGGCAGCAAGTCTGCAAGTTATAGAAAGTCTTAAAATACATGGGGTTGGATCCTGAGCAGCATTGGCTGAGCTAGAGAGCAGGACAGAGGTGAGGGGTGCCATGGCTGCGGGCTGTTGCTCTCAGTGAGGCAACCTCTGCTCCTTAAATCAGCTCAGCAAGTTGCCAGATTCTGGTCAGCATGCTGTCATACATGGCCAACTACTAGAAAATAATCAGTGGGAGCAGGTAAAATAGAGCAAAATTGCAGTAGCCAGTTTTTTCTTTAAAAAGTAAACCATGTCCAAAAGCACCCATCCCCACTTCACAGCAAGAAAGCAGGCTCTCATGGGGCATTAGCTCAGTCATGGCAGTGCTGGGGGGAGGCACAAATGGGCACTCTCCCCTCCCGGCTGAACAGGGACTGTTTGCTTTCTCTAGCATTTCATAGAAATAAACCAACCAGCAGCAACAACAGCTGCTGTGAACCCCAGCCCTGAAAACCACTGGGAGCATGGCAGTGTTTTTTCCACTGGTCCATCACTGAGATCAGGGTGTGGATGGGGAGACAGAGGAGCCACTGGCATCCCCCCTGCTCAAGGCAGTTCTCAGCAACATCAGTGCAGGATGAGCAGTTCCCACAGTCATCCCTTCCCAGCCAGGCAGTATGGCCAAATTTCCCTGAGCACAGGAGTACCGTGTGGCGTGGCAGCAGGCAGACAGGCTGAAACCCTGGGAGCTGCATTTCCCAGCAAAAAAGGGTTGGACAGCCACCTCATCTCCCCTCTCCGATCATTACTTCTATTCATCTTCCTGACAAGGCCAGCACAGGCACTACATTTTGGTATGTCTGTTGAAATCAATAGGAGGCCAAAGCAACCCCTAGAAATGCTGGAAGAGAGAGAGGTTACAGTGTTGCCCAAATAAAACCCTGAGCTGGGGGAAATTCCTGCCTAGGCCATAAAAAGCGACCTCTGCACCTCCACCATCCTGGGATTGATTGATGGTCTGCTCATGTCACAAGGGGTTAGGGTGAGGAACAGCCTGGAGTTGTTCATGATTTTGGTGCCCCTTGGACAGTTCAGTGGGCTGTCACCTCTGTCACAATCGTCCTGTGAATTTGCAAAGGCTCTGGGGAAAAGAAAACATTTGTGTGAGGG
The DNA here is from genome assembly GCA_013397865.1 of Struthidea cinerea. Classification (NCBI taxonomy): domain Eukaryota; kingdom Metazoa; phylum Chordata; class Aves; order Passeriformes; family Corcoracidae; genus Struthidea; species Struthidea cinerea. Next base: position 1,155,606 of record VZTI01002652.1, on the reverse strand, counting down.
GTTGAGCTGCGCGACAGGTTACTCTGCCATTTCATGCTCTCGCCACTCAGGCAGATGAGCAGCTACAAAAACCCTCCAAGCATCTCTCTCCCTTTCAGAAAGACCTCTGTCTCTCGAGCAAGCTGCCTGTGGGCAGCCCCCTCACGCCCTGGCTGTATGTGAACAAAAGCGGCCTGTGTTTGCAGGCCTGGGCAATGTTTTTGCTCCAGGGAGTCTCCCGCTCACGCGCTGCCCTGCTCAGGAGCAGGGTTTCACAGGCGCTTGAACTGCCAGCTGGCTCACAGCACAGCAGCACACGGCTCTGACCTGCAAGACACAGGAAATAAGTGCCCGGAGAGTGCAGCGCCAGGCCAGGCTGCTGGTCTGGCTGTCACTCCCTCTATGGAGCAGGTCCCCAGGACACTCATCTCTTACAGCCAGTCCTGAGGGCAGTGGCAGGTACCCCAGTGCTGCTGGGGAAACTTGTGTTCTTAGGAAGACAATATCCAACAGGGTCAGACCCAGCTCTGGGACACCGAGCTAAAGAAGAATGATTGCTACCCTCAGCGGTGACTGCTCTCCAGCCTCCTGTTGTTCTTTCTTTTTTTTTTTTTTTTTTAAGACATCCTTAGGTTTATGGGAAAGACCAAAAAAAAGAAAAAAAAAAAACACATCAAAAAAATTGAACCACTTGTCTTGTTGGCAGAAAAAGAAAGAAGTCTTTTTACTCATGCCATGAAGACATCAGCTGTGGAGGTAAAGCCTGTAAAGTTTCAGAAAACCAAGGGCCATGATGCTGAGGTTCACCTGCTCCTCCAGTCTGAACTGAGCACTGCTTCCTCCCTCACAACCCACTGGCAGGCTCAACAACCAATGGCTGGGGAGAGATGCTGCTGTTCACCCTGAAACCTTCTGGCTGATGTCTGACATCCAGAGAGAGCTGAGCAACTCTTGTGATTCCCACAAGATCCAGAGTAAAATGCTGCTGAATGAACAGATTCCATGTAAGCTCTGACAGCAAGTCTGACATTAAAAACAAAAAAAGGAAAAGAAAATTTGTATCTGATTTAGTAAACATTCTCTCAATTGGATGCAAATACTCACTCACTTTGGATGTCCATGTCTGAATCTGCTTTCATGAGCTCTTTGCTATTTTTCATCATCCATTCCAGCAGACACCTCAGAGCTCACTTCTTACAATTCAGAGCATTTTAAACCCTGGAAGAGGAAAATGCAGGTGCCTTTTGGGGATTAAGAAAACATAAACATCCATGCATGGAGATATGAAGCCCAAGAGAAAGAAAAGCCAGGAAACCAAGGGGCAGCTCTACAGCAGTGGTAATTTGTGCCGCTTGCAGAGTCAGCCATGGAGGGAGGGTGTAGCAGTTGCACCACTGCCAAGGATATGTGGATGGATGGAGGGCAGTGTGTCCAGCTCCCGGCGTGCAAATCTAGACATACTGGTACTTAAATACGGTTGGCTTTAAGAGACTTGTAAGAAAACCCTAAGTGAACATAACATGGCTCCTTTCCAAAGAGCATTTCCTGAGGCGTAGTTGCCCAAGACAGTCTGATTTTACACATTGCTGTGCATGGTCTTCTAGCTGCATGTTAGTAAAACATGAATAAAAAAGGCTCAGCTTTGTAAAGTACTGGGGGTGTGTGTGAAAATGTAAGCACATTTTTATTTATAGTGAATTATCACCAAGATAGGGAGCAGCCACATTAAAAATGATAAAAACAAGATGGAAAACTAGATCTTGCTGAGAATTTTTTTTACAAGTTCACTCACTGTTGCTTTAACCAGTAATGCTGGTGCAGCAAAAGGATTCCTAATCAGTCACTAATGCATGATTGTTTAATTTTAATGAGCATGATCAATACCATCCGCTCCTTCTTTAAATGCTAATGAACACTTTAATACAACAGATGTGGACAAACAGTACATTGTAGATTGAAATTAGGCATGGCACTAAATAGTTTACAAACAGCAGAGGAATCCTGCTGGACATCTTGACAAACAACCACAGGCAGCTGATAAATCTTGAACTGCCACCACCAGCCCACAGTGTCTCAGGCTTGGACAACTACACTGCCATCCTGATCACCCTAGAAGAGAAATGTGCCCTTCCAAACCCTTGCAATTTCTTTCTTAGGATTTGTGCAGGCCCAGCTGTGATTCCTGAGATGCATATCCAAATTTTAATAACACAAGCACATTTCTAGCAACTGCTCTCAGGTGCAGTTACTATTAGTTGGTATCCTCCAACCCATTTTGGTCATGGCAAGAAATTTCAGGGAAGGATCCCCAAACTAGACAAAATCCCAGTCCCCTCCTAAGTTGTGACAGAGAAACATCCAGTGCTAGATTGTCCATGTCTCCCAAATTAGTTGTCAGGCTCAACTAATTTGGTTGTAAACCAGGGCCAGAAGCTGGGTTACTAACTAGCTTTCAGTCAGTTTGAAGCCACAAGAAAATGGCAAACGTTGTTACCACAGGGCATCACATGCAGCTGAATTCAATTCAAGGTAAAGCTTCTATTTTTTCTGCTCTTAACTGTTGTCAGAGGTAAAGGCACTTCAGTGACAGAGATGCAATTCTTGACACCTGGTGTCATTTGTGTCTTGCTCCATTGGTTTTGGTGGACCCTGTCCTGAATTCATGAAATGTGAGTCCCAGTTCTGGTATGTACTGAAAACTCACCCCAGGGCACAGCCCTCACTGGGCTGGTGGCAATCAGAGGAAGGAGAGCTGCATGTGCCCACAGAAGTGGCCTTTGTGTGGAGCAGGGAATTTACCTGTCCTTCAGAACATCCAGTGACAGGGCTATGGTGATGCCCCCTCACCCTGAGCAGGTGATGTGCCAGCAGCTCTGCCAACATTGCTCACAATGGTGTGCCAGCGAGTACCACCTGGGAAGGATGGTGTGCAGCACCCTGTTCAAAGGCATCTCTAATTCACAGTTCCTTGGCTTTCAGAGGGTACCATGCATTGCTTTGGATTCAGCTTCCTTTATCTGTTTCTTCCTTTTTTCTTCTCTTGCATCTTGTGAAACCCAAACTTTTTTTTCTCCTTTTTAATTGTGTGAAATCAACTTGGAGTGAAAAGGCCACGAAGAAACTTTCTGACGCCAACTGAGTCTAAGCTGTGTCTTTGTTCTCAGCAGAGCTAAAGACCACATTAATCAGAAACTTTGCTGACCTTGTCTTTACTACCTGAAGACTGAAAGACAAAAGCGACACAGTCTGGCCACATTTAAAAATTCAATTAAAAAATACCAGCTGCACAGGGATAAATATTATCATAGACCTCAGTGGGGTTAGTTGTAACTATGATAAAGGCAATGCCTTCTTCTCACTCTATTTTAATTTTTTTTCCCCCAAAGAATAAAGCCTAGTTTTTGATTCTCCTTCTGATTAAGACAACTGTGTATGTGACAGAGTGTGCTCAGTGGTGTTGGGTAGCTGATGTTGGGCCTTTTAATAAGGAACAAAGTGAGAAATTCCTGAGAAGGGATGGCAAGCTGAAAGTGGAGAAGTGAAGCTATTAAAGTGGACCTGAAGAAAAATATCCCTGTGTCCCTCTTTTTCAGATTATGCTGGTCTGATAAAAATATTACCTCTTCCTATAGCCCTGGCAGAAGCAGAATAGACAAGGGGTGAGGAGACCCTGCTCGGAGCTGGACTCAGCATCCAGAGGCAAAGTGAGGTGAGGAGAGAGGTAACAGCACAACTCTCCTAAGGATGAAACGGAGAGCCTTTCATTGTGGCACCTGGCTGTGCCTTACGGATTTTATTTTTGAAATATTAAGCAAATGAGTGGATATCCAGTCAGCTGAGAACACGAGCAGCCAAACAGATGGGAGAAAACCAAATGAAATCCCTTGGTGCTGACAGTGACAGGAGGAGAGGTGGCAGCTCTCCCTGTCCACTGGCAGGCCACAGCCAGAGGGGTACCGGCTTTGGTGCAGCAAATTTAATAGGCATATCTTCTCTGGGTTGAATGTTCAGTTAAATAAAGGGCCAAATTCCTCTCAGAACATCCTCCGGCCCCGCCAGCTCCCCCTGGCTCTGTCCTTTCCCGGCTTGCCGGCAGCCTGCCTGTGGGATTTCCTTGTGTGCTGCACCTTTATCCACCCGCACTCACTGGCTCTGGTCTCCCCTTCGCCCCTCCTGGGCTCGCTCTCACCCTGTGGGGGCATGCCAGGGATGGCCGTGGGCTGCGGAGGGGTGCGGGGGTACCTGCGGTGCTGGGAGGCCGGCGGGGCCGCTGGCAAAGAAGTCCTGCTGGCTCTCCCCGTGTGCCGAGGGGGCACTGGGGAGCTGGTCCCACTGCGCCGCCCGTCCGAGGAGCTGCGGGAGGCAGCGCTGTGCGAGGCGTTTCTGCCTTTGCCCGCAGACCTGTCCCTTTCCGAAGGGGTGTCAGAGGCCGTGCTGGAGGCGCTGCTACCTTTTGAGTTCAAGTGCAGATTCGAAAGGTTTCTCATCAAACTGTGTGACAGGGGAGAGGAATTCCTCGAGTGGCTGATGGATGTGAGCTGGTGACTGATGGGAGCGCGCGTCCTCCTGACGGCAGCGGCGTAGGAGTCCTGGCTGCGAAGGTAGGGCAGGTAATGGGTGACTGTGGTCGGGCTGTGGGGGTGGCCGTGCTGGAGAGAAATGGCTTTTGCTATCTGGTGCATGCGCAGTGTCTGCATCCACTGACTGTCCGTGCCTGGCAGAGAAATGGAAACAGGGTCAGCTTTCTGTGAATCAATGGAAAACCGCTCTCAGGTATACCGAAGGTGTGAGGTTAGGTACCAGGGTTTCTCTTGGAAGAACCTCAGACCACCCTTTCCCTCCCAGCCTTGCAGCAAATAGTCCTACCTTTGAGAATGTTCAGTGTTATGGTTGAACATAATGTCGGGCTTTTAAAATAGCAAGTGATACAAATATTTCTGATGCCACTGCAGATTATGGAGCTTAGACCAGAAGACAGTTACTGAGCCATCCACCTGGCTGTTCAGGTGGGTTCCCACTCCCAAGTGCCTCCTGGGCTTTTGAACCCAACCTGGTTTTAAACATGCCCTATGATGCTACTAGCAACCTCAGCAGATTTCTCCACAGCTTTCATTACAGAAGAGCCTGGAGACCTCTGGAGCAGGCACAGAGGTCACCCCAAGGCACCAGTCTTGCTGCAACGTCGCCTTCTAGCTGCATCTCTCCCATCCAGCACAGTCATGCTGTTCGCAGCCCAGCACAGAGAGGAAGCAGTGCAGAGCCAGTGCAAATCCCAGCTGTGGCAGCCACGTTCACCTCCTCTGGCTCCAATTTCTTTTCAAACTACTACACACCACAAAAACCAGAGCTACTTCAGTTGTTGCTGCTACTACAAATTCAGAATTCAATCCACTTGGCATCCAGCTTCATGCAGAAAACCCACTCTGTATATGGAAAAGCCAGTGAGGCATCAGGCTTCAGCCAGGCTGGCTCAGACAGTGCTTAACTGTGAGCAACTCAGGGTATTACAGTTCCCTCTACATCTACTGTCACAGCCCTGGGGTCGTAACAAAAGTTGTAGCTTTCAGAGATCAGACTGAAGTGGTTTTGAAAGTCAGTCCTGTGGTTTCTGTGAAAGCCTTTAGCAAATACAATAGCTGTAAATTTTCCATTTGAACTGCAAGGGCTGCCTGGTTCGCTACTTTGTGGGTAGAGCAGAGAACAGGAATTCCTCTTATCTGAGGCCAGAGCTCTGGCCAAAAACCCATGGGGAGCAGCTAAAATAATTTTGTTCTAGAGAGATCTGAATGATTTGTCCTTAAAGATTGCTAATATCATTCCAACAGGAAAGCATAACCCTCACTGCCTCTTGCTGGAACACTTCATTGACCATGGGGAGTTTTGTGGGAGCTGGATAGCGGCTCTGTCCTCATTAGGATTGCTCCTGTTAAAATGTAATGGATGATCTCTTCCACTCCTCTTTTCCCCAGACTTTGAATCCAAAGAGATTTAAATCACTTCAACTTATTGTCAAGTATGTCAAAAGGAAACTGTCTTTCCTGTCATAGTGTGTGTGACACAGACACAGCAGATAGGTCCACCTGCACTTAGAGGTGAACCTTCTTTCACAGAAAGACAGATAGGAATGGTCTCCTCTGCTTCTTAACCTCCTTGAAAGTCATGGTTTCAAAAGAAACTTGCATGCCGAAGTGTACTTGCTAGACACTATCGCCTCTGCCGTTCCCCCGTGCCCTCCTAATAAGGATGTGGACGTAAATCACAGACCTCATAAACCTGGAAACAGCAGGCTCAGGATTCGAGTTTGGGTTTTCATTTGTTACCGACACTCAGGTGGCCATCACATGCCCCATGGGACCAGTGCTGATCTCCCTGAGCAAGGGGCTCCCTTCCGACTGTTCAGTCCTTGCTCCTTACAGCCAACAGCAGTTGCCAGCCCAGGATCCAGCTGCCCAGCAAGGATCTCCCAGTGTGCCCTGTGGGGCTGCCTCTCATGGGCTGGAGGGCTTCTCCCTCACATGGTCTCTGAGCCACCAACTCTGTACACTGAGTGAAGTGCTCTGTGTGGTATGGTAGCCCACAGAGATAGTACCTTCACTGCTGGTTATTTTAGCCTATTAGACAGGTATTACCCTTACCTTTGTGCTTGGATTTGGTGGTCTTTCAAACCTGGGATAGGTGGTCTGGTAAAGAAGACAGGCCAGAAGGTTTGCTAGAGCTGAGGCACACCTTTCGTGCTGGCTGGTAACCCACCTGCTCTGAACTGTGCCTATTCAATTGGCTGCTGACAATACATTAGTGCCTCCATGTAACTCCTCCAATGTGCCAAAGGGACAGATAAGCTCTCCCACCACTCACTGAAAAAAAAGCAACCATTTCAGCTTACAGCAGCCGAGCCAACCTGTGAAGATACACACCACACCGCGGTATGGCTGCAGGGCTCATCACCCCAAAACCAGGGTTACCTCTATCTGCAAAGCTAATCTGCAGTAAAGATGTATCTTCTAGGACATGCTCTAGGTTCCATTAGCGTTACAAAATGTAATTGTGTTGCAAATGGATCCCAGTAACTTAGGAATAAGCACAGCCATTTTAGATGTGTTTGTAGACCAAGCCCAGCACCTCTCAATTCACAAGGCCATTCTTCTAAGTTGCCAGTAGTGTACAAAATTGAGAAGTTCTTCCTCTGCTCACTGGTATCTTGTTCCAGCTCCTGTACTGCCCCTCAGGTGTCCCAACCCAAACACTTCTGCAGCCCTACTGCAAACTCAAAGAGAAAAACAGCTTGGCTACCAAACACCTTTGCAAAAACAACAGCAGATCTTAAAGGCAGAACTGTGCTAGAGTCAACTGAGCCAAGTGTGAATCTGCCAGCAGCATACATTAATTAGGAAATGAAAACTGCATTGTAGAGCCCACTGCATTATTAAATGTATCTCACTGAACAAATCAAGACCCAGAAGCCATAACAAACACCATTCCAGAAGTCAGATAATGATGAGCCAGGGCTGGCTCAAACGGGCAAGCGGAGCTGTGGAAGAAGAATGCAATGGGAAGATTTCCACAACTCTTCACAGAAGAGCAGGATGTCAGGAGCACTTGTGTCTGCCAGGCTGGCAGTATGGTACCTGTCAAAACAGCCTATCATCCACAGGGGACTTTTTGCCACCCCACATGCAGCTTCTGAGGCTACAGCCTCAGTGTGTGTGTCCCCCTGCAAGAGCACTGGCCAGAGCAAGAGCAATCTGCACCCACACATCTGTAACAGGAGGTGCTCTTTATCCAAGCACAACATCCATGCAAAGCTGTGTGCTGGGTGGCTAAGGGTGGGAGGGAAGAGCTGGCCGAAGCAGTCCAGTTGAGTTTGAGCTTATCAGCATGGACTGCTTCCAGCCTGCTTCCTATAGGAGCATACAGGTCATCCCCCTTACCCTTCAGAGAAAGGTAACAGACAGCACTACCAGAGGGAAAAATGGATCTGATGGCCACCAATGTAAGCAAGTTAATCAGGGACACCAAGACTGGAGGCAGCATGGGCTGCAATGATCATTGGTAGAGCTTGCAGTCCTGAGGGACATGGGTCAGGTAAAGTTAGGCTCATGAACTTTAGAAAAACAGACTTCCAGCTCCTCAAGGACAGAGTCAATAGGATCCCCTGGGGACAAGGGAGAGGAACAGAGCTGGCAGCTCTTTAAAGAAGTCTTCTGCAGAGTGCAAGAACTCTCCAGGAGCAAGAAACTGGGCAAAGAAGGCAAGAGACTGGTGTGTCTGAGTAGGGAACTGCTGGTGAAAGTAAAGGGAAAGAAGCAAAAGCACAGGAAGTGGAAACAAGGGCAGGCAACATGGGAAAAGTACAGGCATGAAGTTTGGTTGTATAGGGATGTAGTGAGCAAGGCCAAAACAAAGCTGGAACTGAACCTAGCAAGGGATGCAAAGTATAACAAGAAGGGTTTCTACAGCAATGTTAACAAAATAAGAAGTTCAAAGAAGCTGTATCCCTCTGATAAACAGCACTGGAAAACTGGTTACAACAGACGGGGAGAAGGCTTTGCCTCAATCTTCAATAGCAGGCTCTCTTCCCACACCTATGAAGTCAATGGACAGCAGGATGAGGACTGGGGGAGCAAAATGCTTCCTGATCTTAACGACAGTGGACAAGGGAAGAGCTACAGATGTAATTTATCTGGATTTCTGTAAAGCCTTTGACATGGTCGCCCCCAACATCCTTCTCTCTAAATTGGACAGACATGGATTTGCTGGATGGAGTTAGGTGGATAAGGAATTGGTTGAATGGTTGCATGCAGAGGGCAGTGGCTCAGAGTCCTGGTGTACATCAGTGACAAGTGATGTCCCTCAGGGGTCCATACTGGGACCAGTGTTATTTATTATCTTCATCACTGATATACAGAGGGATCAAGTGCACCCTCAGCACACCTGCAGGTGACACCAAGCTGAGTGGGGCAGTTGCTGTGCATTGACTTTTTGCTGTTCTCCCCCTATATGCCCTGCCCATGTCAGCAATAAAGTCCACATGTGTTGACTCACCTGAGTCGGATCTGCTCCGTGAATTCCCCTCCGAGTTGGGGTGTGAGGTCTGTATCATGAGCTGTACTGCCTCAACCTCGTCCTGCGCTTTCACCTTGCTCCAGCAGATAGCTTGGATGTGCCTCGTGCTTTTGGGAGCTCTAACATCACTCTGCTCAGGAAGGACACAACAAGTGTGAGGATGTAACAACACACAACACTAAGCTCCCCTATGAGGGAACTTCCACTAGTGCCTGGGTGGCCAGCAGTGCTTTCAATATAGAGTCTGTTTTGCAAAACCACTTAGCTAGTTCTCAAATATTTTTAGACTCTAGATAATTTTGGCTGGTACTTGTGATTATGCTAAAAATGTGGTAGTGAATAACTGCGTCAATTCTTGTACCCTGTGGAGGAAAGATCTGAAGGCCTTCCTCTGCAAACACAAAAATACATTTTACTAGTTCTATTAATGTGAGCATCAAATGTGCACTGCTTTCTGCTAAAAGAGGTAGGACTAAGCAGGTATTTTTGCAGGGGGACCCCCAACAAAATTTTCCTGGAGTATCAAGCTCTTCAGTCTGCTGTTAAGGACCTATGACTCCTGTGAGAAACTTCATCCTGAAAAAAACTACTTCTGCACTTCTGAGACAAGCAAGCAAGGCCCAGGATTTCCCCCATCTCTCCATCAGTGCCTGAATCCTTGTTCAGGACAGAGCTGGAATCTCATTTATTAACCTTATTCTGACACACAGTTAGTCTTTATAAAATCACTATTGTAAGTAACTGCAAATTCTTTTTACAAAGCTAATTTCTATCACATCAAATTGTATTCTGGGTTTTATTTTATCTTATTCTTGATTTCTCATTTTCTATCTTCCCCTGTTGCTTCTCTGCTCTCCTAATTAGCACATCATTGAAAAGATAAAAACCAGCTTCTTTAAATAATGCAAACATCACTGACCATTACACTTCAAGCAAAAGGAGCTTTCATCCTTGAGAACAAGAGCCATCCCAGGCTGCATTCTGAGGCCATTGTCTCTGTAAACTTCATTCAGCTTTTGCAATGAACTTTTTATTTTACAATTAATTACAGGCTGCTGAGACTTGATTACAGGATATAACAAAGCCAGAGGATGTTATTTCCACACCTCCTGTGTAGGTTTTATCTTGTATCAACTATTTTATTTGTTTCTTAGAGCTTACCTCATACGTAACGACACATTCTACAGACTGGTGTTCTTCTATGCCCACAATCCACTTCTCCATTACAAACGGTGGCTGGAAAAAACATGGTGGGAGTTTTATAAGGTGCTCTTCATCACCCCACTTGTTTCTAAATCACCCAAAAGGTATTTACAGCATTTGCCTCTTTTCATTCATTCCTATATTGTTAACATCAATACTATTCTTAATATTTTATGAGACAAAGCAATATATTTTAAAATATTTACTTCCTTGTTTACAAAAGGAAACTGAGAAGAGATTTCCATACATAACACACAGCAGATGAGACAACATGGAACATTTTTGTGGGGGCATAAACCTTTCTCAATTTCATGCATGTATACTTTTTCTTCTGCTAGATTTACAGAGGAAAACAAGAACAAATATCTATAGATTCTCAGAGATATTCCTTGACAAATATAAAAATGTTGAAGTATGTGAAAAGGTAATGTTACTGTATGTAGTTGTTAGTTTATTTAACTTCACAGCTTTTTTAAAGGAAAAATTGAAATGTCCAAGATTAAAATTAGACAGAAAACTAATTATAGTAATAGCAACAGTAATAATAATAACAACAACAACAAAACCCCCACAAGTGTTGTTACAGAAATCAGTAACTATAAAAATAGTATTAGCATGAATTAAATATTAGAATCTTCTTTGGCAAATATACCTATATCACATTTTCCTTAAAATTTTTACTGTTGACAATCTGCTTTTTATTTTTTTCCTTCAGAAAAAATAACTAAAGGCTTTCCCCCCAATTTTGCCCCAAAAACTCACAGTTAAAAGCACTCAAGAGTTTGGGTGTTTTTACCAGTGCACATTAGAGCAGCATTCTAATTGGCAATCAAGCTGTATATTTTTTCAGTTAGAACTTTATTTTGTGAGCTATTATCAAGTGGAGCATATTAATAAAACAAACAATTAAAATAATAGCTAACAAAATGCCCTCTGCATTAACAAAACTTCTGTTCCTTAGGGAAAAGCAGTCTAAATGCTTACTGGTAAATATTTACAGGCAGGTTCTGAAACAGGGTAAAATGCCCAGTGACAATGAATTGCAGATGTTCAGTGCTGTACTTTCTGCAATAAGTTTCAGTCTTTGCAATCCACTGTTGCATGAAAGAGAGAGTTTTAGAACCAGGTAAAAGTTCTAAAACCATGACAAAAAAAAAAAAAAGAATAAAAAAGAGAAAAAAGAGAAAAAACCCAACAAAACCCCCCAGACAAATCACGTGAAGTTTCTTGAACACTTAAATTGGTTTCTTCTCTTGAAAAATAAAGCAATTCTTTTCTTCAAAAGGGGTAATAAATTCAGAGGATATAACATGGAATTAAAACAAGAAAAAATAAACTGGTTCCTTCTCTTATTTGTCTATTGTTAACATTATTGTCAGCTTAAAGGAGAACCAAAATACCTAACGCCTATTATGATACAATTCTATTTAAAATGTGCATTTTATTTAAAAGCTGTCAAGAGATTGAGCTTCTGCAAGCACAAAAGTCGACTGCTGTGGTATTTTAATGTCTTTGAGATCTGTGAATTTGTGAAAGCTTTAAGGCTGTAAATACCTTTGTCATCTTTAAAATCTCTACATCAGGTAGGTTAGTGTTGAATGTCACATCTTTTATGTAGGTTATTGCAATTTCATCCCCGTCCATCTCCATGTACATTTTCCATTTACAATCCTATGAATAATAAAAAAAAAGAATGCTGGATTGTTAGAATACAAATAGGAAAAAAAAAACCCCAACAACAAAACCCAAAATGAAACAAAACTGAAAGCCGAAACAACCTGAAATCTAATCCTCAATATATGAAGGGGAAAAATAACCCAGCGAGAAAGTTAAGGGACATACACGTATTTTAGGATATGCATGTTTGCAGTACAGTGTTGATAATGGAAAACCCTCAGTCCTCTTGTTCCCTCTTCTCTTAGCTCAACCTTGTGAGGCAGCAGCCACGTTGACAGGTCTGATGTCTTCCGAGGTGTGGTGTCCCTGAATGGCCTCACCTGGACAGACAGCCTGTTGGAGCACGTGGCTTGGGAGCTCTGCACACCCTGGGGCAGTGGGGGACAGGGCAGTGGTGGGAGCCACCACTTGGGGTCACAGTCAGTGCTGGCAGCCAGCCCCAAGGACATCGTCCTGGTGAACCCAGGAATAAATGACCAGAGTCTGTGCAACGCTTTCAAGACAATCGCCCAGATAATGGGCAAAAGGATGAGTTTGTTCTTACAGCTCAGTTATTTCAGATACTGAGAGCCCAGCGAGGCCCTGAGCATCCTCAACTTGCGCTCGCCTCCAATTGCACTGTTAATTATAAACAAGCTCAGCTTAGAAAATAATCACAGTGAATGTAATAAACCAAAGCCTTAAAGGTATCCTTAATCCTCTGAGCTGAACAGGGGGCCAACATCCCACACTTTGCACAGGTGTGAGCCTGCAGAAAGTGACAGCTGGCAGCATCCTGCAGGACATCCCACACAGACTGAGTGCTGGAGCTGGGGTTTGTGTCTGTGGCCAGGGAGGCTCCCACTGGGGATCGGAGACTGCCTGTCCATGGTGCAAACCAGACAACATTTGCTGGTCTGCCCAGCAGGTGCTTTGGGGATGAGATACTGCGCAGTCCACTGAGCTCCTTCAAAAATCAGTCCCCTGAGGGACCACAGGGATACAGTGAAGCAGAGTGTCTCTATCTTCATACAGGAAGGAGGGAATCTTCCCTTCTAGGAGACAGGAGCTCCTCCAGACAAGCCAGGGGTTCAGTAGGGTCTGTGTCTGCCACATGCCACCTGTAAGGCAGGTGTGGGCTCAGCGCTTGCAGGAGGCAGTCTTCACCTTGGTTTTGCTCAGAAAATGCAAAAACTTTCAGTGGGGACACAGATGGACACTTAGGGCCGCAGGCTTGTGTAAGCAGCTATTTGCACAGACAAATGTACAGCAGCCTAAAAAGTATCTGTTCACACAGGTGTTTGCATGTGTATCTCTCATAAATGTAATGCAGGAGCTCAGCCCTCAGAAGGCTCAAAGCTTTCCATCATGCACTGAATTGGCAATTCCAAGATAAAAGAAAACTGCAATATAATCATTTCTGAACTGCAACAAGGAATTATGTTTATGACAGCATTTGGCCCTGTGTGTCCACCTGTCCCCATTGAAAGCTTCCACATTTTACAAGCAGACAGGGCGTGTGAGTTGGTTTTCGCACTGCCCTGGTGCGAGTTTGAGTGATGGGAAGTGCAGTTCAGTGGTCAGGGCACCAACCAAGACTCAGGCACCAAGTTCAGTTTCCAGTTCTGCTACTGGCTTCCTGTGCAACCTGACCAGGTGCGAAAGTCACCCTGTGCTTACATTTCCTAATCACGGACTGTATCTCTTTGCATGACTCTTTTCTGTCCTGCTTTTTGCATTTGTGAGCTGACCCAGGGAGTTCAGCACTGTGCACCGGCCCTGACATTGGCTGAGCAGGGCACGTGCTTTGAAACAGAAGAGCAACAGCAAAGCGAGTCACTCCTCCTCTTCTCTCGAACTGTGCTCCTCTCCCTGCCCACAACGTTCTTGTTGCCAGACTTTTTTGCAGGACATTCATGCTTCTGCCAATCAAACCTGAGGTTAGAGACAAGATGCTTAATGACTTTTCTAAGTTTTACAAAAACACCCGAGCCAAGAAAAGAAAAAAATATCAACATAAAGTACTATCCTCCAGTTAGTTCAGCACATCTGCCATCTCTGAGTAACACCAGTGCCAAGCACCTGAGAGCTAGAGCTGCACCTTGTGCCAGGGCTCCCATGCCCTCCTGACTCAGGATTTTGTGCTGTTCACTCGCATTCCCCTCCAGACTAGATATGACAAATACGATCTCATTTTAATAAACAAAATAAATCAACCTACCACCTCTAGAGAAAAGTCTGACAAGCATCGGGGGGGGCACTTCCACTGCCCATCCCCTTGCTGGATCTGCTGCACAGGCAGGATCCCTCTCCATGTGGTCACAGATCAGATTGCCCCACACAGGGGTGGGTGGATACCTGAGGCCTGAACAAACACTGCCTTCCCCAGCTCTGAACTGCATCTTCAGAGAAACACATACTCTGCTGTCCCTCAAATCCAGTCCCCAAACCTTTGGTGCTCCTTGGAGCCCTCTCCAGCAACACTGTGCAGATACCAAGAGGGCAAGATACCATACTAGGGTACCCACTCTGGTCCCTCAAAAATACATGTCTCATTTTATTTGGAAAGGTTTTCATTCTGTCTTATTAGAAAATCATTACTGGAAGGGAGAAAGAGAGAATGAGAGAGAGAGAAGGAGCAGAGAAAAAGAGTGAGAGGAAAGGAAGAGAAGGGGACATTGGGAGAAAAAATGAAAATATATAAAAAAGGGGAAGGAAGGAAGGAAGGAAGGAAGGAAGGAAGGAAGGAAGNAGGAAAGAGAAAAGAAAAAAGAAAAAAATAAGAAAAGCAGAAATTTGGAAGGAAGGAAGGAAGGAAGGAAGGAAGGAAGGAAGGAAGGAAGGAAGGAAGGAAGGAAATAGAAAAGGCAGAAGGTAGGTGACTTTAGAATCAAGGCACTCAGCAAATGCCTAAGATAAGTAGGTGGCTACTTGTCTTACAAACCTAGTAACCATTTTGTTCAACCCCCCAGTAAATAATGCAAGATTTGTGTGCTGCAGAAAGAAAGGGACATATTTCCCTGTCTTCCAACAGAGTTTCAGGTTCTTATAAAAGGAGATGCTCATCCCTTTAAGCAAAAATTTGGCTAGAAAAACCAAGCATACGAATTTCAATTCTCTGAAGAATTGTAGCCATAAGACTTCTTAAATCAAAACTACTTTTAGTGCCAGGCGTATGTGGGAAAATAATCTGGAAATGGTTTGTTCAAAGTGTCTGGTTGATAGATATGCTTACACAAGTCCTTCAAAGGGACTTCCCAAGACATCATATCATTCAAGTATTAAAATACCTCCCAATATCTACCTGCTTGATTTTGATCTAAATAAAAAATTCCAGCTTTTTGTTTTAAAAAATTATCTAGTTTCAGAACTGAAAGGCACAACCTGCAAAAGTCTGTGGGAAAACATTTCTGAATAACATTTTGACAAAGCCAATAAATCAACAACCTCTGAAAATTATTGTAGAAAAGGAAATCACACATGTATTTGAGCTGCTTCTCCTCAGCTTTGAAACAGAAAGTAAGAACACTTTAAAAATTAAGTCTCCAGCTTACTGTGGTGACAATACTCCTTTAACCCCATATGCGTTTATGTCTGCAAAAAAAACCTGAAAGGGAAATGAAAAAGATCAGGCACAGGCTCTAAACAGCAAACACACATCCTGCAACAACAGCTTAAAACCTTTGCTAGGGAGGCACTCCATTTCTCAAGGGGGCCCAAATCAAGGATTCATTTTAAAATCACTGGTTGCAATAAACTTTTTTGGTTTTTTAAAGATTGAAATAAAAATGGAAATGGCATTGTAGCAGATAACTGGATATTAGAAGAAAAGTAAGATGTAGCACAAGATGAAACAAATATGAAAAAAATGTTGGCCATGCTGATACTAAAAGTAGTAGCATGTTGATGATTTAGGTCCCCAGAAGCTCCTTTACATTCTTAGCTATTATCTATCTCGGCTGCTGAAACCTGCTGTTTTAAAGGCATTAGAGTTGAACATCTAGTGACAGCACTTGGGTTATTTATCATTATGTATCACCCTGCTACACTATATTTTATTATACTGGATTTAAAGGAAGATAACACAATTATGGTTAATTTGCTTCTCTTCTTTATATATATAGTGTCATGACCCACCACAGCTTTGTCCCATGAGATATTTTTAACCAAAAAGAAATCCACAAGAAACTCTCCCTAAAAATTCCATTAATAACCTCTTGTAGCATGTATAGGTTGCAGGGTCTGGAACTAAGAATGTTTTAATCTCTTCAGCAAAACAATGTCTCATAATGATGTACAGGACTATTGCTGCACTGATGAAGAATCATACATAATTCAGCACCTTTCACTTGGCACCACTGTGATATCCTCATTAGCAGTGGCTCACAGTGGCTGTCAGATGGTGTCCATGCGAATGCAGGCATTATATTGTCTTTGAGATGTGCAGCTGCTTCCATGACACTGCCAGTATATAAAAACATGACGCCAGTTTGTTTTATTTAGTGCTAAACCTTCCAGTTTGTAAAAACAAGGCTGACACAGAGCCTGACATGAGGCAGTGAAAATAATTAGCTCTCATTTTCTCAGCCTCCTATTTCCTTCTCCCCGCTGTGTTCTCTTTCCACTAAACCACCACATGTCAGTCGAAATGGGAGGCAATTAGTGGGCTCATTTCAGTCCCCACAACTGTGCTGAAAAGAAAGTATTTATGATGGCACAATGAACAGCTGAAAGATTAAATAACATTTGCCTTTTGAAAAGAAAATGACTTCTAGCTAAATGGGCAATTTTTGATTATTCTCAAACAAGCTTAGAGTAGTTGGTTTTTAAAATACAAGAAAGGAAAATGAGTCATTTTTAGGTGAAAGAATCAAATAAAACTTGACACAGTAATGCAAATAACTGATGTTTTATTGCAAAATATGTAAATGTGTTATACCCTTAACAATGGCTGGTGTCTCAGGTCAGGGCAGGCTGCTGCCAGCCAGGCTCCAGCAAGAGAAGGTGGCTCCACCGCCGGTTTTGTTTCAGCTGTGCAGGCAGAAAAAAAGAGGGGCGGAGGGGAGGCCTTGCGAGAGAGATGGTCTTAAAATGTACAGAAACAAAGCAAGCGGAAGATATATTTATGTTATCAGTTGCCTGGGTGCCTCCTCCGAGCCAGAGCCCTCACTCCTCTGCAAGGCAACAGGCACTGACTGGCTGCAGCTCCACCTGGAGAAGCGCGAGGCCCCGTAACACCTACGCAGCCCAGCCAGCATACCAAAAATATCTGTCCCCTGATAGCACCCGTCTTCAACATCCAGCGCCGTGGAGCTCTGTGCACAACAGTGGCCCATAATGGTAAATACCAGGCACTGCTGTGTGTGCCCCGGGAACAGGGCTTGCAGCAGGCAAGGCAAGAGCTCAGTGACCCCCCGGCATTTACCAAAAGCTGCCCTTGCCATGTGATCAGAAGCAAACAGGGGTGTTGCAGTTGCAGGCACCATCCACATGAGCAGCCTGCTTGCAGCAGCGGGATGAAGGTGGAAGCATGAAAACCGAGTCCCTTCCCTGAGGGCTGCATGGCTGCCCTCCTGTACTGTCCTCCAGGGGCATGTCCTGAGGACCACTCGTGGGGACAGTATGCTGGAGCTGTGTGGACACCACATCCCCACTGCAGCACACGGAGGTGACTGCTCACACTCTGGGGCTTGCAGCTCTGCAAGACATTGGCTGCGGGAACAAGGGTGCACAGGAGCTCAGGAAAGGCATGGCAGGGCCACGGGACATGTCCTGCATATGCTGGCAACAAAGGCTCCTCTTCCAGGTTTTTGTCTGGATAGCACATGCCAAGCCTACAGATCACTGGGAACCTGTCTGTGCTCCTGCAGACATATCTGTGACCCAGGCTGTACGAGAGAGATAACGTGTGGAAGGCAGCAAGTTCATTCAGTGGCCAAGGTATAAAAATAAATCTTTAGATTAAGAAGTCTAGAAAGTCAAGGGAGCAAAATACCTAGCTGAAAAGTCTGTATGTCTCTTCAGGGCTATGGAATAATTTCTAATGGGAATCCCTGGTCTAGCACTGCCTACACAAAGATTTTCAAAGGTCTTAGCTTGAGTTTGACCTCAGTTACACATGGATGCTACAGTTGGAGCAGTCCCAATGGAGATGATGGTGTTATACCAGCTCCACCTCATGCAAAAACAATTCATGGTCCTGAAAAGAGTCTTTGGAAGAAAATACCAGGAGCTCAGATCACCTGCACTGATCCACCTTCTTGGCAGACTACATCATTCTGTTCTTAATGGTGGTGGCAATATTTTAATGTGGCTGTGGTTTTATTTTACAGCTTAGGTTACTTGTTGTGTCCCTTCACTGACTACTTGTTAGAATAGGAGCAAATCTATGAAAATAGCACACAAACACAGCTACCTTGATTCTTGCATTAACTATTAGTCTTTAGTAGTGAAAGCATTGTGCTTTGAGATGGAATTAAAGAGAGAGGATTTAGAAGACAAGGTTTTGAGATAAGGATAAATAACCCCATGTTAGAAAGTCAAGGTACCTGTGATTATTTTGCAAAGGAAGGATCAGATAAAACCAATTCCTCTTCCAGCTTTACTTACTGAAGGGGGTTAAAATACTTACGGAGCATGGAGAATATAAATGACTGAAAAACTGTAAAACTGAAATTTTATATTTTATACCTTGGCTCTTGCTTTATTTTTAAGAAAGTAAAGAAAGGACTTATGAGCGTTGATATAGTGGGAGGGTGGAGAGGAACAAGCAGCAGAAATGGTCTCAAGCACTTGTGAAACCACATTCCAGTTACAACTACTTCAGTACTGTTTTTTCGTGTAGTGTCTGCATTTTGCCAGCCTAGGCTTCTCCACATGGAGCGTTGGTCATAATGTCGCTTTAAAGTAGCCTTAATCGTATATTACCTTTTGCACTACACGTTTAAATAATAGCATTAAAATATATCTCAGTTCAGATAGTCAAGGGTAGAAAATAGTTCACACAGTTAGCAGATGGTTTTGAAGAGGCTCTGCTCCTTACCTTGTCAAATGGAGGGAGAGGTAACTGGGGGAAAATAAGGTAAAATGGTGAGCCAACTTCAAGGCTTTGTGTTTGGATATAGGTCAAATTGTGCCACTCTCGGTAAAAAATGAAAACATTCAATGGCATAGTGAAATCTGCCCCTTTGAGGACCAAAACTAAAGAATGCATCAATAGAAGGCAAAAGGACTGTAAGGCGTCCTTCTCAAGGGGTTCGGTGATTCATCAGTGTGGAGCTGACATAGCTCAGGCACCTTTCCCTGATTGGGAAATTTTAATGAGCCATCTAGGATGAGAAAGCCATTGAAAATTCCCCCTGCAGTCCTGCAAATCAGCTCAAACCACAACTGCCAGGGTTTGTTGTTTTACTCTCCATCTTGGAGTTAATTGGTGGTCCCCTGGTTTTTTTTTAATTTGTGGGGGGAAAAAAGTCTAAATCTATCACCTTTCAGCTCATTGGGAATTGTGTACAGAAAGGCCATGAAAAGGCAGTGAATGGAAGTAACCACATAACTTGAACTACAAGAGTTGGAAAAGAAACCTCTAAAAACCAGGTTAGCTTTGCAGTGCTCACTCCTGATGCATTCAGAGAGCACAAAGGTCAACGCAGCTTTTATCGCCTCCAAAGATGCAGCTAAAAAAGGAAGGAAACTGTAATGAAATGACTGCATCTGTCAGCTGGTGGAAACCAACATAATCCCACTACAAGATGCAGTTTAAATTAGATAAAAAATACGGGGCTGGTAAAGCTGTTTACTGGGAAGTCAGTGTTTCATTCAGCATACAAAAAAGGCTGCACATTCAAATGCTGTCCTGAAGCATATCCAGCAGGATCCTTGCTAAAAGGCACTGCCATTCCTAAGGCCCTTAAGTTTCTGCCTGCTGACAAAGAAAGGTGTGCTGGCTGCGCTGATGGGGCACGGCGCAGTGCCTGGGAGAGGATACCTGTGCCCTGAGGAACCATCTTCACACACAGATGGTGCTGTGCTCTTACCAGCCAAACACATCTGAATTAACCTGCACCCCTGAAATGGTTTCTGGGTCCTGGACCAGCTTCTCCAGCACTTTTATACGTGGTGGTATTGCTCTTTTTTCTGGTCATGATGCTCTCCACGTCTGTGCCCACTCCAGAGCTTTAGCTGGGACCAGGAGGCTTTCGTCCTGTGTGTCCATCCCGTCCCATGCTTGGGCAGAGCCACCTCCAATGACACGGATGGGCTTGCTTCCAGGTGCAACCAGAAGATGCACTACAATAACTAAAGGGAACTCGACCCAGAAGACCAGCACAGAGCCAGCCTGGTGTAAAACCTCCCAGCACAACCTGTTCTCCTTGCAGAACCCTTCCTGCTGTGCTGCACCACCTCCCAGCTGAGCCTAACAACCTCCCTTGCTGTACACAAGTCTAGCAGCCAACACATCACCCAGGGAACACACACCCTCAATGTGTAACCCAGATTTCAGCTTATTGCTTCTTTTTACTCATGATTAGAACAGGAGAAATGCTTCTTAGCTAGGCAGCTGGTTATAGGGACTGATTAGGGTAAAGTTCCTTTAAGAAATGTATTTTTAAACTGATGTAGGCCAGCTTTTTAGCTATGAAGATGGTGGAAGGTATGATCCCAAGTGCTTCTGCTGACCCAGTTTTACAGGAACAGGCACCACTCTTTTACAAAAACGGGACAATAAAAGAAGTTTAAACCCTTCAATCCTGGTTTTTGCCCTATTCCCAGGTCATTTTGGAACAAATCTAGATGGCAGCAGTAGCTGGCTCAAAGCAGCCTCTAGAGGAGCTACAAGATTGTATCCAGAGGTTTTCAAAGAAGCAAGCCAGCCAAATTTCCTATACAGTATGTACTACACCAGTCTTTGTTAGTGTTACATTTAATGCAAATTACTTGCCCATGTTGGCCCTAGCATCCTGCCCAAAAGCTCAGACAATCTACTTCTTCCAGTCCACTCTTTCAAACTGGCTCTGCTGCGATATCTTTAAAGGCAGGTACAAGTTAATGTGCAGATCTCAGACAGATGTTTCCAGCCCAGACATATCCAGGTGACAAACTGTGCATTCCCTGGAATGGCATCACATGGGTGCAGCAGCCGGGCAGCTGACAAGGAAGGCATGCCTGGCATGCAACCACAGCTTCGGAGGGAATGGCTTCCTTAGAAAAGGGCCCAACAGCACACAGAGCAGACAGGACCAACTAGGAGCTCACAGGGAAGGCAGGACCAAATAAAAAAGGTTGTCGGAAGCCTGCAGCGGTTATGTCAATACTACACAGGCCCATTGAACTAACTCTGCCCTCTCTCAACAACTCAGCTTCCGTCCCATAGACTTTGCATACAGTCTCATTTGCACGTTTTGCTGTCATGGCTAAAACATCTACTCATCTTCAAACTTAAGAGGTGTTAGTACAACATGAATTTCTCTACAGCGCGCAGAGGTCTATTTGCTCCTTCTCTTGCTCTTTCCTGGGGGTGGTTGCCCACCACCCTGCACTGTGGCTCACAGCCCATATTGGAAATGGAAGGGAGATATGAGCTATTTCATGGACTTCTAGTTCTTTGAAGAGTTAGTTGCACATGGGAGAGAAAAATGCACACCTACAAAAAAGCAGCTGTACAGCTGCATAAGCAACATGCATTCGAGAACACTGAAACAGTCTAAGTAATTCACATAGTGATAAAGAAGATTTTTATAAGAAAAAGGAAGTACTCAGGATAAAAGAAACAAACTAAAAAAGAAAATCTCCTGACAAAAAGCTTTTTCAAATTGATGAAATTATTTCACTATGAGTACAAGTTCCTACTAAGTTCAAACCTAAATGCTTTCTCTGCAAGCACCACCAAGTACAGAAATCAAGAGACTTCTGCAAACAATATGCCCTGAAAGCAAAGCAGCCAGATAACGCAAGATGAAAGTCAGCCTCCCACAAGTTTAGGGTGGACACACAATGCAGATTTGTCAAATACAAAAGGAAACAAATCCTGCTGTCACAACCCCTGACTCTAGCTCAGAAATGCTTTGCACATCATTTCCACATAGATGATTAATTCTAAAACCCTTGAACTCAGAGTCCATGGCAAGCTGGACAAAGAAAACAAAAAGCATGGGACAAACCTCACTCTTGAGAAAAAACAATGTGGTAGAAATCTTTTGCTGGAACATCTGGAGTCATCAACGCTCCTGTTACACAGGCTGTAACGAGAGATCCTTGAACCAGCTCGGCTCGGAGCTGGGGTTTGATCAGGATGTGGCACACTGGCAATTGCCTTTTACCAGCTGAAGTGCAGCAGTTTTGTGCAATGTGCTGCAACTACTCCTCCCTCTTTCCCCTGTACCATGAGGGCACACAGTCACCACCAGGACCAGTCCCATCCTGCCCAGCCAGCAGCCATGCATACCATGTATTTTCCAAACTCCTCTTGGTTGCATAAAACAGTATCTCCTTTCTGCTGAGACAAAAGGAAATCTGCCCACCAACATCAGGCATATGCCACTGCTCAACTGTCAGTGGGTTTTTTAAATAAACAGATTATTATTTCACACCCATTGGGGTAAAAGGAACAAAATGAAATCCCAAATTACAAAAAATACAATTCAAAAAATTGTTCACAAGGAAACAAAAGCTTTTAGCCAAAACTTTCTGTGCCACTCTTTCCTTCCTTGCCTGTTCTGGGGCATGGTGCCTCATCACTGACGCAGCCCCATTTGCCACCTTGACATTCAGTCGGTACTTCCCAAAACAAGAGGATTCTCATGCCAATTTATCTTTTGTGTCCAGAAGTTACTGGGCTCTCTGAGTAGGGACTCTTAACCAAACCAACTGATCTAGCACTCCCAGCTTACCTTTGGACCGCTTCCCGGCTTCAAGTGATAGCCAAAGACAAGTTCAAGATTCACTACTTTCTCTATGCTTTCTTCAGCTCCACCTGCAGAATCCTGCCAAAAAAACAGGCAAAGGTGAGAATTCACATCTACCACAACCCACTGGGAGACAGGAGCACACGCTTTGGTGGCAGAAAGGATTTGCCTTTCAGATGCTACAAGTCTGGCAGGCAGCAGAAAGGAGACATCACACTCCAAGAGGGGCAAAGGCGTCTGCATGGGTTTAGGGCGGGTAGCGGATGGCAACTGGGAGATGCTGCACAATTTCTGCTCCTAACTGAGCTGCTCTGGCACAGTGCAGTGGCCCTGTTAGCATTGTGGCAGCCTCTGCCATTGGAACTGCAGCTGGCACGGCAAGGCAGCAACACTCTGACTTTCATTTTCCCCTCCAGGGAACACAGTTTTGCTATATGCAAATTCGCTTTAAGTGGATTTCACTCTACAGCTGTGCAATAAACGATGACTAAAAAAGCTACTTCAGGATTTGGGGTCTAGAATTCCTTAATTAGTTCACTGAACTAAATCAGGCAAATACCTGGTCTAGCAACACCAGGGTCCCCAAACACTCTCTCCCTTTTGCATGGGTCTTCTTATTGATACCAGAAAACCAATTGGTTAACGTAAGGGTGACTAGACACTAAATCATCCTTCTCTCCTATAACATTAGCAAACTGAGGAATGATGGGCTTATTCTGGGCCAGGGGTCCGCTGTTCTTCAGTGGTGACCAGCCGGTGGCAGCAGTTTGGAGGGATGGCTCTTCAAAGTAGTTTCTGACTAATGACAGCAAACTAATCACGACCAGTTGTCTTTTACTTTAATTCCACCAGCTCCATGATAAAATCTGAGAACCTCCTTGAAAACAACTTTTATTATCCTATTACTTGTTCTGATGTGACCCACTGCGCTGTTGACTCTCCGCATCTGTTACAACCCTCTGTAGGAACTGCAGCCTTGCCCTCCCCTGAATGGGGGAATGTGGAGACATGAGAACAGTGAAATATTCATACCAGCACAAGAAGCACGTCTTATATCAACAATGAGACTTGCCTTAATTAATGGTGGAAAATGAAATAGATTTAGGTAGTCATGAGTTAACTTCTCGATAGCAGTCTAGAAAAAAAAAATCAACACAACCAGATGGGAGTTATTTAGAATCTCATCCTGCAAATACCAGCACAAAAAAACAGCACAATGCCATGTGCCCTCTGTTTTCCATTGTGGATACATTAGGGCATGTTAGAAGAGTTTAAAAGACAGCCCTGTTCTGTAAACTGTTATGGTAGATTGGCCCCGGTTTGCATTCAGAATCAGATCTGCTTAATCAGAGAAAGAGATGTTCAGGAGCTTGTTTTTGTTGTTTTTATTTATGCTCAAATCAACCCTGGAAGCTGAGATCTTTCATTTTGGCATTATTGACTTTATTAAGTTTCAATAATTTTCCCTGTAGGAAATGTAAATTAAATAGATCAGTAATGGAGTGTGGGCATGGAAAAAATGGCTGATGAGTAAAAGGGGAATAAATCTGTGTGACTTATGAAGCAAAATTTGCAGGACTAGCAATTACAATACAAGTATCTCTTTACTAGCAAATTGTGATCTAAAGTGATTGAGACCCAACAGAATTATGGATGCTGCTTTTAGAGAATCCCTTTTCCAAAGCTGATTGCCAGAAAACTGAACTCTCTCCTGTGGCTACAGTACTAATACCATTGCTGCTATCGTGATCACATTTTCCAGACCATAATTTTCTTAACCCATTACAAACATTAGATATTTAAAACACTGTTTTAAAGCAAAGTTCTAAGAGCAAAGAAACCTGGCTGTCAATCAGCTTTAAAGTTGTCCAACTGAGTTTTGTTAGTCTAAATATGCTTTACACTATAAATGAGATCTGGAAGTTGAGATTTCACTCTAAATAACTGTTTTTGTGTCTGTTTCTCCTTCAGCTAAAGAGAGCTCTCTCTGAAGATTCCCAAGCTTTTCTGCTGGGAAAATGGCCCTCCTAGGTGAATCTGTAGCAGAACGGCCATCCAGCTCACCAGAAAACCACGAACTTCAGAGGAGTATAAAGACCACAGCACATTTTCATGCCTCATAAAATGCTCAGGTTGCTTTGAATTCTAGATCCATATGAAGCTATAACTCTGTTTATTTTAGATATCAATTATGTTCTCTTTCTAGCTTTGTAACTTTTTTTGTTGCTAATACTACTGAAACCCCATAGACTCCATAATATTCACACTATAACCTAGTGCAACATTCAATATATGCTGATAATACCTTTAAATGGATGATGTGTCCTCTGGAAACAATTCCCATGTCCTTTAGATCCTCTTCTTCTAGAAGAAGCAATTGCTTCCCAGTGATATGATGTTCCTTAAACAAGCTAGCATAGACACTCATTTCACCAGAAGTATCACCTTAAGATAAAAGAGGTTATTCAGAAATCCACACAGCACTTTGGGGGGGGGGGAATGAACAAATGTATATTAGTTCATAAATGTGAATATGAAAGTACATATTAATAGCTTTTACCTTTTCTAGTAAGTTGTTGCATCCAGAAAAACTGCAAAAAAGAGGAATCAATCTTGAAGTTCAAATTATCACAATCTTGTATTACAGTTATTTGTAGTTCACAAGTAATCCTCCTTTTAAAAATAAAATCTAAAAATATTTCTCACTTTGGGATAAATGAGCTTCTGGTGATTCCTTCTATTTAGCTTTTCCAAACTGCCTTCCATTTTGCAGCCACCTTTCTCAGTTTATTGTCATGAAGAACTGAAATGACTGAAGCGGAAGCTGAGAAATGTCACGTGCTAAAAGGTGAAGGAACTGAAGGAGCCAGGGCTTTTATGGCTTTTGCACTGGCTTTCTAGACAGTCCCTTGGTAAATGTCAGCCAAACAACTCCGTGATGCACAACGCACAAACAGAATGCTTGATAGGACACTGAAATCATTTTGACACATCACTATGCCAGACATAAAGCACTGATGAGTCTTGTTTAGCCTTTTAACTGAATAAAAAGGTAAAAAGTACTCAATGCCATTATTTTATATGAAAGAGAGGTTCCACACCCCCTAAATAGCCCTAAACTTTTTTTCAGTTAATTGCCATCCAGGTGGCACACAGTGGGATAAAACCTGTCCAGGGTCAGGTCTTTGGGCACCTCCACATTCCTTAAACGAGGACTCAGGAATGCCCTCCTGGTTGCTGTCAGTTCCCAGCTCCCACTGTTTTCTGGACACTGGAGAATGTGGCTGTTTTATGAAGGTAACTCAAATCCTTAATTTACTCCTGGTCATTTTCAGGCCTTTCTGGGACACAAGTTTCACCAAACAAACAGCATCTCACCCTAGATGTTCTGATCCAGCCCTCCCTCCCACCACAGCCACTGTAATTTGTTAGAGAGCTCCAGCAGCACAACCCTGGCCACATTAACACAAAATACTCACCACATCTTCTTCGGTCCATGCACAAATATCAAAGGAGGGCAGCAACTGTGTGAGAGATACGAATTGAAAAGAAAACCATCTGACCATTTTTCTCCCCTCCACCCAAATTTTACTCTGGTGGCTGATACTATTCTGTTCCTTTTTCCCTGCAAAATGCAGGATTTAGGCTGTGACCCGTATTGATGTACTATACCACTGGATTCACACTGATCATGGGCTGGCTCCAACAGCGTGTTGGCAGTGTTAAATCAATCCTATCACTCTCTGCAGATAAAACTACCAGCAGATCTCCAACAAAAACAACTCAGGAAGCAAGAGTAAACCATCCGATGGCAAGGGACTCTAGCTGCCTCTCCCCTTGGTTCTGACACTACGGGAAGGCTTTTGCTATGGCTTTGGTACCACTTGATTTCTGCAATGAAAATAATGCTGGGGTTATGACTCCCTCCCAAATTATGGATATTTTCTGCAAAAGGAAGGGAAACTCTCACTGGACAGCAGTGAAAACAGAATTTGGAGTCTGGCCACTGCAGATTGTCTTCCTGTCCATGTACAGACAAGTCTCTCTTGATTTCTGCCAATGCTTTGTAACTGCTCCCCTAAGGCTGGGGGAGTGCAGCACTTCCCAGCCTCCTACATTTTGTTGGATGCAAGATGGTCTTAGCTCTTGAAGCACTAGGAAACCACAGAGGAATGGCTGCATTAAACAAAATTCTGGGATGATCTGAAAACTGACAGAGGAGAAGATGCCACTGTAATAGTGATTGCCACTCTACTCATTCAGGTATATGGTATCCCAAGCTTCACCTTCTTGGCATTTTTATCCAACTTGAAGGGTTAACATTAATTGTTGTAGATCTGTATTTGGACAGTCTGGACAGTCAGTGTCTCCCAGAAGCTGAATATCATGATGTAGTTGCAAACCCTTTTGATGAGATAACAGTGATTTATGAGAGACTCAGCTCGGTTACCCATGAGCTCCCACGGCTTTGTCACCTCCTCCAGAGAGCCCTGCCACCCCCAGGTTCCCCAGCCCCCATCCACAAGCCAAGCATGTCCCCTAGGCAGGCCCTGAGCCCATCACCTCCAGCTGCACACTAACAGCAACCTGCAGCCTGGGCAGAATGCTGCGGGGCAAAAGTACTGCTGGGAGCAACACTTAAGTACGAGGAAGGGCAAGTGGCAATTGTGAACACCCTCAGGGGGCCGTGAGTTGTGCCTTTTGCAGGTCCTTCTGGTCAAACTGGCTGGTGCTGCAGCAGGAGCCTGGTACAGTAATTTGTACAACTGAAAAATATACTGCAGAAGTCTGATAATGCATTTTTAGATGTACAGTGGGTTTTTTCAGCTTTCTTCATGTTTAAATATAACCGGTGGCAAAATAGTTCTGTATTATTTCTTTTTTTTTTTAATGGGAGAATAAAGGAGAAATGTCACACAGTGAGTAATACAAAAAAGTGACTTAAACCAGCAGACAATAAGGAACCTCTTGGAACACTAGCGTTTTACACAGTGACACAAATGCATAAAATTTACTGTCAAAATGTTTATTGCAAAATAGAAGTTTGGAACAAAAGAGAAGCAAGGGAAAAGTTCACATCAAAAGTAAGTTTATGACACCAATCAAGGAAATTGAATACATTGTACGATTTCTTTTTGTTTGTTTGCTTTGGTTTTACACTGGAAAATCGAATCCACAGGGTGAATAAAACAAGACATGGTATGTCAAGTGCAATAAAGAGGATAACTGATACTGCAAGATTTTACCACACAGAAGTGTAACATTGCATGTTCCACACAAATGATATATTCAGTTTACAGCACGAGAGTCTTGGCATAGGCATTGCGCTCAGCTTTGCTTTTTCAGAAGGGAAAATGAAGTTTTCTAACACTGTGAAAATATTTTCTATTCAAATTACATCAGTTCAAACTTGAAGTGTAAGTAGCATCGACTCCTACTATTCAGTACAAAACTTCTTCAGTAGTGCAAAAGCAAGAAATGCAGTGGACTATATCTGACTTTAAAAGGCATATGAATATTCAGCACACAATAGAAAATGTTTAAAGAAAGTTGTTGGTTCTACAGTTTTAAAATTAGATCTTCACACATCAGAAATCTCTGTGCAGATTTTACAGTGTACACTAAGTCGAAGCCTGGGGGAAAAGGGAAAGGTCTCTCCTCCAGATTCCTACCAGTGCATTTTAAGGGCTGTGAAAATTACTAAATGAACTTACTTTTTCTACCTGAACGTTCTACCTAGGACTGTAGTTAAAACCTCTGTCAAGTCAGAAGTCTTATTAAAAACCTGTAAAAGCTGCCTGATTACAGAAAAAGAAAGTACAACACTAAAGATGCACAATAACACTGCTGAATACTTAACAGCTATATGCACGTTATGGATCTATTGCTCCTGCTGAGAGCAACACCCATCATTACTGCATCAGATATTTAACTCAGAATAAACACTTTAAAACCCAGAAGGAAAGGCAATCAACATCTAAGAAAACCTCTGGAACAATAAGCAAATGACAAGTCAAGAACATGACTGTGTGACAAGAGGCCACGCCAGACCTCACCTCCAGGAAGCCCTTCCCATCCAGAGAGGACAAGCTCCATGTCCGGGAGCACACAATGGCTGCCGATGCAGCACACCTACACACCGTACCTTAAGGCACTTGCTACTCCAAGAAATTAGTGATGTCATCATCACAAAAATTACTTGATCAAAAGTTTCCCTCCATGAAGTCCCCTTTCCATTTTTTTTTACCACTGCTGAAGGAAAAGAAAGGGAGATGGGAGATGGACATCCTGTCTTGGTCCCAGCTGACCATGCATCTTTAAGCAAGCCAAAAGTCGATCCTCCCCATTCTTCTCTGAGGCCATTTACCCACCTAAGTCAATGTTCGCAGTACAGCAGCCTGGTAAAAACGAGAAGTTCAGGCCTGGTTCTTACCTTTCCCCTCCATCAAATGCAGTGATATTATTTTACTGCAAATACCTTCAGGGTTTATGGAAGACAGTGAAAACTGGGAACCCAAAAGGCCTGGCGAGGCCTAGTGAGCTGAGACGTGTGCACAGGAAGGCTTTTGGTGGTTTGTTCTGGTTTTGGCCCAGAGCAGCCAGAGAAATGCCTTCTGGGTTTGGTTAATGCTTTCATAAGCTGACACACTATGTGGCTGTGGACTGTTCTGGAGACTCATATAACCTGGTGATGAGACAGGTAGAAGATGGACCGGGATACACTGCAGAGCAAAATCAGGTATGGAAGATGAAATATTCTGACCTCCTCCAAACACCATACCTGCCCCCAGAGCCACTTTTAAAGCCTTTATCTAGTGAGAAGCATTTCAGAGGCAGAAACAACACAGCTTGATTCTCACATATGATATTCGGCTTGTAAACTGGAGACATCTGGTATGAAACTCATCACAGGAAAGTAAAGATGCGATCAATACCACTACTTTTTTAGTAAGCACAGCCAATATCCTAGCTATAACACTATCTCAACCGCATCAGAAGACTTTGACACATGTTACCACCTTATCTACAATTCAGAGATCACTTTTGCTACTTTAAATGCACGGGGAAGTTTTACAGGAGCTTAAATTTTCCCTTAACACAGTTTAATTTGCTTTGACAAACAACATGAGGAAAGAAAGGCAAAGGGGAAAAGAATCCATCTTGTTCTATTAAAAAATACTGAAGCAAGTAGATAGTAGAAATTACGACAAGCACATTACCACATTCTGATGATATTTGCTGATATAAGTTACACCCTGGGTAAGCACAAAACCTTGAAGACAGACTTAAACCTTGTGATTTTGCAACTATGAAAATCAGTGTCATACTACTTAACAACTATTTTTATTTCTGCAAAGATTAAGGAGTGAATTTACAAATTCAGTTAAAATCCACACAAACATAAATGTGCATGAAGTGCTCTGAGATTGTCAAACACTAAAAAAGTGCAAAATATCAATGTTAGGAACAGATTTTTGGGAGTTTTTGAATTCCAAACGTACTGAACCAAATTTTGTTTTCAGTTGTACAACCCTACACTGCTTATGTGGTACAGTAACTTATGCACAATGACACACATCTTAAGATCTAAAGTGCACATATTACATTACACAAATCCATCAAATTTGGCTGAGTGCAAAGTGGCATTTACAAAAATAGTATCATTGCTGTGGGTGTTAGCAGACGTAGACTTACAAAAATAGTACAAATCTGCACTGGAAAAGGCTATTTGTTCTTATTTCCATTTCATTATTTGCCCTTCCAAGTCTCCTCTTCTCCCTCAAACCAGGTTGCTCTGATGGACCTAAGAAGCCATCCCCACCTGAGCCGAAGGAGTTTCTCCTTGGGATACTTTGTACATGCACCGCATCATTTAAATTACAATTTCCTCATGAGAAAAGCTTCCAGGTACAAGAGGGTTAACTTCACATCAATATATTTGCAAGCATTTGGAAGAAGGGTAAATGACATCCTGCAGGAACTACGCATCTCAAGTGGGTCTAATCCTGTGCAACCTGAATGGAGTAGGGCAGCTTGAAGCACAGCACTTGCTGCCTTGCAGGTCACCAGACCAGTGCTGATGCTCAAGGATAAAACAATTCTTTCTCACAACCCAAAGAGGTGCCTACTCTAGAAAAACTCCTTCAAAGAATTTTGTTTTGTTAAGTCAACATGTAATGATTTCAGGCCTGCTGTTATCTAATGTATCCGTTTTTCTCAAAGCTATCCACCAAACATCATAATATGTAGGTTAGAGCTGCGTTAACAGGCAAGCCTATAATTAAAGAAGCCACTCAAAAACAGAAGTTTTCATAAAAGAAACCCTTCCAGTAATTGAGAATGGAATTTTGATGGCTTATTCCCACTACTGCTGAACTACACAGTAACATTTTTCTTTTGAAATGCTGCCCTTCTTCCTTGGCAAATATTTTAAAATATCTTCCTTTCTAACCTGCATCTGTGTTTGCACTGGTTTCCCTCCCTCCTTCTGCATCACCACTAAAGGGGTCATCAGGAGAAAACATCCTCACTGCTCTCAACATAAGTGCCTGGCAGGCAATTATTGCAGCAGATTGTTACACACTGAATTTTATGGTAAGCTGTAACAGCAGCGAAAATACTTTAAAAGTAAGGTAGCTACAAAAAACAGGTATGCAGAGAGTAGTAAATATTCCTGACATTACTGCCATCAGGGAGAATTTCACACAAGCCACAGTAGTAGGGCCTGAGATGAAATGTCATAGTGGCTTCTCTTTATCCTTTCCTAAGGATGGCACACGTTGTTTAGGAGATACAACAGAATCAAAATTTACAAACACCGATTTTTGCTCTCAGGTACAAGAATAAGTCCATCAAAGTTAATGAGGCTTCATGGATTCACATCAACATAACTGAAAATTAGCTTCTAGATCACAATATCTGATAAAAGATGCAGAGGTCTGATTGCAGTTTACTTTGCTAGAGTGAATGATATACACATGCACATACACGTGAGGGGTAAAAAAAAGAACATTTATACAAATCATCTACTAATAGGGATTATCTGGGTTCTGCTGCTATTCAATGTTTAAACTGCATATTTAACTAACCCCTCTCTTCCCCCCAAGCTTCTCTCTTCCTAGAAACCTATTTGTGACTTCCCACAATGCTGCCTTGAAAAGGGTGTTAAATTAGAAACACAGCAAACCCCTTCACTACACCAGTATGAAAGAATGGATGCAGAGAATAGCAAATCTGGAAGTACAAGTATATGCATATGATTGACAATTAAAGGAGTAAGGGAAATGACAAAAAACACAAAAGAAAAATCTGAAGTACATTAATGGCATTAAAGGCATTGAAGTTTCTCCCAGTGTTTCCAGATCTTAAATTTATCAAGCCATAGTTTCTGTAATCAGGCATTAGGAATTACAGATATAATCATGGTTCTTAAAATAATAATAATCTCAATTAGTTTGGAAAGTTTCGTTCCAAATTTCATCAAAGCAGAAATAAGTCAGCACAATCGAAACAAAAACAACATATCCTTCTACATACAAATATGCTCAGCCTGGAGAAGATCTTTTTTGTTGTAGTTTGTTTTTTGTTCTTTTACAGGATTTAAACAGACCAAACTGACAGGATTCTTGTTCTAAAACTTTATTGTTTTGCTTTGCTAAAACCATTTCAGGGTTACTTCTACAACTTATTTCATTCGCTGCTATCATCTGTGTCATCAAAATCATCATCATCATCGTCATCTGACCAGTCGAATTCACTGAAACCCAAAGCCATGTTGATTTTCTTCCCTTTTCTCATAGAGGTGGTTTTAGAAGAATTCTTTTTGGCTTGCATGTTTATCTGCATTCCAGAATGCAGTACAGATCCTGCTTGGTTCAGAGAGAAGATATCCCCAAAGCCCGTCATCATCAAGGCCTTCAGACTTTGGTTCATGCCAGCTACCTCCCCGTTACTTGTTGCTGTGATCTGACATGACATCTCTGCACTGTTTGACTCCTCTGTTTTAGATTCAAAGTAAGACTCCTGAGACATTCTTGCAGCAAGAGGTAAGAAAAACTATTTAAAGGAGGAAAGGACAGAGCAAAAGTGAAAGTTAGAACCAATTTAAAAATCAAGGAAAAAGACACCACCAGATTAGTCAGCAATCAACAGAAAGCATACGATTAGTGAATCTAAACATGGAGTCAAGTAAGAATTCATTAAAACAGACAGCATCCTTCTGGGGTCATTGTTCTTAAACCAAAGTGAAAAATCACTGAGTGGCATGGCAAGAACCACAGGCAACAGAGGCTTCATGACAAGAGAAGGTTCAAACTCTTCAATCCTTCATTTTGTACAGCACAAAACAGAATATGACATTTCCCAACCAGGTGGACTGGTTCCAAGGCAATTGGAGTTGCTTAATTCAACTGTTCAGGATTGAACAATAAATCAGGTTAAGACCAGAGAACCCAAACAAGCTCTGCAGTTTGGTGCAGAAGTAGCAGCCCCTAAATATCAGAACTGAAAGCCACAGCAGACTGGTTTTGAGTGTATGCTCAAAAGGAGAGAAAGGGTCATCCTGCAACAGCCACAATCAGAAATGAGTCTCTCACCAATGCAAAGGACAGGAGAACCAGCCTCCAGCCTACACCAGCACCACACTTTCAGAAGCCATCCCAGGGACAAGCAGGCAGGGGAAGAGGGGTGGTTTTGGTCAGCTCATCAGCTTCAGTTTTTTTTTTTTTTCTTTAGTGGTATCAAGAGACATCTGTCATTTGGTTGTACATCATATTAAATTTCTACGTATATAAACTTCACCTACAGATAATGGCATTCTCCTGACCCAGTCTGTTTGTAGTAATAAGTGAAATGTGCCCTCTTCAGCTAAATGATTAATGACTCTTCAGAGTGCCCAGGCTCTAACCTCTGTGACACGTTTGCCTGCACTTCACAGGGAATAAAAACTCAGGAGTTTCATCCTAAATTAAACGACCTACTAAAACAACAGCAAAGGAGCTATGTGTGAACACCTGCACTAGCCTTTCTGTCCAAAGCATTTGCAAAACTACCTATCCAAAATTCATGGTTTTTTCATATATTTTTTAACCTAACCAGAAAACTGACTGAAGAGTCAAAGGCAGCTGGTCACAACAGGTTACAGGGGTGATTATAGTGATGCCCTGGTATGTAACACAAGAGGCTTCACAGCCAGGTTGCTCCAAGAGGGCCCATTTCTTGGTAAAACCACTTATATTGACTGATTTTCTATCATTAAAAGAGACAGTATTTGCCTTCTGTTCCTCTTGAGCTTTCCCTTCTTACATGGACTTACTATTTGCATTGTGGTTAAGCAAAGTTAGTGATCAGGGTTTAAGAAACAAAAATAAACTAAGAGGTTGGGATGATAGGGTGCCCTAAATACTCTTCATGCATCCTATGGCTAAGTGATGAAAGAACCTGCAGCTAAACTTCTGTACACCTGGCTGTACAAAAAAACCCACTTACACCATCAACAGAGTGCTAGTTGGATCAAGGATCACCAAAAGCTCTTCCTGATAAAAAGAAGGAATCTTTTAAAAAAAAGACCTAGTACACAGCACACACGCTTCATTGCCAGGTAGCTATAGTAACTTGAGATCCACAGAAGAGAATCCCCTGACATATGGGAAGAATTCCCTACAAAAATCAACAAAGCTGCAAATCAGCTTTCCACTAAAACACGTTTCTGTGTCACTGACTGTTCAATGCCTGAGAGTGGGTAAGCTGTGAATGGCTCATTTTGCAAGTTATAATCACGTTATTTTCTCCATATCTTGCCATCTCGTTCTCTGGAGAATTTAAAGAGTTTGTTGGGACAGGACATGCCTTTAGTGACACATTGCATATGATGACTATCAGAAGAGACATTTAGAAATGGCTGGGATCCATCAATCTCTCTAAATTCCACAGTTCTTAAATGACCACCTGCAGGTACACGGCATCACAGGTGACAATATGGATTTCATGCCTTGCTCACTGTCTTCCTCTAAATAAGAGGTTCATCTTAGCTATATACACTACCTTCTTAAAGTCACATCTTTTTTCAAGCAAAGTCTCCCATTTCACTGCAGCTATGGATATATTTTACTCCACCAAAACACTCCAGATTCCCTTGTGCTAGAGGCTCTTGGAGATCCGCACAAAAGAATTTTCAGAAATCAGACTCAAAGGTGTCTGTTGTATAAGATGCAGCAGAAATAGGGTCAAAACAAGAGCAGAGAGAAACGCACAGAAGCATTTCTAAATACTGGACTCATCCTTCCCTCATCTTGAAGTATGTGAAGCTAAACTTTACTCTTTGGAGCAGGAGCAGCCTGCCACTCATAGTTACCTACCGTGCAGGATGAAGCTTCTACCAACCCTACAACACTGGAAAATCAAGCGGCAGAGACAGCTTCACTGCTCTCCTTTCACTTGGTTTAAGTTTCTCATCCTGCACACCACTGCTGGCCCCTGGTCTTTGCTGCAGAGCAAAATGAAGAGGTGACTGCAGAGCACAGAGCAGGGACGAATGTACCAGCTAAGACACAACGAGGCCTAGCGTTGTCTAAGAACCAGGTTTATGCCTAATGGGAACTCTAAGATGTGTCACAGCTCCGGTTGCCATATCTTTACTCCTGTTTTTACAGTCAAGGTAGTTTAAAGCCGAGCACTGCAGCTCCCTGTTGTAACCCTCCAGTTTGGTGCTGCTGAGCAGACACTTCCTGAACTAACGGAAGGAGACAGATGCTTGACTCCCAAGGATTACAGCTTGCAAACAGAATGCCCAACAATATTTTGCAAATTATTTACAGCTATGAATTTACAATATAGTTGTATGTGTAACCAGTGCTACAAAAAATCCAATCCTGCTTGAACAAGCCCTTTTTTTGCCAGTATGTCAAACTTCTTTCCAATAAAAGGGTTTTCTAAAAAATATGTTCTGTGTAACAGTCCACTTAAAACGTATGGACAAAATAAACCTATATTTCTCTATTAGAAGAAATTGCATTTAAATGCAATAGGAGAGTTGGGTTAATGCTATGCAGAAAGACAGTTCATGCTTAGCACAACAGGCCTTAGCACAATGCTTTATTCTTGCAGCAATGCCAGCTCTAAGTGAAAAGTACAAGTCATAAGCAAGTACAGCATAAAAAAACCCCAGGGCCTTGATGGAGAAAAGGTTTGCTCATTAAGGCCATGTCTCATGCTGTGCTCAGGATAGAGGATGGCCCACAGCTCAGTTACTGGAATCTTGCAAGTGTTAAAGCAGGCACAGAGATATCTACTGAAAACATACAGAATCTGCACATAGGAAAACATTTATCCTCCATGATTTCATTACTGCATGTTCGCAGCTGGAACATAAATGCAACTTCATTCAAACAACAGCAATAAGCTATGCCTTAAAAACAAGTCATATGTAAATGGGTCTGGCTGGAATCAAGGTTTTAAGTAGGATAAAATCGTGCATAAGAAAAATCATATGCTACTGCAATCTCAATATGGTATTTGTTTTAGCTAGTGCTTTAAAAACAAGTAGGCATCACAGTATTTTTTTTAACAACTCTGTTGTAATATGTCTCGCCATGCACTAACCCTGTGGTCCTCCCCCTGCCAATCAGTGGTTGAAAAGCATAGTATTTCATTAAGAAATTCAAGATAATGCAAGGAAGGTTTTTGTTCAACTTACTTATAGAAATGTGGCAATTCTACCAACTGGTAACTGGCCAGTCAAAGTTATGTTAACTATAATTATTAACAGAAGCTTAAATTAACACTTCAAATTTTGACCCCCTTTTCACAGAATGGGAATTTGCTTCTTCTCAAAGAAAAAGAACAGAATCAAAAAAACTGCATGAGTTTCCTGACATGCCTTCTAGAAGATACAAATGATTCTTACATTTAAGACTAAATCCTGCATCCTATAAAGTCAACAACTTTCTAGTTGAAAAAAGAGCTTATTGAATGTAAACAACTTTTAAAGCTGAGAACTCCAAATAAATCAATGGGACACTTCTTAAAATTCCCATGTTACAATATGAACTATCAGTAATATGTGGTATCTAATGTATTAGATGAAATTTAAAAAAAATATTGCTATCTGGAGTGATGCAATAAAATTGGCCCAAAGGAACAACTAAAAACAGGAGCACTACTTCCTTGGTGTGTCTTGAGATCTACATAGACAAAGCTCCAAATACTTCTGACACAAGATGAAAGATTGAATTATTGTCTACTTACAGGAGTATTTGATTGTTCAGTTAACTTCTGCTCCCACATCTTCAAACGTCTCTCCCGTTCCTTTAGTTCCTGCTCTTTAAAGCTCAGATCACGCTCCAGTTTCTTTAGTCTCTCTAAGGTTGCCTCAATTTCACATCTGCACGGAGACAATTTGTTACGTCTTGTCTTTTCCTGACAGATATAAATTGTTCAAAATTCCCACTTGGATGTTAATTAAATGTGAAAGGCTGAGAAGTACAATACTAACTCAAGCAGTTCATTTAATTACCAAATGCAAAGTCTTTCACAGCTTTAGGAACAAATGGCAATGTTTACACTTGAGAACAACCATAATACCTTCAGTTGAAGAAAAATAACATTTAAGAGTAAAATACCATATAACAAAAACATTTTAAAAATGAAAATGCCTTCTTTCCCCCCAGCATCATGAAACATGATCCGATCCATAAAGAAACTGCATTAAGAACTGGCAATGGGACAAGCATTAGCAACACAACACAGGCAGTCCGAGAAGCCCATTTGTCTGGGTTTATAACTTGACTATAAACATTGTTTGGACTTACACTCAAAATGCACAGAAGCATTTTGTGGAGGAAAGTTTTCCCCACTTACCTTCCTGTTTCTTTAGGTGAAGATACAAGAGAAAAAATACAAACCATTATATGACCCAGCCCAGCAAATGGTTACAAATACAAGCTTCTCACATTTGGAACAGTTGTGAAAAGGATTTGGCTTATTTCTCTCCCCTTCTCACCATACATGCAAAAAAGTACTATGAAAAGTAGAAAAGGCAGGAAATGAAGGCAATACTCCAAGAAGCTGTAGATACCATCTTTATTTGGTTCCACTGCATGTCCCTCCCTTAACAAAGTAGTTTCCTTTGACATGCTTTCTGAGGGACAGTATATTTTAAACACATGAACTGGACTGCTCTTGGAAAAGAGTTTAACAAGTTTTGCACTACAGAAATACACAGAAGGCGAACAACAATTATGTCACCAGATTCAGACATATTTTTTGCTTGTGGGTTAACCACAGAGAAATCACCGATTTGTATCAGGGGTTGAACTTGCATTTAACAAACCATTTCTCTGCCTGTTTGGGAGATTGTGCACTGCCTGCCACCAGTATCCTGACCGTTGTAGGAAGAGTCAATCGCAGTGTTTTGTTTTTCTCCTTGAAAAAGTGAGCTCCTAAGGAGACAAGAGATCCTAAAGAGAGCTCCAAAGATAGGTATTTGGATTCTGCAAGGCCAAATATTCTGCTCAAACTTCCACATTATTTTTCCTTGTGTTAACACACTGCGAACAAAATATGCTCCTTCTGATGTTTTCATAAAGAAAGTAAAAGGACTAACAGAGTTAGCTGTCATTTCTATTTGGGTGGAGAAAGAAAATTACTTCTTCCTGTAAATCTCCTGTCCTGGCACGGAATGATTAAACTCTTCTTCGCTATTAGCCTAAAAGAGTTCAGCCTCTCAATGTGGGAAAATAGCATACCCAAAGAGTCTATTTAAGCAAATCAAGTAATATAAATATTCCAAATTTTATGGATTTCTCATTTTGGTAAGATATCTCTGTCAGAGAGTAATGCTTACAAAGTACAGTGAAAGGATTCAGAGCTAGAATAACCAACAAATCCTATTGCAAACTTTACCACCATGTTTAATTCTACTGCAGAAATCAGCCACCTGGGGGCAAAGGCATTTATCACACTTGAGTCCTGCTGAGTGAGCTGTTCTATGTGGTGGTCAGAACATATGCTCCTCATAATTATCATGCTTCAGATTTCAAGAAAAATTCTCTATCATATTTAGGCACGCATAGATCAAGATCTCTGTGCTGGGTAGGAAGTGGTCACACATTGTAATAAAGAGACAACAAGGGAACAAACTAAAAGGCGCTGGACCGAAGGTCAGAAAGTGACTCCTCCCCAGACACCCATAAACCCTTTCTGGCAGGTGCAACACATATCATGCTATCTACTGTGGGAACTACAGAGCAATTTGAGAGCAGTTGCAAGCACTGCTTTTCTTAGTTTGTCTCTCATCATTGCTGCTACTTACACACAACTCTATAATTTTTTAAATATGTAAATTACATTCTCTTTTAAAATAATATTATGTGCTAGGGGAGCCCTGGTAACAATAGTTTTCTCTATGTCAAAAGTCTATTTTGTACCGTAATTATCTCTCTTCATTAGACAGAAACTTCTCTTATAATAAAAGGTCAGTCTGCAAAAACAGCTGCATTCTGAAAAATAATTCCACTGCATAATGAAACTGTGTAATTAAAGAGAAAGCTACTGTACATTGCCCAGTTAATGAGTCCTACTCCATAAATGAAGCAGCTTGAAACATTATGGACATGAGGATTTGTTTGCTTCTGTAGTTCTGCAGTCTGAGTTTACTGGTTTTTCTAGAATGATTTCATTCTGTGACACTGAAGAACAAACACTGCATTCCTAGAAACTATAGTGATAAACATTCTCAGATGAAAAACAATGACTGGCATTCGTTTATATGTCTTGAATTGCTACACTAATATAAGTATCACTAATAAACTGTTTTAATCATTGGAGCAGGCATTCGTAGGGAAAGGATGGAAGGGGAGATGCAGTTAGTCTATATGACTAAATGCAGACAAATGTGATCTCTCATTGAATTGGAACATCATTACTTCTACAGTAATTTTTTCCTACTGTAATACAAGTGACTTGAGAAAGGGCTCCAAAAAGATCACAGAATATGAACTTAAATGTAGGGCAGACCTATGCAACTCGGGCACAAGACAGTGCCCCTATTTTATTACATAACAAAAATGTGCCAAACGTGTAGAACAGTTAGGAAAGGAGACACTGAACTATTCCAAGGAAATACAGAACGAGCAAAACAAAATGCGTTATTAATATAAAAATTAAGACCAGAAAATGTTGCAAATAAGACCACATTATATAGATAAGTCAAAGCATCATTTGTGTTATTAACTCCAGCAGTCATGTATAGACTCAGCCCACTCTCAGTTTTCATGCCAGCCAGGCAGTGATATTGAAGACTCCAGTTGCTTGCTGTTATAGCTACAGTTTTGGCATGTCTATACAAAAAGAACCTCAGCTTGCCTTTTTTTAAGAGAGGGGAAAAACACAATCCAGCTTGTCTGAGCTTTGATTTGCTTTGGTAAGTGCAGTATCCTTATGAAAGTGCAGTATCTGGATCATTAATTCAGAGGTCCCTCAAAGGAACAAGCATAACTTTTGCTTTTCCCAAGCTCACCCTTCTCCAGGGCTCTGATATCCAGGCCTCATTAAAATTCCCTATTTTGTGGTAATACATCTCATTCTTTCCCTACTGCTGGTTCAGCTATCTCTTTGCAAATCACTATGGGATAAAAAACCATGAAAAAGAAAAAAAAGCAATCAGTAAAAGCAAAGATTTTTCAACGCAGAAGTTAAAACACATTAAACTTCTGTGCAATTGTTTTCAGTAACAAACTTAGTCTCTTTTAGTTTATCCTTTGGGATCACTTTATGCATCTTTCATCTACTTCAGGTGGCCTATTTTTTGCATCCTTTCTGTTACTTTGGCTCAACATTCATGAATGCCTCCATACAGACATGGCTTTCGCATCAGGGCAGGCAGCTGTTACCAGAATTTGGGTAGGAGAGCACCTCTCCAGTTTACAAACAAGTGCCCACATGACTTGTGCTCTTTCTGAACCTTGTGTTTTCATTTTGGCTTGATTCAGAAATCATCTTTGCTTTCAGGCAAATCATGTCCCACCATGAATTTGTATTTTCTCTCTCATACTTCCTTGTCTCCAAGTCATTTACTATTCCAGAAAAAATGCCATATTTATCTTTAACACAAGTCTCCATGGTAAGAAGTTTTCCCATTACTTGATAGTACTAAAGAGCTTTTTGTTGTTACACGGCTTTTCATTAACACCTTTTCAGACATTCCTCATCTGAGAAATTTAGGTGCATCAAAACAACGTTTGCAAGAAATACTTGGGCCACCTGAGTCACACTTCAAGAAATAAACTGATTAAGTAAAACAGTGTTTGTTACCAAATGTCAAGCAGTACAGCTTTTATTTTGCTATAATGGCAAGATTTAAGTAGTTAATTGCTTTTCCTAAAGACATTTGAGTACTTGCTCATCTTTTAAATAAATATTTTTATTATATAGAAGTGTATAAGAAACCCTCAGTAGGGTATATTTTTTTTTTCCAACGCTCCTTGTTCTGCTATCAAAACCACGATACGATGCTCAGAGTCTGCATAAACAACGGTGGCCATGAAGTAAGTGTGGTACTTTAAATCTGCCCCACGCCCCAGAACACCTGTCTGGGGGAAGAGGGCCCGGCGGTGACGGTGTAAAAGCAGCGCCCGGATACCGCCCCGGCGGGCCCGGGCCNGCCCGGGCCCGGGGCCGCCGCCGGCGCGGCCGAGCCAGGGCGTGCCCGGCCCGGGCTATTTATACCCCGCCGTGTGACCGGGGGCGTCCCAGCCACAGCTCAGTTTTTCCACTCGCCCCAGTAAAACTCTGCGTCTTGCCTTTCCTTGGAAGGCAGCGGAAGAAACGCGGGATTGCCGGGCTTGACACAAGCCCCATTTCCATGTGCTCGTCCCCATCCTCCACCTCGTCCCGGTTTCTTCGATGCAAAGAATCTTTCAGTATTTCTGCTCCCCGCTTATTTGGCAGAGGGCCAATGCTTCTTAATATAGACTGAGGCACGATTGTCTGCAAAAATCATCTCCCTGTGCAGATCTGTTTTCAATTTTCCTTCTCAAACAGAAGGCTGTACTGGGAAGCAGCAAGTTTTGTAACCCACAAATAAGCTTCAGGGGCAGGTTTTTGAAGTTCTGGCGCATTCGAAAAAGGAGGCTGGAAGTTTTACTGCAAAACTGTAATGTAATAAAATTTTCTCAAATCTCATCTCCATTTATAATCACTTATGAATAACAATTACGATCAGCAATAGCTAAAATCATATGCTCAAGTGATGCTGGGTCACTATGCAAAAACAGGACTGGCCTGGGCATATGCTGGATGTGCAGACACACAGTACAAAGGAGACAATGTATAAAAAATGGTAGAATGCATACAAGTGAGGACAAATAGAGGCTTGACTTGGAAGGGGGGTTTTATGCCCCTTATCTTTTTTTGGTTTGAATATTAACATCACCAATACACTTTCTATGAAAATTGCATCAAACCTACATATTATACATTATCCGAGCTCTTTTGCCCCCACACTACTGACTGAAAACTTGTAATTGGTTTTAAGATGTGAATCACAAAACCAGAAATATCATGATGCCTAAACCAGTGTAATAATAAATATAGGGTACAGCTAAGTGCATTGGCTCCTACTACAAGTTTCGCAACATTCTGGGCATTCCTGAAAAACAACAAGGTAAGTTACGTTCTAAAAATACTTCAAGCACACATATTTTCTACCAGTACATCATCGGAGTCTGATGTCTTTCTGAAAAAAATCACTCATACCATTTCAATGTAAAACCACATCATTTCATCTTGGGAGGAAGAAAATTTACCTCCACTCCGCCTTGTTATGCAGGAATGAGTTACACTGGTCTGGAAGGTTGCTGTCATTTGACATAGATTCCAGGATTGAAATAATCTGCTTGAAAGATGGTCTTTTCTGAAGAAAAAAAGAAAACCAAAACAGAGCATTTGCATTCATATAAAACTACTAAAACTATCTGCAGGAATTTTTCAACTAAAACCCCACAATTAACAGAAACTGCCACACTTCTTTCTGACCACAGCATCCTACAAGAGAACTGTAAGTCTGTAAATGGTTTCTTTTTGTTCTTCCATTAAAGAACAGTTTGGGAAGAGTCACATAGGCTAGTAGGACTCAAGCCTTAGCTTAGTCTCCCATGTCTACCACTAAAATAGCATTAAACATTTAGAAGAATCAATAATCATCTAGATTCTTAATTTGAAGAATGATTTTTCTCAAGCTAAGGAGGAAAATGCTTCCAAATAGAGAAGGCTGACCCACCAGCAACTGGTAATTATACAGATGGCCTTTTACAGGTATTAACATAAACTCTCTGGTCTGTGAACAAGCCATTCAGCTGCCCATCAAAAACAGGTTTCTGGCTGCAGTTCCCCTCTTGCAGAGGAGATACTTTTCAGAGAAACTCTCGCTTAGCCGTCTCAGGAGCAGCCAGGGAAGAAGTGAAGATTGAGGCTAGGGAAGGATGTCTCGCCTGGCAGCTAAACTCACATTAGTGGACTCTGTGCTCTTCTGTCCTGCGCTCATTTACTGAACTTTCTGTTCCAGGGCTCTCCATCCAGCACCCACCGTGCTCATAAGTCAGAAAGAGCAGTTAAAACTTTCCTGTTTTTTTTACTTTTCCCTTAGTCCCAAGGGGAAGCTATGAAATAGGATAATAACTGAAAAATGAAAAAGCCACAGTTAAACGTGTTTCACGCTGAAACAGCGCTGACTCTGTTAGTCTGTTTGACAGACCCCAGACAAGGTTGAGACAAAAGGTTGAAACAAAATGTAGATACATAA
Organism: Struthidea cinerea; assembly: GCA_013397865.1. Lineage (NCBI taxonomy): Eukaryota > Metazoa > Chordata > Aves > Passeriformes > Corcoracidae > Struthidea > Struthidea cinerea. The sequence goes on along the minus strand of VZTI01002652.1, from coordinate 1,112,004 downwards.
TAAGGGGATGATGCACATTCTCTCTCTATCATGCCTTTAATTATACCATTTCTGCTAAAATTACAGATGCCGCAATTAAAACGTGCATTTTAATTTGGGAGCACAAAAACAATTAGGAACAATGCTGAGGTGTCTCTCTCAGGAAGATCCAAGTGATTTCCACACTATAAAAGAAAGACAATTTCTTTATTTTAAATGTCAAACAGCATGAAAAAGTGTCAAATGCATAACAAAAAAAGAGACAAGCTCTCTTATACTGTAATGCTGCACTATTCGGCTGTAACTGGAGGCTTTGTCTGTCATTTTTTGGTCCATCTCCATGATTTCAGGCAATGGGCAGTTCAGTGAACTACAGATTTTCTTTGCAACAGACATGCTTGCCCCAGCCACCCATGAACTTACACAATTTGGTCCCCAGCCCAGCACCCAGGGAGCGGCAAACTGGGCACGCTGAGCTTCAGCAACAGGTACCTGTTCAGCAGCACATTGCTTTCATTGGTGACACAGTCCCTTGGATGGAAACCCAGCAGGGTCACCCTGCCTTTACAGGGGCTGGGGAGGCAGCTGTCCTCCCCTCCACATGCATGATGCTGCTGGACCTGCCACAGCGGAGCAGATCCTCTGAACACACTCTGGAAGAGCCCAAACCTCCCTGGTCAGGAGCTGGCTGCGCTGGGGGCTCAGAGCACAAAATCCATCCGTGACACCACCACCACCAACTCCAGTGCAATTTTGGGGCAGAAGAACCTTTCAGTGGCATTCACACTCTTTTTGTTGCTACTACTGAATCTCTTGTAATCACACCAGCAGATGTGAACTGTTGAAGGGTTTCAAGGGCTTCCCAAATGGTGAGGAAGATGCCAGACAGGAAACAGTGGCTCCCTCCAGTTTACCAGGGTACTGCAACTGCTACACACTGTCCAACAGACTGGCAGGTACATAATGTGCCTGTACTAAACAAATTCTATTTTCCGGAAGACACCAAGGGCAAACATTCCCATGCTGCATTATCTACAATATTTTATGGATTATTCAGGATAATTTACAAAACACTTCTATGAGTTTTGCTTGCTCCTTTTTTCTCAGATGTATATATAGGGCAGGGCTGACACTAAGTGAGCACAGTCAACCCTACTGTCAGGCTTGTCTGGAGTAACCGGAGTGGAGATAATGACAGAGAACAGGGCTTTTACTAAGGATGGGCAAAAGGATCAACCAACTGATTTGGGAGAAGCAGCAACACTCACTTGGTGGGTCCTACAGTACAGGCAAGGGAGCTGCTGAGTTGTGCAACTGGAGCTGGAACAAATGCAGAGTCACACAGTACTGCCGAAGTACTGTACATCTCTGGCTGTGCAAATTCTGTGAACAGCCAGCAGCTACCCTGCCAGCTTTGCAGCTGCCAGATTTACAGGTAACAGCTTTGCATGGAGACAAACCTGACAGGAAGGCACAAGCCTGCACTGTCATGTGGGTTTTGTTGGTTTCTTGCCCCTAGGAAAGGATAATTTCAGATTTAATGAATGCACTCTAAGTACAGAGTGGTACCTTGGTTAAAACTGGCAAGAAGTGAAACTGGGAGCCTGAGCTGAGAAACTTTAAAAAAAAAAAAAAGTCTTCTTTTCAGTGGATAACTGCTTAGCACTTTCTAGAAGCCATCATAAGGGATTCTTAAAATATCAAGGCATGAGTCGCCTTTGAAAACTGTTTCCCTTTATATCTGTGATGTCTCATACTGAAATCTTTAAAATATATGCCCCTCTAGAAATAATTCTGGCTAATGTTTTCATTGTTTCCTTCCACTCAGTATTTCTTACTGAACACGTCTGCATAAACCCAGGATATTTAATCCATATGTCTTTCATTTTTTGTTTCTTCTCTGTTCCCAGATTTCTGATTTCCATTAAAATACTCTGTAATTTATAAACATCTTTGATGTGGGGAGAAACTGAAGGAACAGATGAAATGAGGAAGAATTGTTCACCCATGTCTCAAAAGCAAGTAACCCCAGTAAACAAAGACATCATGAGCAACCTTGTTTCTACAATTACCTAATACCCAAGCAAAAGCAACTTGTTTGGTAGAAATTTTAAGGTGTGAACTATTTGTTTCAACTAGCAGTTTAAACTGCATAAAGACTACCATCCCAAGTATCACATGGAGCAATGCACTACAAATATTTTTCTCCACGTGTGAAGAAATTCTTAAGAATTCAAAGCAATATTAATAACTCTCTCTGTTCCCATGAAGAAATTATGGTGTGAGCAGTGTCTGACACTCCAGCTGCTCTACAGCAGCTCTACAAGTGTATTCCTTAGCCCCACCATAAATGCATATCCCTCATTTCTCAGGGGTAAGCCACCAAAAGTTACCTCATGCTTTCTGTGGGCTAAAAGTATGCACCTTAGGCAACTGCTTTTGAGCAGCTGACGTACTCAAGCTCACCCCTGCTTGACCTTCAGTAACTTGCTCGTGCATCAACGATCTGATTTTCTAAAGCTAATCCCCGGCAAAAAGGGAACGTTACACAGAGCAGTATTTTAGAGGAGCGTGCTCCATCTTTTGGCTCATGCAGGCCACACAGCCCTTTATCAAAGCATTTTGAGAACTGGAAGTAGCGATCCTTTCCCAACACGTGACTGAATAAGTCAGTCACATGCCCAAATTGTGACCACAGATAACTCCATTTCTATCATGTGAACAAAGCTGTAATTGCCTAACAGAAGAAGAGCTGCATGAAAAAAACCAGCGAAGAGCAGACTGTCAGAAAAACCCCATCTCACATGAGATTCACACTTTGCATGCATCAGAGACACCTCTGGGAACAATGTCCCCAGGAACCAGCCCACACCCAGATAAATTACTCTGTCAGACAGAACTCAGCCTGATGGTTAAGCATCGTTCTTTTACAACATGCAAATGCCTCCCTCTCCTTGAAAAACAGCAACAGTGTTTTGGACACTTACAGATGTGGCTTGAACAAGGCAGTGAGCTGATCTAGTATGTGTGACAACTACAGAAAAGAAACTCCAATAATTCTTATTCTGAGGCCTTTGGTAGTGATGCTGACATTTGGGAGCAGTTAGTAAAGATAAGTCGTTGGCCCTGAAAGTCCTCTTCAGTAATTACTGACCTAGAACTTAAGCAGCTTACTTGTAGATTCAAAAACTCAAAGCATTTTTCTCCCCTCCCTTCTGTGGGGAGAATACGAGGAGTTATTAAGAGAATGGCAATTATACGTCTGTTCACATGGAAATCACGTGTTGATGGATCTCAGTCTTCCAGATACATTCTGCAGCAAAGCAACCCCTTGCTTTAAAAAGAGAGACCAAGAATAGATATTTCCTTTCTCATGTTATTCCTCTATGGCTACTGTCTGGCAATAAATTCTAGTTTAGAGCACCTATATGTTCTACTTAGTCTTGGAATTAATCTTGGTCTCTCTGAAGTAGTAGCCTACTTCTTCCTGAGTTTAAAGAAACAAAGTTTTTCTTCCTGGTGCCTTGACTTGAGAAAAAGAGCACAATTTCCTTTGCTTAACTATTCTTCAATGTCTCAAATATTTTCATAGGTAAAGGAAATGGATGTTAATCCTTGGTACTAAAGCTAGTATGCCCACAGGCTCCTTCCAGACAGTTTTATGTACAATAGGATGGTCGCAGAGGCCATTTAAAGAAGGTAACTCTCATAATCTACAAAAGCTTTTACTCTCTAAATACTTATTTAATCCCTTCCTTGTAGCAGCAGATTAATAGTGACAATCGTGCAGCTCTTTTAACTTTTTATTCTGTTTTCATGGTTAAACGGCACTGCTATTATCGTATTATTACAGTACCGTCATTATAAAGCTCACCATTCAAGTCCTAAGGGAACAGATTAGGAAAGGTTTCATTTTAATTTAGAATGTGTTGCTGCCGTTCCTACCCATGTTTTATGGATTAACTTATTCTTTACTTATACTTGTGTTTTCAACACAAGTAGGGCACAGAACCGGACCTTGAAATATCTATTTCATAATGTGATGCTCACATACATCCAAGAGGGATTAAATATTAACCTTTGAAAGAAAATACAAAATCTGCAAGTTTTCCACTTGCTCCAAAATGGCTACATTTTTGCTATCTTACCGTATTTCCTGTCATTGTCTTTAGTAGTCAGGAAAGTTAGCAGCATAGTAACTCGATTATAAGGGAGAGACACACATTTAGGTATAAACATATAAACCCACTAAAAAAAGACAGTCCTGGGAATCTTTGTGAAGAAATGTGTCAATGGTGTCAGCTCAGACTTGTCACCCAAAGAAATGCTAATGCATTTTGCAAAGCAAGGCTGGAGTGGTGGTGTAGAAATCAAACACATATTTAATTACCTTTGAATCAGCATCCCAACATTGGTGCATCAGTTCTGCAAAACTTCTGGGACAACTGCTTGGAATGGTTAATCTCTAATGGAGAGAGAATGTACCAGTTACTGGAAGCATTTCCCTTTAAGCTGCTACTTAACAATTTCCTATAAGAGCAATAGACTTCAAAGAATTAAAGCACGCTCTCTCTTTTAAGCACAATATAAAAAATGTGGAGACATCTTAGAAAGAAAAATCAAAATTACTACCACTAGCAAGAAGTACAAATAATTTTTAATAGACCTATAAAAAAGTAATGTATCAAATGCACAAATGGAGTTCCTTAAGAAAGCTGAGAGAAGAAGCAAAACCAAGACAAACAGCTTTTAATACTATAACATAATAGTTTGTGGAGGTTACTGTATAGTACTTTAAGATGCTTGTCAGATAAGCATAATTTACAGCCTGCCTTAATTCCTTTCTCCCACATAAATAAAATAGCTGTACAATACTATAATCACTTTTGACACACAAATAGCTGAAATACAGATTACATTAAGTGAGTTAAAAAGAGTTAAGTGAAGCTCTACATGACAAAGAGATGTTTCATGAGCCTGTGGTCAGAAGGATTAATGAGGACATGCAGATCTCAGAAAGCACTCACAGAGCACAGTGAACTCATAAATATTTCCTAATGACTGAAGACAAGGAGTTGCTGGTTATAGCCAGGACCACTGACTACAGAGAATTAGTTTGAAGCTAGTTTGGTTTCATTTGCTGAGAGTTTTAAACCACGAAAAAATTCACTCAGCAAGCCTTAGAAGATTTTTACATTAACAGCCTGCCTCCAGACTGGAAAGCCTAGAAGGAAATCCTTCCTCGCATACACATACGCAGATACTGAAGCCTCTCCAGTTGACTGCACATGCTTCCAACATTACACACTGAAGGAGATCCCTCTGCTCTCCCTAACACAGTTAACTGACTTTAGATGTTTCATATTATATAAATAAATTTTTTAAAGTTAGATAAAAAAAACCAGTTTCTCAGTGAAAAGGAGTCCAAATGTAAGAGAGATTAAGCTGGAAAAAGGGTTCCTGTCCTCTAAGAGGTGAGAACCAGGTATTACAGTCCTGTTCAGACTAACCTGCCAGGAAGACCCTTTCAACTGCCCTACTATTGCCAATTCAGAAGCAAAGCAGAGCAAGTTATGTCACTCCGTACCATTACATTACTGCAGTGTGACCTGCAAAGCCTTACAAGACACAGCAGGCAAAATTAAGAGTTAAACAATTCTGCTCCACAAGCATCTGAACATCTTAAGAACTGGAAACATGAGATACAGAGGCAGGACACTGCAGAAGTCTGATTATTAGTGTCATAACTTAATGTGCAAGGGTTTCTGAGGAAGAAATACACAGAAATTTGTACAATGCATAAAAACGTTGTACTGGTGCTTGATGTCTAATTGAGTCATTAGCCTAAAAATACACTGGCTAGTCTTGCTACAGTATTGTCTGTAACCCTCACTGTTCCAGGAGGTGGAGAGTCAGTTGCAATCACCACTTGTCTCACTTGTGCAGAATGTCACCTATATAGCATGTAATATAGAGGTAGCAGGTTCCAAATGTCATATTATAATAAAGAATATATTTCTCAGTGGCAATTTATTATGAGATCATGTCTAGCATAACCTGAACTCTCATGCTTTGCTTTTCTGGCTTAAAAAAAAAAATCTCTACCAGAATAAAAATAACACTGTGAAATTATGCAGAGCGTCAAAGGAGATCCATACAGGAACATTAGAATCCACTCCATTTGCTGGCCTCAGGCTTTGCAAAGCGGATTTTTCATCTTACGCAACTACACTTTGGCCTCCATCCCACACTGATTTTAAAAGACTTGCAGTCCAAAAAATGGAGGACTGGCTCAACAGTGATTCAATCCTGTTGTGGACTGGAACCATGCAATCCCACTGGTATCAACAGATTGAACTGAGAGCAGAACCTGACCCTTAAACTTGCTTTGGCACACACAAAACTAAGAAGAAAAGTAGCACAAGCTGACTTTTACAAGGCTTATGCTGGACATGTTACCCAAGTCATGGCCAGAAAAAATAAAAACTACTCAATGCCCTCTAAGCTCCCTCACAGCCCTCTAAGGAAAATGGTAGCAACAGGCTAGTGGTACCTGACAGGCAAAAAGCTGGCTCTGAGAATGCCAGCCCTTGGGTATCTTCAACCATGAGTAAAATAGTCAGGTCCACATTTTGCTGATACTGTATTTTACACAATCCCTAGCTCAGGAAAACTGTAGAGAAATGTGTTGTACTCTCTGACATCTTTTAGCGTGTCACTACAGCTCTTTAAAACATTCCCAGTGCCACTCTGTACCCTTCACATAAAACTGCACATGGTAGGCACAAGAAACAAATACTGTTGATGGAAGGCTTTATGTTTCCTCCTTCAAAACGATGCATGAGGCTTTTCCTAAACTAGGAGAAAGAGTGTCTTTGTGCGCCCTGCTCTGATAAATGCAGTAGAAGACCACATTCACAATCTTCACACTGTTATTGTAGCATTTCCAACTAATTGGTATATCACAGTGTCACTCACTGGAATTAATCCACTCCTCAAAAAGAAGAAAAAAGAGAGAGGGAAAAAAACACCAACAAAAAACATTAAACTAAGAGGAGGAAACCTAACTCCTCTGTTTAACTCTGAAGCATTTTGAGAAACAGTTTATGTAGAATAATAGAAATCTGTATTGTACAGCCACTGCCTCGCCATTGTAATGTTTCCCAAGCTTCCGCTGTGTCTAGATAGAGGAGGTTTCATCTTTGTGGAGGATTTCCATGCTTGTCTGTGTGTGGTACAGTCACAACTTTAAATGTTTTTTAAATGTAGTTACTGTCTTTGATATCAAGGGACTATGTGTTCAGATATACGCTCACATGTCCAACTAACTGAAAGCCTCAATTTGTGTGAAGAAGAAAAGCGAGGCTGGGGACACTGTACAAACGGTGTTTACACCACTGAAGTGCTTTTGAAATGGAAAGACTCTGCATGAGGAGGCTTGCAGCTATGCCACAGCCTTGCCGATACCAGTGAGGAGCTCATCTTCAATGTAGTGTTGAACGTAGGTGGCAAAACTGTAATTTCTCTCTTTTTTTAAAACTATTTTTTCTTCTTTTATTTTTGAAATTTTCATCTAAGCGGCAGTTTCTTGTACTATAGTGACTCCTGCTGGGAGAGTTAAGTTGAAGTAGCTGAAGGTCTCTTACAGATATATCAACTCCCGGCCAGTAAAAAGATGTCCTAAACGCAGGAGATGGAGTTAAACTGTTCCCCTACCTTGGACGCAATGGCTTCTTTCATCACTAAGAACAAACCCCTAGGTTTTACAATTGAGACTGAGAAACTAGTACAGTACTTGTACAATTTTTGATCTACAGCATCACGACGTGAAGCTGCAACAATTAGATGTAAAGGGTCCATTCATGAGGAATAACATCACTTTGACCCTTTGTGTTAGCTCCTACTGCTAATCTTTCCATACGCGTGAACTTACTTTCAATTTGAAGAAGATGAAAAAGTCTTTTGCAAAACCCCAATACTGTTTTCTGATCTATGTACCTGAATGTAGAAACGTAGTCTTACCTCGTTTTTTTCCACTACAAGCCAAGCTACTTGTAATCCTTCCAAGCCTTTAAAGGGGACCTCCCTTGTTAGCATCTCCCAGAGAACCTGGAAGAGAAAAAAAGAAAAGAATTTTTATTTCTGTACTTTGTATTTTAAATACATTATTAAACCTTGATACAGCACTATCTGTATCCAATTACCAGGCAACCAGTTTTCATTTGCAGGAACTTGGACCAGTGTTTGTGTGCAAGATCCTCTCACAAAATTAATTTGAATGTTTCTGCTTTTTCCTCTACAGAAAAGCCAAGATGAAAAACTCGGTTGCTTTTTTACTATCTTTGTACACTATAAAGTTCACATTTGGCAACTGGGACTTGGGAAGACAATGAACTCTTCCTCTCCTTCTCAGCTCCAACTAGACATATCTTTGCTTTGCAGTGATTTTTCATTTAAAAAATATTTCTATGCGATTGCAACTAGTGAATATGATCCGAAAGGTATTTTGCTCCTATGATATGCCTATAAAAATATAATTTCGCAATCAAAACTGCAATTGTTTGTCTCCAAGTATGTGATCATGTTAAACTAAGCAATATACAGCATATAAAAAATTACTCTATTCTCCTCCAGATTTTATAGACGTACTGTCCTTAGATATAGAAAGATCTCCTAATTTCGCATGCTTTCAGCATTTTGGTAACACGGTACCCAAGAATCTAAGCCACTCTGTAGAAAAGAGTTTGGCATCATCAAAAAGGCTTCAAGTCAATGAATCCAACTTGTTTTTCTGCCATTGGGACAACGTATTGGAATTCAACCAAATTAATAGCACTTTGTACCTCCACTTGTATATGTCCCCATTTTTTGTAAAGCAGAACCTTCATATACACATCTTGTTATGAACATCTACAAACTTTTTCTTCTGCTCATATATCAAGTATAACAACAACAACAAAATATGTTTAATACAGGATTTGCCAAAATGCATTAAGATCCTTATGCAAGTCTCTATATCCTCACTGTTTGGGTTAGTGCCCAGGTTTATTCCAGCTGCATCATTTTGAATGGATTGTGGACAGCTATGAAGATAATTAGAAAGCAAGTGCAACAATATTGGCAGATGGAGGTCAAGCAAAAAAAATGCATTGAAGCAGAGTTGGGCCTTTAATCACGTGAACAGGGTACTCCAACAATAGACCTATTTGAATAATTTTGCTTAAGTCAGAAGACCAATTAGTAAAGGTAAGGGTATCTTGGAAAAATAAGAACAGGTTTTCTGAGAATAAGAAATATATGGGGAAACCTATCGCAGACGTGTTCAATTATCCTGTTAGCCTCAGTTCAATCCTTTCAGAAGGAAAAAAAGGCACCTCAATTGTAACTCAAATTAACACCTCTCTACTGGTAGAGAAGGAAATTTAATTGTGAGAGAAGGAAAAAATTTAGCAGTCCCATGTACTTCAGACAAAATAGCAGTGTACAAAACAGTCAGTTTAAAACAAAGGTCCCTGGGCCAAATCAAACATGCAGTTGAGCAGCCTTGCAGAACCACCTCATCTGTGTGACTGTACCATGAAACCACAGAGGAAAAACTCAAGTTTGCACATCAGATAGAGCAGTATCTAAATAATCTTCCTAGTAAAGAACATAATGAAATACATGTTAAATGTCTTCAAGAGCCTTGAGCTGGAAAACTACTGTGGTGCTACCTTTCTTTCAGAAGACTGTAAATTTTAAGAGCCGTCTTGTTTCATTCATGCACATATGCTTGCGCAGAACATTTTGCACCAAATTCCTTTATCATGACACCTTCAGTGTTTATTTCCACTGACCAAACAGATCACCACCTCCCTAAACCAACAGTGCTAGCTATAAACACTTCCAAGACTGCACATAGTTGAAGAGAAAAACAGCAATCTGACACAATACGAAGGATTTTTCTTAATGCCTTCATTTTACTAATAAATTAAAGATACTAAAATGGGATGTTGGAAACCTTTGTATTTACTTACACAGGTTTAGAAAATATTTTAACAACAATGCAATTTTCATGTTCAGGCCAGTTGTATAGAGAAAGCCTTTCCTTCCAATGGTGACGTGTCTCTATGTTCAGTTTTACATGAGTTTCAACCCCCTCTCATGGACTGGCTACCCTGAATCATCAGCTAAGGTGAATGATTGCATCAGCAGTCTTTTAAAAAGCAGCAAATGGGTACCTTCTGCATTCTCATTTGCCTCTTCCTCTCCCCAGGGTGATTCAGCAGCAGACAAAGACCTCAACCTGACTTACCCCAGCCTCGTTACTATGAGGAACACTCTTGCTCATTTTCAGAACTGGCTCCCCAGCTCACTTCATACGGAAATCAATTTATCCTTCCTTTTTGGTGTACAATCTAATTGAGACTAACATGGTTCACATCCCCTCCCACCTGTGATGGTGAGGATCACCTGCTTTCACAATCACTTCACATCTCTGTGATGATGGACAGCAGCTGCTCACAGAGAAAACAGCCAAACTAGAAACAATGATGAAAAACAAAGCAAGGCCATTTAATGTAGCTGTTTGTAAGCTGTAGCCTCTGAAGATGTTGGACTCATCTTTGCATACACAGGAACAGAAAGGAGAGATAAACGTATGTATGTTCACCCTATACATGAACCTGAAAATAAGAAATATGTGGTCTTCAGAAAAAGCTCACACATTTCTGTCAGCTCAGCTGTGCATTTCAATTCCTATCCTCTCAACTATGTGACAATAACCCAAAAGAAAACTTAAACCCACAACACCCCTACCCAATCCCCCATCCCCACACCAGTGCAAAGCCAACAAAGATTCAAAGTGCCATTTAGATAGGGGAACATCCAAGTAAGTAATTTGAGGAAAAGAAAACACTCTGAACACCTTCACTGAAAAAAAAATTGCTTTGTCTGGTAGGAAACTGTTCACAGACAATGGTCAGGAGCCACAGTTAGCAGAAGTACAGCATAAGCATCAGCCTTGCACTCACAGAGGTACTGCCCTTAGGCATGAAAACTAGGTCTGTCTTCTCTGCATTGATCCAACTGCAGTTAAAGATCACGTAATTCTTTTCAAAAAGAGTAAGGGATAACCCCTGGAGCTGGCCAACATTCCCTCTATAAATAACATATGTTCTCATAGCTAAAGCAATGTTTGAACAGCTGCTACATTTAATGGCAGTCTCTATTCCCCCAATAGCCAATTAATGGTTTTACTTATTTGTTCTTTGTAAGTGATAAAATAATTCAGCTACATCGGATAAGCTTTCTGTGATTAAACAAACTTATACCGATAAACACACACACACTGTGGTGCACTACAAACAGTTCTGCCAGGATAACATATTCTGAGCATATGTCTTCATGATTTTGAAACAGCTTTTTGAGTGACACTGTCATTCCACATACACTTTCCTATCTGGCAGAGATAGCGAGGAATGGCAGAGATGGCAAGGAATAATTTTTGAGCAACACACAATGACATACAAGTGAGTTTCTGGGTTGATCACTCGTAACACTTGGTTTCAGTTGTTTAAGAGTACGGACTTGGAAATGAATCAGAAAAGAGAACTATAGCATGGCTGAAGGAAATTGTAAGATCTGTCTCTGTGTGGTAATAAATCTGGAAAATTCAGCTTCAGCATTTCATGACAGTATTATAAATTATTTACTATGTATCTCAGAGAATACATAGGCCTGTTTAACCGTCCATGAAGAGCAGGACAAGCTAATCTAAACCTTAGCTATAAACATGTACACAACTGCTCACAAAAAGGAAAATTCATTTCAGCTGAGAAGCAGCTCAGACCTATGAGGCTGCAGAAAGACTTCAACACTTCATGGAGAAAAGCTCTTGCACAGCTTAAGCAGAATATTTAAAATCACAGATTGGTTTGTAGAAAGAAAAGACCATCCGATAAAAAAATAGAAGAAAGGAAATTAAAGAAAAACATGGGGAAGATGAGAAATATTGCGAATGAAATATCTATTCCTAGAATCTTACTAGTTTACATTTGAAAGGATTCTGTTCTTTGTTAAGAGGACTTTAACTGAAGTAAAGCAGATTTGTCTCTCTAGCACAAAAGCTGCTGGCAGTGTTATGCTTCAAAAAGGGATTCTTTACATTTTGTTTTCACAGATGATAAAAACTTGAAGAAACAAAAATACCCTTTCTCAGATTTCTTGTTTTCAGACCCCTAGCTAATTCTCTGATAGTTGTTACACTTATTATAGGGAGATTCCAACTTTCAGTTTTATATTCAGGCCATTTCTTGCTAGTATAACCCACCGTATCAGAAATTTCAGCAACAGAGAACTTGGGCCACTGCCATTCTTCATTTCTACCCCTCTATCTCCTCTGAAAATGATGGTGTTCCAAGACTAGAGTTATAAAAAGATTAATTACTCCTAAGTGCTTATGAATTCATAAGCTTCTACCCACAGTAGAACACATTAGTTCAAAAATAATATATTAAAAACTGTGGGTCATTATTAGACATTCTAAAGGAGCACTACACACCCATGGCAACGTTAAAGTACTCTGGTAACACTGACCTGTTTTCATAAGGAGGGCAGATCAGTTCTACCTCCAAGCACTGAACTGTCAAAGGAACCTTACTTTTTGAATGAGGCAAAATAAACTATGCACAACATGCTGTTCCCAAAGCACTGTTAATACTTGCCATGATAAGATACTAAACAATTTCTTACCTTCTCCCACTTTGAAAACATTATCTGAAGTCAATTCAGACTAGGATGACTATGTGAGCAGTTTGAACTATAACACCATGTATGGAATTTTTCCTCTAACATTGTTGTTCTGTTTTGAAACTGGAATGTTTCCCTTCAGTGATTGCTTCAGTAACAGTTTACATTAACATTTACATTTGTTAGCTTATGTTCTCTTACTCTTTGTGACCTAGTTCAGTTAAGCAAGGACTTTGAATCTGACAATATAGGCTCCTTTCAAACCTTCAAACTTTCACTGTTAAGTGATGCCACATCATGTCTCAAATTTTTTTCTCACTATAAACAACTGTTTGGCAAAAAGTTTAAGTCATCCTCCACTGAGACATCAGCTTAGCTATGTATAGCCATAGGTGCTAGCTTAAAACCACAGTGCCTCCCTCACATCTATCTCCTCCCATCCCTCAAAGAGAAAGAGACAACACTTGACAGGTAGTGAAGAATTTCTCGTTCTGCCACCCACTGTTGAATCCAAACAGAAAAATGGTTAATACACTGATAGGCATGGAAACTACAGCCCCACATCCTTTCCTTTTCCCCCTGAAGTACTCTTTACTGTCCTCTACCAGAGAAAGTCTATGGGGTTAGGCACACAGTAGATGTGACCAGTAGGGCTATTTCTAGCCTACTTCATATTGCAGAGCAAAACTAAATCAGAGTTTAACTGTGGACAGAGTAAAGTAATTCACATTACTGAATCTGAAAACCGGACATTCTTATGAACTATAACTGATTCCTTACCCTTCAGCAAAGCAGTGCTGGGCTTCTATACTTTCAGGTGGGGTCTATTCTCACAGATAGTGATAGCAGTGTCTTTTAAACAATTGAGCATAGAGCAGTTGCTTTATAATAAAAATCAGTGACACTCTATTTTGGGGAAAGTGGAATGCTACCGATTTCATCCTGTTACACACCTATTATAAGACAACCTTTTTCTTCTTGGTTCCACAAAAAAACCCCACAAGCAGAGATTCATGATGCAGGTTTTTCAGCAGCTCCTCAAAGCCTTTGGACAAATGGTGAATACTTGTGGCAAAGCACGCACTTCCTACACTGGCATGCTGCTACTCTAATCAGATGTTACTAAACATGCAAAATACTATGTTCTTCCTACCATTTTCAAGCATATAATTATAAATCATGGGTCAGTCTTAAAAAGAAGTGTGGGGTTTTTGTGTCGTTCTGGCACCACGCGAATTCTGTCACACTAGAGAACTGCTACAATGCATAGTGAGATGAGGCACTCACCACTCCATACGAGTATGTGTCACATGTTTCAGACACTGGAAGACTTTGAATAACTTCTGGGGCCATCCATGGGAACGTGCCCACTAATGACATGTGTGTCGTATGGGAGTGGAATCTTGAGGCACCAAAATCACAGATCTGGCAAAAATAAATAAAATATTAAACTGGTATTAAGAGTATCAACCTCAGTCATCAGACATGGAAACATCCAGTCAAGCAGCAGCATCTCTCTTCAAGTAATTAAAGTGTTCATACCTTTAACACACCATCAGCAGCTATAACAACTGAAAATGAAAAAACAAAAGGTTACAAAAATGTTAAAAACAAGTCCAATACACTTTTACAGCAAAATAGTTTGTTTTTCAATAAGACAAATGACCCTAAGGTGAGCCAGCACCTGAACGTGCACACCTGTCCTGGTTTCTTTGAGAAGCTTGCTTACAGAACACCTGCTGAATACCTGCAAGCCTCCAAAGAAATGCAAAACCTTTCAGGTCTTACTGAGTTAAAAGACAGCAACACAGATGAACTTCATTCTCCCCAACATAGTTAGGTTTAACAAGAAGCTCTCGGGAAGAGTCGTTAATGAAAGGAGAAAGCCTACAACCAAGGTGAGACCTAAATGTTTCTTGACTATTATGTCCCTGTGTGCATGATTAAAATCTGTGCCCCTCCTATCCCACCACTAGTAGTAGAAGTTTCATCTAAAAGGCAATGTTCAGCAAATTTCAAAAACGACTGTCAATTGCTAAGTACAGACTCCACACTCAATGTGTATTACTCAAAAGCCTGAATATCTGTCAAACCTCAAAAAAGGCCACAGTAAAGACAAGATTTTCTGATCAGAAATAATAGGCCTTATGCAGTCTATTGTGTCTGGTGTCTGCCAGCCTTTCTTGGTACTCAACCTTTCCAAACAGAAAAAAGAAATGAGGAGTGCCCAGACAGTGTCTGAAAACTGATGAGATGGCCAATCATGGGCAGCAAGACACAAGTTGGAAGAGCCCTCCACAGTGCTCTAGATGATGCCAGGTCTGTAATGAACTTCAGACAGGCTCAGGATGGGGAGGAGGGAACAGGCTCTTCTGTGCCTCAACAAGTGCAGCTTTGATGACAACCAAGGCATTAGTTAGTTCTGCTTGTTCACAAAGCTCAGGCACAGATTTAAATGCCACATTAACAGGTAACAGTAAACGCAGAGCATTTCAGTGTTTTGCTACTTTACCATTCCTGGACTTCAGGTCCCTGTGGATAACTTTGACTGGAGCTTCCATGTGTAAATAGTGCATTCCTACACAAAACAAAGGAACAATCTAGTTAGGCTGAGCAGGGCCATCATGTATCTGCAGCCATGTTTCCTGGTTCCCACTAGCTGTACTCATTACGAGTTGCCATACCTGTATGCCATATTGACATGCTGAAGGAGAAGCAAAGCTTCCCATAATCTACCTTGAGTAAAAAGCACTAAGCAAAGCTCACATATCTCTCAGAGCATCTGTATGGATATGCTAATGGTTTTTAGCCTCATATGTAGTTATTTTCTCTAACTATATAGTTAAGGAGGTGTCTATACAATTAAGTCAGATATGAATTTACTTTTTTTTCATTAGTTTACACTGGAATAGTTTACACTATTCTTGTGTGGTCAGTCACAGAGAACACAAAGGATGGAACAGCTTATTCTACATTATTATATGAAGAATTTCAGTATGTTTGCTGAGAAGAAGCCCTTAGCTCCCTTAAATGCCCCAAATCAAATCAAATGTGAGGGCAATTATGTACTTTACCTCATAATTACTCTACATCAGCAAAATTATCCTCTTGGGACTTAGGGGCACACCAGAACTGGCTCATAGAAGCCATTTTCACTCCAGAATATTTTGGATTCATAATAAACAAGGAACATATTACAAAGAACAGTGAATGGGTTTTGCTTTTTTTATTTGTATCTGTTTGGTTGGTTTTGTCACAATTTGAATAAAGAAGACTAGGAAGGCTTTCCTGACTTTCTAAGGAAAGCATCTCCAGCTGTACATTCGATGGCTGTGTAGGGTAGTATACGCCACTCTCCTTGCTTACCTTTAGCTATGTCGGTGGCCCAGGTCATGATATGATCCATATCCATCTCTTCACTTTTGTTACTATTAATGTAATCAAACAGTGAGCCAGCAGAAGCATACTCTGTTAAAAAACAGCAACAAACACAACATTTTAAAACATTGCACTTAACTTGAAAGACACAGTAAGAACTCTGCCAGTTCCAGAAAGCAGTCAACCTCTGGCTTAATGACAAAGAATTTGGGTTCGACAGCCTAGTATTATTACCAGTGTAGTAGGAGAGTTTATCTGATTATCCCTACAGACATAATCTACTACTAACAAAAAATGAAAAAACAAACAAAAAAGTGTAATCATATAGAAAAACAGGCATTAAAATCAAAAAAGCTTTAGAAAGGTCTGGCATCAAGAAAGATCAGGCAAAGCAGTTCAAATTCCAGAGCAAAAGGTTCTGGATGCTCCTTGTTCAGGAAAAGCAGATGTTTTTCTGAATTTCCCTTAACTGTACCTACAGAATCTCATAGCAGGCTTCTGTGGGTACAAACAAGAGCTTTTGGGGCCCACTGGTGTTGGAAGTGTGGCAGATGGAATCCAGTCTGACTATCAGAGTTGTGGGGCTTAAAACAGGAATAACAAGCTAGTTACATCTACACACATTTAGGTGTGAAACTGGAGACAACTCAAATCTCCACAGCACCACTTTCATATAACCTAAAATTCTTACTTTTTTGAACAGTGCATTTGCCACTCTTCATCAGAACAGTTAATAAATGAGTTTGGTGGTATCAGATCCATCTTATTGTTTCCAAAATTAGAGGATACACCCCACTGGTAAGCAGTACTGTGTATAAATGATGCCCCATAACAAAACATAACTTTTAATTTTTAAGTAAAGCCACATGCTAAATACATAATGTTCTGTTATGAGGAAAGGCTTTGCAGGTAGAAAGTTTCCTATTTCCCCATGGCGAAACAGAACAGCAGATCAAATCATTTGTTCATGAAAAAATGGAAGGATGAAACTAGAAGTCTAACCCGGAGATAAGCAGGACAGATTTCCCTGTGCTGCAGGTCATGTACAGTAGTTTAAAGGCTGTAGCTCTTCTGCTCAGTATTTATTAAATAAGTTTTATGCTTATTTAGAATTCATAGTTGTTTCACCAAAAACACGACAGGAGGTTCCATAAGATGAAGCAGCGGATACATTTTCTTTTATCCGTTTGCAATGACAGGGGCAGGCACGTGCCACCCAGTGCAGCCCAAGTAGCACAAAGACCAGGGGGATACAAGGAGCAACTTAAGCCTTTCGTCCCTCTCTCCCAAGGCTACTCAGTGTGCTTCTCAGGCAGAATTTAGAACCTACTTAGAAGACTCTCAAAATCTTCGTATCATTTCAAAGCAGCCACAAAATCATTGCCTACATCAAAGGTTTCTGAATTCTGTTAATATTAATATTAATCAACAATTGATACGTGATAGGCTAAATACATACAAAAATTTCCATTGTTCCTCACCAAGGAAATCAAAAACTCTGGGAGATCACTGCATGGGGAAGGAAACTGAGACCAAACTGAATCTGCAGTCTAGAACATGGCAGGCCAGATGGGAAGACTCTAGTGCTAAATGAAAGAGGGAGAAAACAACAAGTCCCTTGAAAGTAAACACTCAAGTGGCAAGTTAGCTTTGGATCACTGCTGCACAACCTCCCACTGAAAGGACAGACATGTAGCTTCTGATGTCACCGAGAGGGGAGTAAGCTGCTGACCTGCACATTTCCACAATTAAAACAGAAGCTTTTTTTACCCATGATGTCATCATCTGTCTTATAAATGGATTCTTCAGGAGTAGGTTGGCTTCACGCTTTGCATGCCTGTACAGTGCATAATTTAATCTAGCAGGGTCAGGGACAACTCAGCTCCTCCAGCCCTTTGCCACTCTATGTGAACAGAGGCAAGTAAGCTTCAATCAACAAAGCCCCACTGTTACAATTTCTTCTATATACTTATTGTGTCACAGGTATTTACTAGGAGCTTATGGATTTGGAAATCATATTGCAAGGACAATGCCTTGTCAATAATAATGGAAAAGAAATATTTGCTTTAGAAAGAAAATTTCTGATTGCCTTACTAGACCCACCCTGTGATGGGCTGTGGGATACATACGGCTCTGTGCAATGGGGGCACAAGCTCTGAGAACATTTTGGGATGAGGCAGCTGTGGCCAAAAGCCGTATCTGAAAGCTACACATTGAGACTGCTGCTGACAGAGATGGCCAGTAACATCTAGAATGATGTGATCCATGTCAGCAGCTCACTGAGCAGCAGGATGAGCTGGAACACTGACATACATCCCAGCAGGAAAACATTTTTTTAACTGCAGTTGTAGCCCTTCTCAGAGAACTCTTTAACAGCCCCACATAAGACATTATATGCAGCTAATGCTCAGTAGATGCCAATACTTCGCTCAATGCTCTCATCTCCGTCACTCTGAAGAAACATTAGTTTCTCGAGATTCCTTCTTGTTTGGGATTTTCTCTCCCAAGAAATGAATCCCTGACTAAACATAGGCTTAAGTCTGCAACACTGAAGGCCATCCAGATGATCACAAAGTGAAAATCCCACTAAAAGACATTTTAAGTGTAATTAACATTTCCTTTATTAGTAGCCATTCTCTCATTTGAAAATGGTGTGGGGAAATGGAGCCTTGCTTCCCTTCCAACCCACAGGACTCCAGTCTCCTTAGAAGTTGCATGGAGAATCAACACAGTATGCTAAAAAATCCCCAAACCTCTTCCATCTTTAGCCAGGTGTGATCGGGGTTCCCTGTGGAACAAAGCTGTTGAACTACACACCATAGTCTCTTTCTCACAGGTAGTTAAAGAGTCCTCGTTCTCAACAGCACAGTGAATTACTTTAGTTGCTGTCTGTCCTGTGACTGGTAAGCAGGTCATATGTCCTCCAAACACTGACCTTTTGTGAGATCAAGCTGAGGACTTCTGATCCAGACATCAACCCAGGTCATTGATTACACCTGTCCTTTGCTACTCTGCTTGCTGGTTTACACTTATATTAAAAAGGCTAGTAAAATTACATTACTTGATTTATTAGCTTTCTATTAATTTTATTGCTTCCAGAAGGAATTCGAGTTCCTGTCTATATGCCATCATCAATGCATTTCTGAGTGGGGAAGACTGTGGTCACCCCATGCACCTCTGAATGCTGACTGCCACACCATGACCTCCAGTACGCTGATCCTCCTGCAGTAAGCAAAGCTCCCTATGCCCTGAAACGTGCTGCATTTCGGATATGCTCCCACCAGATTACACTGCCATCTGCTGTGATAACCAGCAGCCTAAGAGGCAGGTAGAAATAACTGAATTTTCACAAGTTCTGACCACCATCTAAGAACCAATAAAAACCTGACTGGTAGTGACTCAAATTGGTATTAGATTGTGCCACACACAGAAGACTACTCTTCACATTGAACTTTGAAAGGTTACAGACATCCCAAAACATGCCTCCTAATCCACACTTTCCTGCATTTTATTTCTCCAAACATTTGTTTCAGCAGATGGGAAATTTCTTTGCTTTGGATTTACTTTCTACTCCTATCTTATGTAGTTTGTCCCATACAGGAAAGGGAGAAAATTCTCTATCTGGACCATCTCCCAAGATAAGGGCAGGAAGCTTCAAGCAGTGATAGAAAAAAAAACAAAACACCAACCAAAAACCCCAACAATACCACAAAAAACAACTTCCTCATAATTCAAGGAATGTCAAAACAAATGAAACCTAGCTTCCAATGAATAAAGGGAGATGTCTTACAATGTCTTATAAACCCTTGACTCTACTTCAAGCTCTTCTTACTGTGAACCTCACAATGCAAATTCTCCTATTTTCAATGCAAGCAGAACTCACGGGGCAGCTTTGCTCTGAGCAGGCAGCCAGCCTACCCTCCTCACAGAACCGGCCAGAACTTCGTATAATGAAATCATCTACTTTTGTGACAGGCCAATTAAAATGGAAAAGCAGTTCTCTGAACAGGGTAAGAGAACATAGTGCAAGCTACTGTTTAAAGGAGTCCTGCATTTGTGCACTAAGAACACCCTAGCCCCCATCTGCCTCCATGCTGCCTCCAGCTATGCTCCCAGCCTGGTTCCCACCTCCAGCACTCCCACTTACATTGAGGCAGGTGGTGCCATGCACTCTTAACATTTAAAGAACACCAGAACAATTAGCAAAACATCGTAATTGGGCAACATTGGAGATAACCTTTTAACACTGGAGTTTTACAGAATCAAGAAAAAGGTCAGAAAAAATTATTACCTGTAACTATGCCATAATTTGGAGGTTCAATTACAGCTCCATAGAACTGAATGATGTTTTTGTGACTGAGCACACTGAGTATTTCTGCCTGTTGAAAACAAACAAATAAACAAACAAACAAGTTAGACAATTAGGAATGGGTCATTTACTATGATAGCTTATTTTATACCCCAGTGGGTACACACACATATACAACATATTTTATATATATATATACACATCTATATATATATATATAAGCACACACGTATCTAGGAAAGACTGTTCACAAATGCTTGGCATTTGAAAAGCTAGTGAGAGAGTTTGGCAGATGAATGCTTTGTATGTTTGGGGGGGGTGGGAAAAATAAGGCACTGATGTAGAAAGTTAAGTCTTTGGAAAAACTGAAGATCTTGGAAAACTTTATTCCAAGAAAGATCTGGGATTTTTGGCAGAGCAGCAGCAGTCCTATCCAGAATTTGTGTTTATGCACAAAGTACCATGGGTTCAGCGAGTCCAGTGCTCCAGGCTGTTACGGCATACCATGCACACACAGCTCCATCCAATGTTTACTGGAAATGTGGAATTTCCAGGCATGCGCTGTGGAGTCTGATTAAATACACACAGCAAGCATGCTTGAGATTGCCAAATAGCCAGCAGTGCAGTTGAAACTGCTCCTCAATGTAGAGTACAGATGTTTGGCAATTCCGGATAAATATACAAAACCTTCAAATTCCACTTGAACAATGCTTCTGGGTTTGAGCAAGAGACTGCAAGACAATGAGACTGTACCCACAGAAATTAAGACATACACACCCTGTATTTTTTGAGAAAAAAGGTCAATTATCTCCTGGAAGGTGTCTCAACAGTCTCACCTCTGTAGTGTATTAAAACAATTGCTCAACAGATTTTAGACACGTGTTTCCGCACAAATATACATATTATGCAAATACAGATATGTACTACTTTATATTTTTCTCCACTGTAAGGCTTTACTTTAAGACTTCGAGATTATGTTAACTCTATACCAGGCAAGAGCATCTAACAAGAACAAGATCACAATTAACTCCTCAGAACTTATCAAAAGTATCTGACAGATCCCTTTGCAGACCCTTGACTGGCAGTGGGAGTGTTGCTCTTTACCCACAGGTGAGTTTTCACATATATTCTTAGATAACTGCCAATTAAAATATTTTGTGGACTTGTAGGTGAGTCAGTCTGCAGTATGATTTGCTGAAAACAGCATACATTTTAAAAGTTAATTTTCTGGTATTGTGAAAAAAGATTACTCACTTGACGCAATATTGTTTTTCTTGCTGAGCAGGCTAAGCAGCATGAAGAGTTAATATAACCCAAGTTAAGTTCAAAGCTACAGTTAAAGATTTAATTGCATGTGTGTAAATGTCTGTGCATTAGCTAAAGATAAAGGTCTTAATTCAAAACTGTGTTGAAGTCACTCAAAAAAGTCTTTAAGCAACAACAACAGCAAAAAATTGAGTCATCTAATGCCTTTATCTGTAATCATGCAATTAAGCACATGTATCATGGTATCACCTATAAAACATAGGCCAAACAAATACCGCTTTGCTATAGCTCTACATTTATTACAGTAGCAGTAGCTGATGTACCATGGGTTTCTGCATCAAAACTGCTATAGCCTTTCTGTCTTCAGGGAATCTACAAGGCCACAAAACACTTTAACTGGCAGCTATCTAAACAAATGTGGGAAGACTCACCTGCAGTTAAACAGCAACACTACTAGAGCCAGTCAAGGGACCTGCCAGCAGAAGGAGCTCTGCCCTCCAAATGCAGCCCCACCAGCCTCCCAAGACAAGGGACTCCGGCAGCAGCCAGCAGCATGAGTTGTACCTCCAACCTCCTTTGCTAGCCTGGAGGATGCAGGTGCCTGCTGAGTCATTCAAATCTCCATCTCAGAAACTTTTGTATTACATTTGTATATTCCTTAGGAAATACTCGATTTGGCAATGTCCTCCAATTCCTACCAGCATTACTGCCAGATTACCAGGAGACCTAACTCTCCTTGACTGCATATCTGAATATTCTGATATGAGACAGGAATAACATGGACAGTTAGACAAAGTATCTAAACCAGCTTTTCATGAACACCTTGGTCGGAGGAATGGAATAAAACCATCTTCTTGTAAAGTACTTAAAATACACCACGCCTTCAAAGCACTGAGCATGCCATCTGCTGTGGTGTTTACAACCCAAGTACTTCAACAGGTTATTAGAATTAAATTGATGAGTCTCATATTTTTTCCCATAGCATAATATATTTAGGTCCTGGCTATAAAAGTTGTACTAGATGAATCTTTTAGGAGAATGATTAAAAATGCCCCATGATAAATAAATCCAAGTGCCACAGCTCCCTATTCCACCACAACTATGTGCAGAACCCAGTGACTGTTCTCCATCTCACACAAGATGCTGCTGGATCCAGTGAAAGCCCATCAGAGTCAGTGGACAACAGAAGGGCTGCACTGCAGCAACACCAGCAGCAAACTCCAGAGCGACCAATCACCCAGTGCTACCACGACAGGGACTGCAAACGAAATATGAGCACTAGGCCAAGAAGATGAGTACTTCACTGGCACAGTCACACTGACACACAGTGCTTTCATCATTTGGAAATGCAAAAAAAAATTTTAAGATTATCTTATTTACATTATATACACTAAAATCACATTACAGAAGTATGAAAAAATGCCGTGTTGACCATGGCTAACACCATCGCCTTCACATTGATGTTCATATTCTAATCTAGGATTTAACAGATACCAAAGCAAGCTTCCATCTAAGAAATCCAGAGAAGCACCTTCTAATTGCCCACAGATATGACAATGAACAACTTTGGGGTAAAAAAATTGCCAACTGTTCCTAAGGACCATTATATCAGAAAGAAATCCTCTCTAAACACTTTTAATCACTCTGCCATTGTTCGCACTAGCGATTCTAGACTATTCCTTTCATGTTTTGTTCTTTTCTGTTGCTGTAGATCAGCTGTGAACTCTATTAGCCAATTTAAAGACACTTATTCCTTACAGTGAGAACCAAATGCAAAGTCCATATCTTTGAAGCTTTTGTACTATCTTTGACAAGAAGGTGCCATATTTCAATGAAAATTACTTTCAGATAGTAAATTACAGAGTGGCAGTCAAAGACTGGTATTTCAAAGTTCTCTTAGACACTAACAAGAATATTTAGAATCACCTCTAAGCATCAAAACTGTACTTAAACCCAAAATGCCTAAATGCTTGAAAGAAAATCCTGTCATGCATCTGTCTGTCTAAAGGCTGTTGAAGAAGTCAGCCCTGGCTGCGTTGGGCATGACACTCTTCCCTCAGTAAAGCTGCTATCTATCTTATGCAAGCTAAATGAGTACCAATTTACTTCCTAAATAGTGATGACAAGTAACAAGTATTCAACTACTTCATTACATTAGTTTTTTGTGAAAAACAGAATTCTGAAAGACAGAATTTTATTTTTTTAAAGGCTGGATTGAAGCAGAACTAGTGGAGTTCAGCTGAAGGAAAAACATCCAAACACATAAATACAAACTCCCTGGACTTAACATAGAGACACAGACACACAAGGTAACTGCAATAGAGTTTAATATTATGCTTTGTGCCGTTACAAGCTAAGTAACAGCCTGTTACTGACCATCAAACTATGCTAAAATTGTTCATACTGCACTTACATCACAGGTATGAATGAAATTATGTCTCTCTGTTGAGTCCTGCTGAAGGGATTACAGACTGCACACCATTTCTCAAAGGCAAAGAGATTCAGATTTCTAAACAAACCTAATCCACTGCTTACATAATTCAAATATCACAAAATCCAAGGTCAGAACAAATTACATTGAAAACTTTTAAATTTAATTCTCACTTACTGGGTTACTGTAAATCAAACCCAATTCATAAAACAATTACAGTATAAGAGTTTGGAATTCAGATAATCCCTAAGTGTACAAACAGTGTAATTGTGTCCTGTAAACCATGGTATGGATCACAGTGTTTAACGGGTAATTTGGTTTTATGCCTGTTTAACCTCTACTTACTAACATATGTGAAAATGAGTTACATCATCTGACATCACCCTAGAGCTGCCTGTAGACCCACTAGTAATGCTCTTAACCTTGTAGTACAAACAACCACGCATGGATAACCATATCTTCAGGTGTTTCAGCAGGTAAAAACAAGATCCTCCTCTAGGTCTTGTCTGTGTTCAGCAATTGCTAGACAGAAATCATGAACACAAATTCTAAGCACAGCCAGCAGCAGATGAGGGGACAAAGCAAGCTGGCTGGACAGCATACTCTCGTTAAAAGCAGCACAAGCCTCAGCTCACCAGGATGACCCAAGTCCTCACTTGTTTTTGCTCTGCCTTGTACCAATGCAGCAAAAGCAGCAAGTGCAGATCAGCTCTGATGAGGTCTTCAAGGTCGGTGCTGACTGCAGATGTGGGCAATGGCCACCTGATGCTGAGCTGGCATTACTTGGGAATCAGACAAGGCCATATCGTCAGATCTTTAATTGCAGCCGCAAAGACAGTAAGGATGTGGACGGAGGCACTTTGCATACAGCTGTGTTGTTGCTTGCCAGCTACTCATAGCAGCTGCAGCTGCTCTTGTTAGAGCTCCCTATCCCAAGGCAGTTAAAGTTAGCAAAGACCAAACGACTCAGCATATTTTAGTTACTCTGGTTCTCCTTAGAAATATATTAGAAATTTGTTGTGCTCACACTTGCAGTCAAGAGAAGTGATCAAGGGTTTGGGCTAGCAGTCTATTCCAGCAGCACAGCTGGAACTCTAAAAGAACATCTGTTCACAGAGTTTTTCAGTATCAAAAGACATTCTTCCACGGGTCCAGATAAACTGAGCCCAAAGCAGCTCAACCACCACTTCTTCCAGGTGGCTTTGGAGCAGCTGACTGGAAAGAGTAAAGTATCTTTCCACCCTGGTCTGAGCACACTGATTTAGGATTAACACAGGAAATAGCTGCAGCCACTTGTGAGACCATTGGGTCAGCCAGCAGCCAAGCAACTCTCCTGCTAGTAAAACTGCACAGCAAGTGGCACCTTCTCTCCATGCAAAATTACAGAGTTAGACATGGTTAGCTACTTAATCTGATTAACACAACTTCCTTAACTGCCTTAGATTTATTATTAAATTGCGCAAAAGTTTGGCTATTTAATTTTCCAGAGAACTTTTTGCCATGTTTATTAAGGAGATATTTAGACACACTTAAGGCAGCTTTGGAAAGATATTTTTTTCCTAAGTCTTGTAGCATTTTAAAGGCTTTGACCTTTGTCATGTTCTTGGGAGAGTTGCAACTTAGCTACTCTCAGGAGGTTTTACCTCCTAAGAAAAGGGCAGGTGGAAGAGGCCAGCTGATGTTTTAGTAAAATCATTCTACTAGTGACAACCACATACAAAAAAGATACAGAATGCTAACATATATAAATCCCACATCTCTATTTCTAGACTCCTGCTCAAAAGTACACCCAGTCTGTCTCCATTTCCAGTGTCTCATGAATCCTTTCTTGTGAATTTACTGATGTTTGAGAAGGGATGACACCTCTTACAATACCAGTTTCTCTAGGTGAACAAGCCCAAAACAACATTTTACAGATGCAATACTTAGACAATCAGCAGCTGTCATTCCTAACAAATTATCTTCTCAATATGCAACAAAGGGACACTTAAAGAATTTCAGAAACATAAAATTATTACCAAGAACTATATAGCAGGATGTTAAGTAATTATTACAGTTTTGAACACTGAAAAGAAAACTAAGCAAGTACAAAATAAAAAATTAGGACTTTGCTTACTGATTTGTCTGTTCTCATAAAGTTTTCTAAGGAAAAAAATAAAAGCAAAAATACTGTGCTTTGGGGGCCCCAAATAACGAGTAAAGGATACTGATTGTCCAGTTCAGAGAATTTTTGTTAAATCTGTTAAACTGTCTTTAATACTAACAAGGCAAGACAAAAACCACATGAACATGGCAAAGCCAAAGAACCCTCAGTGAGACTTTTTACCTGCAAATAAGCAGTTACCAAGTGCTTCAATGGGCACACTCCCAGCATAAATGTGTTACCACCTCTTCCCATAGGCCATCATAGTTTTAAAACTATGGTTGCACGTCACTTAAAGCTGTGTGAGCTTGGGCTTCTTTTTTAATACTCATTTAAATGATAACTTATCCCTAAAAAAAGCTGTTTTCTACAGGCCATTTACATGCTAAAACTGTCAGCACTTACGTCTTAAAACACAGCCTCTATATTCAGGCTGTATTAAGAAACAGTATCCTGTTTCTTAAACCATACAGAAAAGAGTTAAATTACATTCTCAGATTGATGTCTCCAGCATTTCTGCAAATAACAGAATTAAATTCTCATAAGTACATCTACAATGACATACAAAATTTGTACTTTGAAGCATTTTGATTGAGGAAATCTTTCAAAGCATCAAATTTGCATCCAAAATTATGTCCTACACTGTTATAAATCCCAGAGACTAAAGTGGAAATATACAGGAAACTAATAAATTCTTATTGCTATATAATCATCTTTCCATTATTTTAAATCCACTGGTGTATATCACCAATAAAAACAAATCTCATTTTTGGAGATACTGTGATAGAAACACACACTTTAAATACCTTGTATTGACTCTAAGTTACAATCTTAAAGAAAAAAAAAACACACTACCAAGACAGCTCAGTTCTGTTAAACTGTCATAATGTACCACAGATAAGGAATATGGACATAAATTTATTATATGCTGTTATAGGCTCACCCCATCTTATGAAATTCACTTTGAAATAATTAATTTGCATCATGCAGCACCATAGGACTTGTTAGTAGTAAGATGTATTGGATACTGACCATTTGAAAAGAAAACTGAGTTTTATACTCTACTATAGTTCTTTATAGCAACCTTTGCACACAACTTGGTACGTTATGGATAATTTGAAGGCTATGGGATTAAAAGTTCTAGCTAGCAAATTCAGAACGTGCCTGTCACAACACAGCAAAGGCTTGCTCAGCTCATGAAAAGCAGGCTGGTTCCTCTACAAATCACAGGGGATTTGTCCTTGTGATGTGGCAGCAGACCCTCTGCCCTGTGCAGCAAGAGGGAATGAGATCAAGCTAACTGGCTCAATCCTCACTCTGACCTCCATCAGCCCAGTGCAATGACCACGCAGAGCCCACACCGCACTAACCAAGAAATTGCAGGATCATGGCGTTGGTTTTCCTCGTGAGGAGGGTTAAAAACTTGTTATCCATGAGAGAAGAGGCTGCTAACAGACTGATGAAACTAAGCACAGGCACTTTCTGCAGAAAATCCTTACAGAATGTTTAGTAAGCTTGAAAAAATTCTGCGTTACATTTCCAGTGCCATTCACAAAAAAATCAAAACAAATGAAAAACCAAAACATTTTTCAGACAGATTTCAAGTAGAAATACACCCACAGGACTGTTACATCTTGCAGCATACAATGTGACATTGTATGAGCATTTAATATTAAGGCATCTGATAAAGGCAGCTCTGCCAAGAACAAGTTTAGTTTGGATTTCACTACTGTTATTCACATAAAGTAAAACCATTCAAAACATGCATACACTATGTATTTGTATTGGTGTAAGAGTTTAGAAATGAGCAATGTCCTGCAATATTTGTAATTTTTAATTCAGGCAGATTTTGAGTACTAAGCTGCCTCCAGCTGCAAAGCAACACCAGCAATTGAGTAGAAACAATAGACGAATGGACTAAATGGCAGGGCTGAAATACCTGAGCTCCCATAGAGCTGTTTATTTTCAGCAATCATCATTTCTCTTTTCACTGTTGGGAAATTTTCCAAGTTACTCACAATCATTTCGAACACAAACCGGCTTTGACTATGGAGAACAGTGACAAAGCCCTTGACATTCCTAAAATACAATGGAATATCAAAATTTGAAACTTTCTGATTCCTGGCACACTCTGCAGGTGAGAAGATATCATGGCTAATATGCAACACAGGGATCATTCCAGACTCAACAAATGGAAAAATATCCAAGGAAATTATTTCTGAGATCAAAGTCACTGTAAGTTTCATGAGCACCTTGTTGGAAAGGCATTTTGGTATGAAAGTGATGGGCAAAAAGAATCCCCTCTCAAGGAGCCATGGCCATATATATACAACTAGAGCAGTGATTTTTCTGAGGTCTGCAGAGTATTTGTAAGGAATCTGGATAAGATAACCTAGAACAAGTCAAATCTCATCATAGAGTGGCTTTTGCTGAACAATTAGCACAGACTCCAACAGAGACAGCAACAGCTGTACTTCTGCATCCTGATACACTCCTCTAAAGCAGCTATGATCCTTACAATGAAGTATTTTTCCATCTTGATCATGAAAACTGTAATTTAACCACAGGTAAAAAAACCCATCATGTTCTTGATGAGCACTCACTTAAAGCCTGTCTTAGTATGGATAAATCAAACCTGCTATAGCTAATGAGAGGGACAACACTTGATGGGGAACCCTCTTATTGGAATCCTAGTGAATGTTATAATGCCAGAAAATGCTCCTCAACCAGGCAGGCTGAGCCCACTGTCATGAAACAAACACTTCACAAGACGTGTTACCTGTTATATGTTAACAGCAAACCTCAAGGTTTTGTTTTGTACGTGGTCTGCTAGAGCTCTGCACAAGGCTCTCCCCAGCTGTCACTCAAAAATGAGCTGCCCCCTCAGAAAAGGCAGAATCGCTCCCTACCTGGAGTCCACCTAACTCAAAAAAGCTTTCAAAAGAGAAATTACAGCTGTGACCAGCAGGCATAAAAAGGAAGGAGAGAAAGTAGTTGCCAATTACAGATGTTGGCACTCTGCTGAAGCAAATGAGAGTCCTCCACAGATGAGAGGCATTTTTCTGTGACATTTACCTACCCCAAAGCAGAACCTCACAAATCTGAGTTTATAGGAAAATGAGTTGTCACCATTATCTGAATGATACACATCATGGTTTTACGTGAAACTGTCCAAATAATCCAGCATGAATCATGGTGAAGTCTACCTGCTTTTCAGAAAAGCCACTCTTTGTCTAAGATTGAAAATTGTATTTTACTTAGAAATTTGGTTCAAATGCTACTCCTGTTGGGTAGCAATGACCAAAAAATAAAACTAGATGAAACTCCTGAAATTTTAAGCTTTTATCTTTATGAAACATGGATCCAGTGTTTATTTTTTCTTCAGATTCTTCATGCTGCCTTTATGGTAGCTCAATCTTTCTTCCATTAAGACTAAAAAATTTCAAATAAAACAATGGCTAAGATAAAAACCTTGGAGGAAAACTAGCAATATTTTAAAAATGCTTTTGGTGTCATAAATCTACACTTATTAGTATTACTCTACTATATATTTCTGACATGTAACTTCAGCTTTTCCCTTACTTCTCTGTGATGAATTTCTTGTACACAGAACTCCCTATCTTATCTAGGCATCTTTATAGCTCTTGGCTTACACAGATACGGCAATAACAACTATTTCATTTCTAATCCTTGTTATATAGGAATACAAATGGTCAGCCTCAAAATACATTTTTAAAAAGTCAGTAACTTGAATACTTGAATACAGAGTTCAGTATCTCTGAACTCTGCAGAAACTGGAAATCCACAAGAACCTATCTAGAAGAGTGAGACTAATTACAGAGTGTCCTACAAAGGCAGTTGCTTTGAGTTTCATGAACAGACCTAAAAGGAGCAGAGAAGTCACAGGGGTTTTGTACCACTACAGGATACCAAATTAAGTCAAAAGTCTGATTTTCTCATTGCTCTTCTTCAATGAAACAACAATATTTCAAGCCAGTTCCTTCCTCAAAGTTATGGCAGAACAACCAGAGGTACCACAACCACTACCCATGTCTGTACTTACTAATACGAGAGAAACATCACACATACCTAATGGGGAATGAATAACACTTAAAAGGCCAGTTACAAAAATGAAGATCATCTATTTTGTGGTTACAAAACAACTGACTTGCACTACTTCCTCCATCGCCCCGCACTGTGCTTCCCGAGAACCTGCAATAAATGAAACAGCAAAGAAGAAGTAGGAACTCCCTATACACGGGACCACAGGAACTTTCAGGACCAGGGTCATGTGCAGAGTCCAACAAAACCTCTCTCTCCTGGGCTGTACCTAAAAAGCTGAAGAGAAGGCATCATGTTGCAGCTAATGACAATTCTAACCTGAATCTGAGTGCAGCAGAGAGAATTTGCATCTCTTCCTATTCTAGCAATGCCCGTAGTCTTTGCATAACTACTAACTGTTTGATTTATGCTCCAAGCATGACAAGGATTAGATTAGCAAAGTTCAGTACAATGAACTGAGCTCACAAGCTGGATCCAGGGCCCAGGAGCTCCGTGATGTTTTGGTGGCACAAAGTACATTCAAATCCACAACAGGTCCTTTGGTGTAGAAGAATAACAGCATCACATATACCACAGCTTCCCATTTTCCAATGCCAGACGTACCCAAACCCTTGCCTAAGAAATTGACTCCTATCAAGGATCAGAAACAAGCAAATGTAATTTTCCATGCACCTTCAGGTCAAGCAAGGTTGGAATGACTTTAAGCGTTCTCCTTCAACCAAGCAAAATCATCCTCTAGCAAAGCTTTGCTGCCTGAGACACAACTCTATAGAAGACACAGCAAGAACTCTTCTGTGCCCTGTCACAGCTGTATGGCTGTGCGACATTTCCCTTCCCTTTCTACACGTGCTGCTACTGTGCTGCATACTTTACTTGCAACACCACTGGCCTGCTGAGGGTGTTTACTTCTAGGAGACAGTTCCCTTATTCCAGATAAAGTCCTTCCTTCTGCCTGGGAAGGGAGGGAGGAAAAAAAAAAACCCCAGTATTGGCAGGAAAAAAAGGACCTAGAGAAACACTTCCCCTTCTCTTCAAGAGGAGTTAACGGTATCTCGCAATTAGCATAGAGTGTTACTATAAAAAGGGTTTGGCTGATTCCATATATGCAGAAGGTTGTCACAACCCTTCTGCCTTTTTTCCTTCTTGAGTTTGAATTGTTGCACTTTGAAGAGTTTTAAGATCTCTCCTCAAGGTCAATTTTATCAATTATCTCTGTCTTTATCAAATCTAGATATAATTACTGTACTTAGCTCTTGAGGGGAGAATGAGAACATTTTGAGGTCACTGTTGTGCAGAGCAAGTGTGATGGTCTTGCTTATTACTGCAAGCCTTGCAAATACTATTTTTAAATATTTAAACCATTAATTAGTCCATATTGTATCCTCAGGGACAGCACGACAGATCTTAAGCCTTTAGAAGTGTCCTGCATCTTTTCATATGTCCTCACTGTTTAGTTTAGACTAACATACCTTTATTATTGTGTATGCACAAAAAAAAACCCACAAAGTGTAATAGCCTTTTGAAAATATTGCTTTTTTGTTCAAAGTCTCTACTGAATTCAGAATTTTGATGGATTGAAGTAAATGGTGGTGCTAGAATAATACTAAAGTTGTAGAATTCAGATCCCAATTCTTCCAAATATATCTTTTAAGATACACAGTTTCTTGAAAATGTGAGGAAACAAAATTCCTCATAAAAGCTGTGTACAGGGAGGGGTTTTCACAACAACGAACAGCCTAATCAGGGTGAAGAATCCTCAACTGAAAGCTCACAAAGAGATCCCTCTATCCTTTCTCCATTTTTTCAATTCTACTTTTCTCAATAGGGGTGTCTCACCAGAGAACCTGAAGAGGGAAAGATTTAAGTATAGGACTGAAATCCATCAAACCCAGGCTTGTGGTCCAAACCCAAGCAGCTGTGAAACCCAGAGATAGGAATGTATGCTCACTTCTGCCTAATAAAATTTGAATCAAACACTTTGCATCTGATTCTCCATGTGAGCTTTTATGCAAACTTCTAAAGTGCAAGGAATCCTGGGGTGGAAGAGCTATTCTGAGAGCTTTCACATAGTTCGTGTAATTAGGGAAACCACTTCCTTTGATTGTAAGTGTTCAAAACAGTTGAATTTCTTCTTTCAAAGGACTCTGTGATTTGGGTCATCTCTTTTACTTGCTCTTTTATGTTTCTCAAGATGAGAGGTGAGACTGTAAAGCACATTATTTAGAAAAAAAAGATTCCACTTTTTGTTTTAGGGATTGAACTTCGACTATTCAAACGCTTGTCATTTGGAAATCTATCTTTCTTTCCCTCCCTCTGTTTCCTTCCTCTTCTGATAAGCTCTTCAGTGGCTCGAGTGAATATAGTCCAAAACGCCAATTTAAACCTAAGGGAAAACTGAAATAGGGTACATAAAGGAAAAGGGACTCTCATTTTCCTTTGTGAGGTTGTGGTTGAATATGTAATCATAAAGGAGCTCTAGCTGCAGGATCTCAGTCCCCATGTCACATCTACTTTTTCAATGGTTCTAAACATTGACCAAGCAAAAAGGCAGAAATACAGATTTTTAAAAGACAAACAAAGCAGCTGCCCTTGTCTTTGAAATGGGATGGCAGGTTCTTCATTTCTCAAAAAGGGGACTCGGGTCACAGTTTCAAGGCAATGACTATGTCACCAGAGCTAACAGCTGATGCCAATGTTGCTACAGAATCAAGTGTCACTCACCCTGAATTTCTTGAGTCAGGCACCCTGTTAGTGCTGTTACTTCATATTCATCTCACTAACAGCTGTAACAGGCAGCGAATATCCCATTTCTCACAGTATAGCACAGAATCGTACTAGTGAAAAGGCAGGAGATTTCTTACTGCAGGTTTCAAATTTATTAAGTAAAAACAGAACGCTTGTTGATCCTAGGAGGACTGAGCTTTACTGCCAGCCAGTGAAAAACTGCAGGACTCCTTCCAGAATTACAGCATTTACAGGGAAGCGGTCTGCAATGGGAACAGAGTAAACCACTCGGAACCCAGTGCCAGAAACCACATTACTGCCAACTTCTGCACAGGACAGATGAGACCCTGGCTTGGAGAGATGACTTTACAATAAAGACTTCGGTACAAATACATAAACAGCCAAGAACCCATAAGTTAAGAGCAGAACTCCAAATTGTGTGGTCCTTTTGAGTGGGGTCTGGATCCTGCATTTGCCTTTAGGGCTCTCACAAACTCTTACCGGGATAATAGCGAGGCACCATCCAAAAGACGGAGGAATTCAACAGCTCCAAATTGTAGCCATCTGTTGCTACATACTTACATCACACACAGCACCCTCAGCATACAGAGACACAAATCACAAAGCCTGTTCCTTGGTTTAGGAGATTAAGGGTGCACAGTTCATAAAAATGGAAACCCACCAATCACTACTTATAAGCCTTCATTTCTGAAAGGTTTGCCTCAAATGCATCTAACATTACTAAAATCAAAGTTGTTACAAGATTAGACAAGAAGTTATTTCTGTGCTTTTCCCCACCTCTAACCTCACATAGGCATGCACTACATTTTCTCAGCTCTATGATTCTTCCCAGTAAGAGGAAAAGATAACCTCTCGGAAAACGTCACTCATTCACTTGAGGGTACAGCAACTAGTTGATTTTAACAAGTTTCCAGAACAACCTACTCATCTCTCCTATGCTGCCCCCACCAAATAATAATTTGCAGAGTGCCTCAGTTTTCACTGAAAGGCTGCCACCCGCCCAGCCTGCATACCTGTCTTTTGGTTTTCCCACCTTCCCAGAGCAACTTGGTACAAGCAACTGCATCTCATCTTCTGGTGTCAAGAGCTTCCTCGCTTCACCTACACCAGCTCAAGGGATTTTAAAAGCCATGATTACTTTTGATGTGGCTACTGGAAAATCAGGTGCCCAAGACACAAAACCCACAGCTATTTGGCTAGTTGTGTATATCATGACATGATTTTTTTTCTCCCTTACCTCCACCATTTAGCCACAAGGAACCTCAATTTTCAGATGTTTTGTAGTAAAATAAATAAGCAACCAGAGGCAGAAGACAAGTGGGAAGGTGTGTGGCACTGTTCCCCTTCAATGACATCCAAGGGCCAGGCCCTATTTTGCCAAGGAGGTGCAGCCATAGGGGGCCCCTCCTGTGTGCAAGACACCCAGCTTCCCTGTGGAGCTGTCTTTCTTAAATAGAAATTATGCATAATGCAGATTCTCTAAACATTAGTCTAATAAACAAACACATATTTGCAAAAAGGATTCTTCCCCAGTAGCTGAATTGTAACAGATGAAACATTTAAAAAGAGAAACAGGGCAGTTTGGAGGCAGCTGGATCAGAGGAGCAGCTCTTATATTTGCTTTTACTGGCCTCAAGTCTCTGGTGTGTTAACACAATTAACTGAGTATAAGAGAAAGAGTTAATGTTGAAGCTGTTCTCTGGGCTCCTCTGCAGCCTCCCGCTAACATAAACACATCTGAATGTCTCCCTGTGACTGTTTATATTGTCCTCTTAAAAAGGAAACTTTCTCTATCAGCACCTTAGTAAGTGGCAATAGGTAAATATGAAATAACTTTTACAGTCTTAGTTGTGTTATTGCAATTTAAAAGGTTGATTTTGATGCTTTCATTCACGTTACGGTATTTTTTTTTCTTCAACTTTGTTTTCAGTGAAATTTTGTGCCCCAGACCCACACACAACTCACATGCAGCCAGTTTAAAATTAAGGACTAAAAACAAAAAAGGAAGTAAACTAGGGCCTATCTAGTTCTACACAGCATTTTATTGCCCTCTTAAAAGCAAAAAACATGTTGTTTAAAATCCTGTTGCTGTGTGTAGTGGGTAGTTTGAGGACCCAACCAAAGCCTGTGGCCCCCGATGCTCAGCTTTGAATACTCCTGTGGAAAACAGCATTCAGGAAATGAATGATCCCAGACTCAGAACACATCAACTCCAGCACAGGTCTCTGACTGCATCTGAACCATCACACAGGCATGCAGCAACCCAGAAACAGTGTAAGATTCAAACAATACTTCCACACACCTCAAGAGCTACTCTGGAACCACCAGAAACAATTTGTCACTCTGTATGCTGCAGTGAGTGCAAGTTATTTAATTAGCATCCCCAGGAATTGCAACGCCAACAAATTTCAATGTGGGTCACAGACATTTAAATCGTCAGCCGTCCCTCAAAGCACGTAAGACTCAAACATGCAATCACTTATCATCTCTCAAGTTACCACTCACCTGTCATTGTGATTTTCTACTTGTTTTGTAATCTTGTTTTAAGAAAACCATATCGTTAAATAAATGTCTACATAAGCCTAACTTGAACCAATCCTCAATTGCTTGAGCCTGCAACAGCCTAAAACGGCACTTTGAAAAAAAAGGATTTCTTCTGTATCCATGAGATTTCTACAGCAAAGCTTCAGGACCGCTTAAACATCCAAAAATACCATTTTGCAGTTGATCATTTCAACAGAAGCTCAGGGTCAGAAAATGTCGTGGGAGGGGAAACAAAAGAGCTGCCATTTGATGTCAAGGGTTGCTGGCATAACGAAATAAGCAACACAACCTCTCCTCCAAATTATAAATAACAACGGATTCCATGCAAAAAGAAGACTGAAACAGAAGAAACATATCTCGAGAAAAATTTAAAATAAAATTAAAATAAAAAAAAACAGGCCAAAAAAAACCCACAAAAAAACCCCAAAATAAAGAAACAAATGGAAAAAATCTCATCCCAGGAAAAATGTCCTTAATTGCAGCTAACTATCTACTGGAAACATGAGCAGCCCACTGTCAAACAAAAACTTGCAGCAGATTGACAGAATCACTTTTAAGACGATATACAGAGGAATTAAACTAATTATGAAAGTAAAGACTATTTAACAATATCCTAACAGGTTGCATGTTGTGGATAGCAAAAAGGATAAGAAAGTGTTTCCTAAACAATCAGAGACAGATTTTCTCCCTATTCTAAACAACATTTATTCATAATTTATAGGAAACCAGCACAAAAACTCATTCACCTGCAGATGTTGCACCTTCTGAATAAAAAGAAAACAAACCACTGAAATTAAAGATAACTGAGATAAAAGGGTCCAAACCTCACAGAGATATTCCTAACCCAGGGATCAGGCACACAGTAAGTTCCTGTGACTCAACCAAGCTAAGGAAGCTGTACCTATATTCCTAATAAGCAGCACATGCAAGGTAATTTCACTTCTCACTTACAAAGTTTAAGGCAATTCAAAGGACAAGCAAAAGGAAGCAACAGGCATATCTGGTGCATCTTAGCTTATTAATTTTCCTGTTTACCAAATCTGCTTATGTAGCAACTGTTCAACACTGCCCATCAGTGAAAAGGACATGTGTACGTGACTCTTTATAATTTTAGTACAAAAATCTAGTGGTTTAGACCACTGACAGTTATGATGTCTCAACTGATTCAAAAACACTTTTGAAGCCACAGACTGCCAGTGTGGGCCCTGACAGGCCAGCTTCACTGAAGCTGATGTCCGTATCAAATTAACCCCAAAGTTGGCTTGATTTAAAAAAACATGTATATACAAGCCAGTGTAAGTACGAATCTCAAATTAAGTTGGTAAAAAAAATAAGTAAGCCACACAACTTGTACTACAAATATTCATTATTTATATGAGGCAACTCTCACAGATGTTAGGCTTCTAATAAAAAACTTAGTATAAAAATGTTTTAATACACAAGTAAAAAAATCCACTACAATAAAATGTAGCAAAATACAGACAAATACTTTTCTGTCTGGATTGCTATGTTTCCAAGATTGGTTTAGGAGGGAGAGACACGGGAATGAAGTTTCTTAAAACAGACAAAATGAAACTAAAGCCTGTTCTTTGCAAGAATAATTGTATTTTGGCAATGCTACATCATCTTTCATTATACTGGTGTCTCCCAAATATGGGGTTTTGATAATATTTT
Source organism: Struthidea cinerea (assembly GCA_013397865.1). Classification (NCBI taxonomy): domain Eukaryota; kingdom Metazoa; phylum Chordata; class Aves; order Passeriformes; family Corcoracidae; genus Struthidea; species Struthidea cinerea. The sequence goes on along the minus strand of VZTI01002652.1, from coordinate 1,074,744 downwards.
GGTTGCAACACGTATGCCATGACACAACACAGTCTTATCCAAAGCACCCAACTAAGAAAATTTCATGCAGTGACTTTCTGGACTCCTGGAAATATGACATTCATTTACAAAATAAAGTCCTCCAGAAAATTACCCCTTGAATGAAAGCCAAGAATAGGGCAAATACAGAATCAGTCAGATTCATTGCAGAAGTCTGTCCTATCCAAAATGATTTATTCTGCAAGATACAGAATACACAACAGCTGGAGCATCTGAAGCAATTTTGACAACTTCCAGTCTATAAAGGGTTCTAAGTATCCTCTTGATACCTTTTGGGAATACCCTAGTCAGCACCAAGAGGAGTGCTCTAAGCCAACTCCTTCACCAAAATATATAAAAAAACCCAAACAGAAAACCTTGCAAAATAACCACTCTATGAAACAGAAACAAAGACATTTTAAAACACTCCTCTGGTAGTAAATACAGTTTTATGTCCTTTTAGCAGCTAACACCACATAGCAATAACCCTGAAAGGAGGTTGTAGCCAGGTGAGAGTCAGTCTCTTCTCCCAGGCAATTAGCAATAGGACAAGAGGACAGAGACTTAAACTGCACCAGGGAAGGTTTAGGCTGGACATCAGGAAGAAGTTTTTCACAAAAAAGGTGATTGAGCATTGGAATGGGCTGCCTGGGGAGGTGGTGGAGTCACCATCCCTGGAGGGATTTAAGGAAAAACTGGATGTGGCACTCAATGCCATGGTCTAGTTGCCAAGGTGGTGTTAGGTCCTAGGCTGCACTTGATGATCTTACACTTCTCATCCAATCTAGTTGATTGTATGATTCTGTATTTCTTTGAATGAATATGGAGCTGGAAGTGTTCCCATGAGATCACCTACTGTGAACTTTGTAATTTTTCAATATCAGTGCAGATGTCCCTGGAAAGTTCATGTATTTGACTACTACACCCTGCATAACTTCATACAGCACACACTCTAAGCCCTCTCTCACTGTTCATCCCTCTGATTACTTGCTGACTCAGACCTGAAAGAGGTAAGGGAGTAGGAGCTCCTAGAAAGAGCTAATAAAATAATAATAGAGCATCAAAGTTGCCCTTCATTACGGCCAGGACCCAGTGCAGAAAGTCATTCAAGGCTGGCACCAGAGTAAGCATAGCAACTACAAACTACAAAGAAAAAGAACATCTACTATTTTTAGTCCTGTCAGGACTAAAGTATCAATTTCAGTTTGTTTTGTTTTGCTTTATTTTACTCTGTTGTTTTTTCTCATTGCTCTTGAAAATCATTGCCAGCCCTTATTCTCATGACCCACATTAAAATTATCACATGCTCTCTCTTAGCACTACAAACATGAATGAGGTAACTCCAGTGACATGCATATGATTATACTTAACTCATCCCCTTCAGAAGGTACAAGCACAATCTATGTCTTCTGGACAGTCCTTTCCAGAAGTGGATCACAAAAATCAAAAAAGTGAACAAGCTGCATTATATGCTATATGAAAAATTTTATGAAGCGTTAAGATATCCCCTAAAGCATATAACACACATATTCCATGCAAGAAACCCTGACAATATAAAATTAACTTCCATGGTAGTCAGACTCCAGGCAATACAGCATCAAAACTAGAGAAAACATGTTTTTATTTTTGAGTCTCATAAAACTCAAATGCATTACTGACATGACTGAACAAAGCATGCACAGTTAATCCTGCTCAATTTAACTTCTTCTATCCACAAGTTAGTTCTGTTAGTTCACCAGAAATATTTAAGTATTTCCCAATAAGATCACAATTACATTTCACTGGGTTTTTTTCCACCACTCTCCTGCAGTTTGCACAGACCACTGCCAGCATTTTGAAGGAGTCCGGGAACATATGTACTGCATGAAATCAAGGGATCTTGTACCCAAGTACCCTGGTTGTAATGGCTGAAGCAATACTGCTGCTCATCAATAGCAAGGAGACAGCTCATGGACCATGGAGCACTTTCAAAGACCTGTGATATTAAAATCAAATTCAAATTCCAGATGAAATTCTAGCAGTAATAAACCTCCGGGTGAAAAACCACGCTCCACATTCCAGCTGCCAACAAACTGCTACCAAAAGCACAGCCCTCAAAAGCAATGACAAATAACAGGTGAACTTCAGAGATGGGCAATCAAAGGAGGTGAGTGCTCTTCAGTGAAAAGCTAACGTGGCAAGGCATAAAAAAATTTGTAACACTTCACTCCAGCAGTTATCTGCTCGAGATAATGGAGTCAAAAGAACTGCTAGCAATTTTCAGAATAAGGCCCCTGGCCCCAGTCTCTCCCATTCATTTTAGTGGGAGCCAAATTACGGGTTTATCCAATAATTCATATAAATCTCCCAACAAATACTAAATAACTTCCAGAGTAGTAGATGCGCGATTTTCTTCAATGAGTGGACACAATTATCACTTAGGGAACAAGGACAGATCCTGCTACAGAAGGCATTTCTACTCTGCCACATGCATCATAAACATCATGCTGACAGTTTGATTTTCCATAAAACAATTCACTAGGAACTCCTGTTTCCTGCTTTAAATCTAAAACCACTATAGTGCTTGTACTAGATGGCAAAATGGCAAAAATTAATTTTTGTTTTGCTGCTTGTTTCACTTTGTTTTTGCTGCTGTTCGTTTGTTTTTGTTTTGCTATTTAATCAGTCAGGCCACATTCCTATGTTTTACGTAATCAGCACAAGTCTTGTCCAGTTTCACATCTGATATTCTAATCAAGGCCTTGCAGCATATATGTATTTTTCCTAGCAGACCTATTTAGGTGTATTTTTTCACATAAACACACATCTCTTCCCATAAAGCTGTGTTGTACTGCCTCCTATAAAAAGTTAATGCCTCGCAGAGGTATTTCTCAGTTTTCAAAGAGTTTCAAAGCAATCTGTCTGAACAACACTCTTCGAAGTATTTGCAAGTTTTTTCTAAGCACATATTCTAGTATGCTATGCTGGAACAAAAATTGCTTTGTTTCACATGTTAGAACTTGTTAGCCCCCTGGCTAATATAAAACCCTCAAGATCTTTGCTGATTGTGATTTGCTTGTTTAATAAAATGACACACAGATACAACATATTTGCAGAATGATACCACAGCTGTATTGGCTTGGCTTGTGCCCTTGCACTTGGCTAGCATGAAATGCCTCTGAGCAAGTTTTTCACAACTCTCCTATGTTTTCCCTCTAATCAGTTGTTATGGATTATTGGCAGCAGTTAACAGAAATACAAGACAAGCAGTCATGGAGATAAAAGGACACTTCCTTCCAAATAAACTAGAAAGAGTAGAATCATAGAATATGCCGAGCTGGAAGGGACCCACAAGGATGATTGAATCCAACTCTCAGCCCTGCACAGGACCATCCCCAAGAGTGCCTGACAGCATTGTCCAAATGCACAAAATAATTAGTTTTCTGGACTAAATGCATCCAAGTATCTACTAAACACAGATACACAAGAGTTACAACAAGTTATTTTTGTATTGATATCAGAAGAGTCATTAACTCACCATGACTTTCAGCGCAGTTCAGTCACAGACATTCATTATTGTCACCACTACAGATGAAGATGTTACATATGTAAACATGTGACAGCCATTAGGGTCAGAAGACCTTTCGGCCACCAATATTGGCCTCTGGTACAGCACAGGCCACTATACTTCAGCAAGATGCTCCTGTGTTGAGCTCAACGGCTTGACAAAAACAATTGTCTAAAAAGACATCTCCATGAGAAGACAAAGAGATGAAAAGGATCCTCCATGTTCACTCCTTCCATTTGTAGTCTGTGCTAAGTGTTACTCATCCTCACTCCTGAAAATTTGTGCTTTTTTTTCCATTCTAATTTTTATGGCTACAAATTCCAAGCACTACTTCTTGCAATAACTTTTTGCACTAGATTAAACCAGCCCATCATTTTCTCCATATGAAAACACGATTTTTCTATATAAGCTCTCACTTTTTAATTCTCTAAGATTGTTGACAGAAAAGTTCTGCCAAAGCTTGTTAGACATATTTAAGGCATCACTACTTGCCTCTCCGCTGCCTTCCCAGAAAACTTTCAAGAGAAAGTGCCCATACCAAGCTGCTCCCATAACCTGTCTTGTTTAGTTTAAGTTGCAAATTATAACCAGTCTGAAGAAAAATAAACAAATTTGTGATGGAAGGCACTTGCTCCACTTCTGTCAACTCATCCTGACTGATGATATTCGTCACTCCCTCTTGACACCCCCACCCTCACTAACTTTCCACTCTGGGTTTTGCAGATTCCCTTGGGCTCCCCTTCCAGTTCATTTACACTCTTTTAAACACAACAGAACCACATATGCCTAACAACAATTTTCCCAGTGCTACTTACCAAGATAAAGCACGCCTGGTTCTTACAGATTATTTGATCCCGATTTGCATATGCAAAACAATTCACCTAATTTGCCTAATAGCACTGTGATATGAGCTCTTACTGGGTTGCAAGCTTTCATTAATCCCTAAATAAACCCTTCAATTATAATAAACTTTCTGGCATATGGTTTCCTTTTCCTACTGTACAACCTGTGTTCCTTGATACTCCAAGCTGAACTTTGTGTTGTGCTGTCTTAAAAAAATGGATTTCTATTGAATGGCCCAACCGTGTCAGGTAATACAAAGGATTGTCATTTCTCCATCCTTTCCCATTCCATTAAGTTTTATGTCATCACAAGATGTATTAATATTGTTTTTAAATTTACTTTCAAAAAACACTTTAAGTACATATCAACAGGTCTAGCACAGATACAGGTGTAATTCCTTCAGAAACACACATGTTCAATAAAGGTATTTCACTGACCCTGACACAGATCTGCCAGCCAGATGATTTTTAAGGAGAGCATTACTGATACTGCATAGCACAAATTTTACTTCTCATGTATCTTTTGATATTAACAAATAGTAGAAATAAAGAGAACAGTACAAACTGACATTGGACAGAATGTATAAATCTTCCACTGTCCTAGAAAAATTTTGAGATCCTTTTACATTATTTTAGACAGCAACATGTTTAATCATGATCAAACATGCTTATCACATCACTAAGCATGACACAATCATGGCAGCTTGGCTGCTGCAGCAGTGGATGAACTTTGGTGTTTGCTTATTTACTAAGTCTACTATGCCTAGCGCTGCTCCTCCGTCCTCCAGCTTGTAACTGTCTTCCTAAAATAGTCTGAGGATATTGTATACAAGTTAGATATAGTTCTGATGGAACAGCAGTCCAGTGACTGTGCTGTCCAGCACTACACTGGTGTGTTCACTGCTCCATCTGTGGTTGCTGACCAGCAGGCAGACTGGAGCGCAGTGAGGACCACATACACCATGTCTCTGCTGAAACTGTACAAAGCTGAGGGGTCTAAAGGACTTCTAGGAAATTTAAAAAGCTTTAAAAAAAAAAACAAAAAACAAAAAACAAACAAACAAACAAACAAACAAAAACCCACCAACCTTAGCTGGTAAAGGTGCACTAAGCTAATTCTACCTTGTCCCTCAGGATTGCCAAGGACCTGTCTGCCTTTCCAGGTCACAAGATGCCCCAAAGGAAGGTGACTGGTAGAACAATTAGGGTTAAAACTACCTCATTGCAAGACCAAGCTATGACTATGTGGCTATGACTGACTAAGAGCTAGTGGAGCCCTCAAAATCTTCAGCAGGCAGGGAAGAGACAACTCTAAGCCTGTAGTGAACATACAGATGTGAACGTCAAGAGGAGAAAATGGAATCAGATAATGACAGTGAACTTCCTATCTAGCAACATGCCGGTGGTATCAAGGGGAAATTAGTAGCTCCACAGGTGCAGCCAGCTCTCCTCCTCAGGGCCAGGCAGAGGAGAGTTACAAAACAAGAAAAGTGGGAGAGAACAGTGAACGGTAAAACAATAATGCTTTAAATCAGCCCCCTCAGCTTGGACCACTCATTATGTCTTTACTGGAACATCATCACTTACGGAGTTTTGTAATTAAACCAGCAAAAATCCCAAGGTAGTTTGCCTACATTACCTAGAGAATGGAAAACACTAGAAAAGAACTTTTGTTCTTGTTACCACAGCAGACAAAGTGAATGAAAAGTAAACTTTTACCTCTTTTTCTATTTTGAGCAGCTTCTTTACTGCCACCTCCTTGTCCTGAGAGATCCATCGGGCTCGGTAGACACTCCCAAAACTCCCTCCACCGCAGTTCTCAAAAAACTGCAAGTCATCAAATTTAATTTGCACAAATGAAGCACTGGTAGACGACATCTCATAATGACAAAATATACCACAGCAAAACCTGTAAAGAGAAAAGCTTTTATTAATGCACATGCTCCAAGGATTTATGGATTTTCTTACCCATGCTCAGTCACCCAAAAATCAGAATCAAAAGCACACTACAGTAAAATCCACAGGCCACAGGAGGAAAAGTGCCTGGGAACTTGCATTCCAACAGGCTGTGCAAAAGTTTGGATAATTTGCACAAGCTATGAGGAGGAGCTGGGGGACAGAAACAACTAACAGTATTCCTCAGAGCAATCCTGACGTTTCCCGAACACCCTGGAAGCAGCTCTGCAAAAGGCAGGCACGTCGCTGCCTTCCCTGCGGACAGACAGACAGGAAGCGTGCTCTCGGCTCCGGGTTGCCTGCCCGCTCAGGCACGCCAGGCACGCCGTCCCCGCGCTGCCATGGCCCACACGAGGCACACGCCTTGGGCCGGCCAGCAGCGGCGGCCGGCGAGCAGCGCACCGCGGCACACACCCCGCGCCCTAACAGCGCTCCGGGCGAGGCTGCAGCACTTCGCGCAAGGATGTGGAAAAACCTGGCCATGGTAAATCTCTCTTCCCGAGTGACTCAGTTCTGTTTGCACGTTGTAACAAAGCGCAAGTACAGGGTAATTCATCTGGGTTACAATATGTGAAATTCTGCAGCCTGTGCCAAGACTGGTGTTGGCAGTTTCAAGAGATGATCCCAAGTCTGCTGACAGGGGAACAGAATGTCCTTCCCTGAGATTTCACGGTGATAAAGCTTGTGGCTGTAGCGAATTTCAAGAAACATTATCACCTAAATGCATGAACAATGACTAATTTTAGGTTTCTTTTTTTAACGATGTAAGATCAGAAAGCTAAGGTCTTTAATGGGAGTGCAAGACACAGCATCCTCCAGAACCATCTGCAAATCTGCCACAGGTTCAGTTCAGATGCACCTGCCTAGACAAAGTAGTTTTAATCACCAGCAAAAGTTACTATACTTGCAATTAATGAGTAAATTTATCAGCATAAAATGATAGATGGGTTTTAATAAAACAAGCCAAAAAAGAACCAGAGATTTTGGGCTGATGGTGAAAACTACACATCCAATTTCACCAGTAAATTACACTACCAAAACATACAATGTCTTCTGGGAACCTCCATTCCATAGGCCTTTTTGAGATGAAACACACATTATATGTGTGTCCATTATATATATGTCCAGAGCTGGAAAACACATCTGTGTAACTCCTCGTACTGCTGACTGCCAGAATCCCTTTATGCCAGTCCCTTCTGTAACAAAGGCATTATTTGCCCCCTGGGTCTCCTGATTGTGCAGCTAATCTGATTAAAACTTTGAGATATCATTTGACCAGGAGTTTCTGGCATATTTCTGGCAGGAATATTTGGTTGCAGCTATTCTCCAAATTAGAGATGAAGGTATCAACACTCTTCTACACATTTCATAGAGCCTTCTCTGAAACTGCCTGCTTCATTTTATATCTCTTGATCACCCATAAAGACAAATGCGGACCAGACCATGACAACTTTACTATGTTTACAGAAGGCTCTTTAGGAAGGAGCAGACTTCAAGCCTTTCATTGCCAGCCAGCCTGCAGAGCTCTCGGGGAGGGAACATGAATGCTCTCTCCTCAGAGCTGCAAGTCAGAGCAGGGGTTACCAGTGGGATGTGAAATAAAGTCCATTCTTCTAGTGCTCTGCAGCCCCTTCCCTAATACAAGTGTCTGAACCGTCCTGTTGACCTTCTGTTCTCGTTTTAACCTTGTTGCTGTTGTTAATTTCCTGCCATCCCAGAGTCATCTTTTGCATGGCCTGCACACATTTTCTTTAGAAAAAGCTCAAAGGAAAGGAAATTGATCAATCCTACAAACCAAGAGAGTATTGAACATTTTAATGTTTTGCTCTTTGCCAGTGCTGCTTAATTAGCAGATCTTCAGAAACAAAAGTTCATTTGCCTTGTTTACCTCCAGCAGTTACTCCAAGTTCATGCTGGGTACGTGGTGTCTCAAGCATATGTGACACTTTACAGACAAATAAAACAGGCTGCCTTCCCAACCCAAAGACCTCACAATTCAAGGCCACAGCCCTGCACATATTTATGCACATGGGTAATCACACTTAAGTGAACAATTTCCTTACTGATAATAGATTTAGTTAGAAGAGTGATGTTACTTACAGGCAAAAGCATATGCACCGACTAGACCATAAATTTAACAGGAAAGCAGGAATAGCTGATAACAGATTATTGCATTTGGGATGGCAGAAGGAAGAGGAAACCAAGTGAAAAGAAAAACACATCCCAGGAAAGAAATATTGCTGGCCTTCACTATCTGAATTCAACAGTTCTGAAGAGCTGTCAAATTATTTAACATTATTGTTCACCCAGAACCACCAAATCAACCGTACAAACGAGTAAATTATTTGATTTCTGAAAATTACACTAGCATAGAGTAACATGCACACCAGACACTTGACAAATACAAATGAGTACTTTTCTGATGGGTCCTCCTTACTGCTTCAAATTTTACTGAAATTTTCATGCACTCACAATGCAGTGTCTGGCACACAAGCACTTGCAGAAGCTACCATTCATTCTTTAAACACCTTCCCAGTTTCAAATTTACCTACATAATCAACCAGCTGCAGATCACAGGATCACACAATGAATCAGGTGGCAAGACCTTTGAGATGCTGAGTCCAACCTGTGACCGAACACTACCATGTCAACTAGACCATGGCACTGAGTGCCACATCCAGTCTTCCCTTAAACACCTCCAGGGACAGTGACTCCACCACCTCCTGAGCAGCCCATTCCAATATCTCGTCACCCTTTCTGTGAAGAAATTCTTCCTAATGTCCAGCCTAAACTTCCCCTGATACAGCTTAAGACCATGTCCTCTTGTCCTGTCGCTGGCTGTCAGGGAGAAGAGGCTGACCCCTGCCCAGCCACAACCTCCTTTCAGGTAGTTGTAGAGATGCTATAGGGCACCAGCATACAATAAGTTAATGTTATTTAAAGAATGATTCATTGGTTTGCGTCAGGTTGCTCCAGATGCTTTTTTCCAGAGAAAGTAGAGGAGGTTTACAAGAGACATTCTTTACTGAGAGATCTGTAATTAAAAACCTACATTAGTTTTCTCCTTCTAGATGAAACAACAGACCTGTTTAAACATTACTCCATGTTTTTGGATTCAAAGCAGTTAATCCTCAATTAGAGATCAACCTCTGTGTTATGTTTGAGAAAACAACTGTTTAGATTAACAATTGCAAGTGACAAATCCACACATAGTTATTAACTTGTCATCCTGTTTTAAAGATATTTAACAACCTGAGTTTATACCATTGGTTAAGAGAAAAAAAAATAGATCAGGTATTTCATTAAACTCCACAGTCTTCCACTTGCATCTGAAACAAGCACAGCATTCCAACAATGGGCAGCACTTTTTTGCATCTTACACTTGTGCAGCCAGGAGAGCAGTCCTCTGCAACAGGGCCTCCAGGCCTGGGGCGTTACGGCAACTTCCCTGCAGACAGCTAAAGAGGGTTTGACACCCAGATTCTCCTTCCCTACTCACACAGTTTCAGGTGTGTAAGTACCATCACTGTGTAGCAGGGAAACACTGCACTGACTGACTTTGTTGCTTGCTCTCGATTAAATGAAAACATGACAATTTAGAAACAGTGAATGACAGGTATTTCAGGAAATAATTAAACTGGTGGTTATTTCAGTTATTCCTATGGGACCTTCCTGGGGGAAAATGAATTTGCTCCTTTTTCTATTGTATTTCTAATAGTTAACATGAGCTTGTAATCTTGCAGCAACATCTACATCTTCTCCTGGCTCTTTTTTTCCTCATAGTAACTTATATTTTAGCATGCTGTTAGAAGCTGTTCATTTCACACCAAAAAGTAACAGATCTGAGTTGCATTTGGCAGTGTTTAACATTTGAAATTATTATTTAACATGTCAGGACTCTACTACACAGAGTCGCTTTGTAGCAAGCAAAGTCACCACATTATGTCACCACAAGCTCAGTTGACCTACTAATGATGTAGGTGTAGGAAACCATCTGCCATCACTGGCTTCTTGTGATTACAGTGCTTTAGGGGATTAACCTATGTGAGGGTCCTGACCCTGCAAAGGTCCCTAATTTGCTGCTCCCCCTCGACCCCCCAAGGTGAGGGAACCCCCAGGCACGCAGGCTGCAGACCGACCCTGCTGCAGGCTGCCCTGCATCTTAGCACAGTGACACTGGAAGAACCTGACACATTCACTTACACGTCACAGCTCCTTGCCAACAGGCTGCAACCTAGGCGAAGTGCTGCCATGCCCAATAGTCTGCTTTATTCCATGTACAAAACAGAAGTCCCTTCTATTTGTCATTCAGCTACTGCTCCCAGAGTATGGAGAGCTTCCATTTGAGGGACTTAGAGACAGGCAGGAGGAAAGAATTTACAAATTGCACAGTAACTGCAACTCATATTTTGTTGACTGCGTGGCTGCGAAACCGAAAATTGCATCTCTCATCTTGCATGTGCACCTGACGCTGCTCAAGTATTCAATTACTTCAGGAACACCCTTTGTAATTTATTACGGGGAACAGCCATGCAACTCCCTGCCCCTCACTTTACTGCGTGGATCCACAAAGTAGGATTCAGTGCTTCTTTCAGGAAGGCACACCGCCAACATATTGCCAATAAAGTAGTAGCACACCACACTTGTGCTATCTTAAAATACACAGCTGAATGTGCCAAGTTTCCTTATTTGGCAAAACAGCCCATTTGCTTTCAGGATCTTTGACCATCCATTTTTAGACCTAAATCATCCTTTGCATCCAACATGGCCTACAGCCCTTGAGCATACCAACCTGGATTTTTTCAGCAGCATATTTATACAGAGCTAAAATATATATATATTAGAAAAACAAATAAAAATGTCCAACAAAAAACCCACCTTCAAACACCAAAACATGGTTAGCCACTGTCTTATCCAAACAGAAAACAGAAAAGGAGTTACAGTGACATTGAGCTACAAAAGGTACTGCAGAAAGAAGTTTTTATAAATAAAAAGACCCCTTAATCATATAATGAACTGCTCACGGATAAGACGCAAACAAACTGGATAAGATGCAAACAAACTCCAAGCACAAATCCAAATTAAATACATCCTAATCTTCTAATCTCTCAATGAGTTAAAATAAAGCCAACAACCCCTACAAGTCCTAAACTTTCTTAATCAGACTCAGCAGCAGCCCTGCAGATGGTGAGATTGAAGGCATGGCTCTGCCTACCTTAGTTACAGAAGCAACAACATTTGAGCCTGTCCTTTGTCAGAACCTAAGAATTCTGCATAACTTTCATTAATAACATTTCTAACTTTTTTTAATTTATATAACCATTGCTACAGAAAAAAGGCTCAACTCTGCCTAAACATTCTGAGTACTGCAGGAAAAGAATCATTTTTAAGCCAAGCTGTGTCAGTGGCAGAGACTGAACGCTTTAAAGGCTTCACTTTAAATAGAAAACACTTTATCTCAGAAAACCCCTAAATTGCTCACTTCACTGACATTATACCTTGTAAGTGATGCCTGCCTGGAGTACACACACACACACACACAATAGCACACAAGAAAGACAAGGCAGCTAAGCCTGTGCCCAGGCCCATAGCACAGCTCTGTCCTGGCACAGGCCAGACTGCAGGACCCGGGCCTCAGTTTTGTCCGTGTTTCTGTCTTCCCCTCACAGTGAGCCAGGCTCTCCACGGTTACCATTATTCACACAATGCCACCGGTATGCAAAGCACATTACGGATAGATAAAATAAGTAGGCTTCTGAGGACTTACAATTTCAGGACAAAGTCCTGAAAACATTTAACCGCATGCCTCCTGCGGAAAGCTATGATGTATTCAGGCAGTGACCCAGTTAATCCAGTGCTTTCAAATTATTTCTGTTTCTGGAACTTAGAAAAACTAATGATCCATGGCTTTCCCGATGGCTCTGTCGCTAAAACTCCCAACAGAGCATGCTGGATACAGGGGTAATAGATGGCTCACACACGCGTGCTTAATAAAAGATCATACTGCTGGAAACGAGCTAACTTAAGCAAACACAGCAAAAACAAAGAACGGCAGCTTACTTAAAAAAAAAAAAAGGAAAAAGCCGGAGGGAATGAAAGTTACATCTCAAATCCCAACCCGACCTATTTTATGCCCAAAACAACAGCAAAATACAGCAGGTGCGCTGCATTTGATACACAGTCTAAGGAGCGCAGGGGTGGGCGAGGGCAGCAGCCCCCGGCCGGACGCCAGCTGCCCATGTCCCAGTGCCCGCCCTCACGGGCGGCAGCACCTTTCCCGCGCCGGGCCGTCCCGCCCGGGTGTCGCTCGGCGGACACCCCTCCGCCCTGTCCTGTCCAGCCCTACCGGCGGGGCACGGCTCGTCTCCCGACCCCCGTCCCGCTGCGCGGCCACGCGTGGGCGCCGCTGACCACGGGGACGTTTGGCCGGCGCGGCAGGACCAAGGCGACGCAAGGTCAGGCCGTGTGCCCGGCCGGCCGCCTCCCTTCACGGGGCTTCTGAAGTTGCTTCAGCACGGGGAACGTCAAACCCGGAGGGGACACCCCCGGCCCGGCCCGGCCCGGCCCCGCCGGCTGCCCACCGCCTCCCTCCGCCCAACCGAACGCGCACCCACCGCGCCGCCGCCCGCACCGCTGCCTCCGCGAGGGGCGCCTCGCCGTC
>VZTI01002652.1:894558-1061329 GCA_013397865.1 Struthidea cinerea | reverse complement strand
GGGCGTTGGGGTACGGGGCGCGTGGCCCCTCACGGCCTGCGCACCCTTGAGCGCTGTGGTGGGGCTGGCGTGAGGTGAGCGGGATGGAGCATCAGCTTCTCAGAATCACAGAATCGCAGAATCACAGACTATGCTAAGTTGGAAGGGACCCACAAAAACCATGAAGTCCAGCTCCTGACCTTGCACAGGACATCCCCAAGAATCACACCATGTACCTGAGAGTGGTGTCCAAACGCTTGTTGGACTCTGTCACGCTTGGTGCTGTGACCACTTCCCTGGAGAGCCTGTTCCAGTGCCCAACCCCACACTGCGTGAAGAACCTTTTAATAATATCCAACCTAAACCTTCCCTGACACAACTTCAGGCCATTCCCTTGAGTCCTGTCACTGGTCACCAGAGAGAAGAGATCAGTGCTGCCCCTCTGCTTCCCCACATGAGGAAGTTGTAACTGCAGTGAGGTCTCCCCTCAGTCTCCTCCAGGCTGAAAGAGCAAGTGACCTCACTGCTCCTTATACGGCTCCCCCTCAAGGCCCTTCAACATCTCTGTTGGCCTCCTTTGGCCACTCTCTAAGAGCTTTATATCTTTCTCATATTGTGGTGCCCAAAACTGCACATAGGACTCGAGGTGAGGCCGCATCAATGCAGAGCAGAGTGGGACAATCACATCCCTCACCTGGCTGGCGATGCTGTGCCTGATGCCCCCAAGGACACGCTTGGCCCCTCCTGGCTTGGACTGACCAGGGAGGATGGCCTCTGGCTGAGTGGCTGTTTGCTTGTTGGTCAGCTGTGCCAAACTTGGGAAGAGCCTCTGGGCTGAGCAGGGTCTGTTCTCTCAGGTGTTTCCCCTGGACAAGTGCAGCCCAGCCACTGCAGGTGGAGGGAGTCTAGGCACGGGGCTGCGCTGCTGTGGCCACAGCTTTGGAAGCACAAGCTTCTTCCTTCCAGGGTTCCTGCTTCAGTGACAGGCAGTATGGCTAAATATTTTACCAAAATGACCAGATGAAGGTAACAAAAAAAACCTGCTTCGTTGTTCTTGTGCCATGAGGACTGGGATGGTATTTTCCCAAGATGCAGCATGTTTAAGTCCCGGGTGTCATCTGGGATTGCCAAGCTGCTGTGGGTGAGGGTTTGAAGGTCCCAAGGAGTAGGAAGGGAGCAGGTTTGCTCCTACAGCCAGTCCTCCTTTCAGGAATATGGAAGAAGAGGAGGACTTGACTGGCAATTGTAACCCCTGCCATCCTTCCCAGGCTGCCCAGGTCAGAAATGAAACAGAGAGACAACCCACCTCCACCCTCTGAAGCCACACATACAGCTTCTTATTCAAACATTTTAATGGCTTTGAGGGAACTCTGCTGTTGCGGAAAACTTTTTGCAAACAGAATCAGCTTATTACTGTTTCAATAAGACAGCTTACTGGTGTCACACTTAAAGGAAGTGACTCAAAAGACTCGGGGGGCAAACAATTTTTCTATTGTGGTAAGCACATCACATGGCTGTGACAGCACATTTTCTGTACGATACAAGTTATCATGCAAGATTCAGTGCCTAGGGCTGCTTTACTCTGCACTGCCCAGGTCATCTACTGCTGACTGTACACTGTGATTTTATATTCTTTGGAGAACTGCAGCTTCTCTATATCTCTCATATTTGACTGTTGTTACATGCATGTGTAGATCTGCCATATAAAACCAGTTGTGGAGCACAATGATGCACAAAGAGGTATGCAGCATCCCACTGAATCATAAACATTAATCGTACATCTCAAAGGTGTATGGTATCAAGGTGAATCATGGAAGAATACTTTACTGATTAATCAATTATAATTATTTAATGGATATCGAAGGCTTTCTCCCGTGTTGTATTAGTTTGGCATGAGGGAAAATAAAAACCAGTTAGAACAGTGGAGCACAAGTATACGTTTCTGTGCTCAAAATAAAACATTTCACTGAACCATAATAGGAGTAAAGTTCAGCAAGATCTTAAGCACTCAGTGCAGAAAGTATGTGAAGACAGTAAGAAAGTCAAAAAGCAGGCACTGGTGACCCCCTTTTGCCCGCCTGACAGGTTCAGTATTGCCAGGACAAGCAGTGAAGGAGGTCAGCATGCTTTGGCCTCCCCTGGGTACTGCAGTTTCAGGCCCTTCTTGTCTGATCTGAGAGCGCTTGTGCTTTCTTATGAACTGATATGCTGGTGAGCCTGGAGACGTCTCCAGTCAGAAGTGCCATGTTTTAAAGTAACACACAAGTATCAAATACAAGTCATATGAAACTATGCTCTGTGCTCTGGAGGAGGAGAGGTGCCACATACTTAGTCTCTTAAATGCTGTAACTAAAGTGTTTATCCTTCCTGTCAGAGGCAATTGCCAATTAGTCAAATGATTTAAAAATCTGTTTGAATGTTAAATCACCTGTTTCACAGGCATTTTCCTTTAGCACATGCATTCAGAGGTCTCTTGCCTCATGTGCTTTGTCTGGACATTTTTTCCATGGCTGTTTCTCTGCAGAGCTGGGATTTACCATATGTGACTTTAGGCCCTGGTTGCAGGGCCTAAATAAGTTATTCCAGTAGCACATGAGAAATGAGGGGGTGGTTAATATTTCCTACTTCAAGAGGAGGAGTGCGGAGTCTGCATCAGGCAATGTGTTAATGTGCCACTTGTTTAAATCACGTAATTGCACCTGCTCTAGCAGAGGACAAGTGAGAGAAAGCAAAGAAGTCTGCCCAAGGACTGTCCAACCGCTATGCTACACTGTTGTGAAGCTGAAACTATTACAACAAGGTTTTAAGTGTGCATTTTGGGGTTTGTACTCTTCCTGCCTTCTGGTTAGTGAGACTGGATATTTTCAAGTTGTTTTTCCGTTGTCATGAAAATTAAATTAAAAATAGCTAGAGAAGATCAGAAACCAGTGTAATGGCAGTTTTTTAGGTGGTCATACTACCATATAGAACAGTGATCCAACACATGGTGGTATGTTTTCCCTACTTTCTGAGGCAGCAAACTCAAACAGAGAAACTCAAAAGTTACATCTGGAGAGCTCAATCCTAATCTCAGGCTTCTTCAATTGATATGGGACAGGCAGAAAAGGTTTTTTCGTTAGCTATTTAAAGGCTAACGAAAGTTATTGTAAAGCCACAGCAATTGGCAAAGGATAAAGGCAGCTCTAGCAACTTTTAACTCGATTTTAGAGTTGAAAGGATTCATATGAATTGTCTCTTTACATCTCATCACAGGTTGTGCAATGACGTCCCACCATGTTTCAACATGGAAAATACAGTGTCATGCATATGTCCAGGTGGTTTAAATCATCCTGCCTGCCAAAAGCATAAGGCACAGACCTGCCCTGCCTGTTGAGCCCTGTTCCTGCTGCTGCACTGCCCACCTCACCTTCTGCCAGCATGGTGTTTGCACGGCTACACAGGGAACTGGGCCATGCAGGAAAAGCTACTGCAGAGAAAACAAATCAGGTTTCACTCAAAGCAGAATGCAGGTCATCAGGCAGTTGCACAAAGATTCGTGCCAGCATAAAGGCAGGAATGGAGCAAGGGCTGATAAAAGCAGCTGAGAAGGGATGGAGCCTAGAAGTGCTTTTCCAGCAGTAGTGGTGGTTTATGCCATCTTAAACTGTATGTGAAACTCTAGACACAGACAATTTGTAGGTGGACACCTGCTCTGTATTTTTCAATTCTCCTTCAAGACTGGCCCAGAGTGCATCTCAGGCTTAATACGAGGTTTCTTTGAAGCACGGCTGCTTCTCTGGTTGCTATGGCCTGCTTCCATTTCTATCTTAAAATATTGGCCAGAAAACATGGTGGAAGTCATGCCTGGGATGTACTGGGAAGGTTGTACACACTGCTGTAGAAGATGTAGCACTAGTGTACGCTAGTGTTAATCTAGCTAGTTTGAGCAATGTTAGCTGTAACAACATGGTGGCACTAGGTTTATGCCATTTGTTCCATCAGGTTTGTGATCTGGAAGAGGTGGACAAATGGCTCACCTGAAAGCCCTCTACATTATTTTTGCTTGCTTTCCAGACTGAAATACGTGCAGGTATGTCTACACATGCTGTGATCACACACCTCTGCAGTTACACCCCAAAGCATAACTAGCAGGATTGGTTTCATGACTAAAGGACAACTTACGTGGTACTGCTAGCCAAAATAAGCTGCCTTTTCTGTTTTTGGATGACGGCAAGTGGAAAATCTAAGGAATTGTCTTTGGAATTGGCTCAGAGGCAATCTTGCCATTCCTGCTGTACATGAAGGGGTGAGTGTGCACCCAAAACCACCAGCCTGACGCTACATGCAGTCCCCATGCTCGCACAGCTGAGACTGTGATTCCTGTTTGCTTCAGCAGCCCAGTCTTTGGTGTCCTGTGGGAAATGGCTTCTTGACTTTCATGGGGAATGAAAAAAGAGCTTGTACCAACCATTGTCCATCTATGAGACCCATCTTTGTTGTTGTTTTCTTGTCTTTTTTTTTTTAATTTAAATAAGGATTTTGTGACAGTGCCTATGTTTATATTTAACATGAAATTATAAATATACTATTAAATATTAAGTACTTATACAATTATTAAGTACAAAATTATTTAATATAGACCAGAATGATTAAATACAGACATGTGGCAGAATATGCTTGTGTGCAATGGGTGTGGATCAAATACCTGCTTTGTGCACAATGGTTTTCAGAACTGGCAGGTTACAGCTTGTACACTGTCTTTTGATCAGGCATGTGTGCATTGTAAAAGCACATGTAACTTCTACAAAAATGTCAATATAATTAACAATGAGATAGCCATGAGATGGCAAAATATTAACAAGAAATCCAATTCTTGATCGTTTTACAAGAATGGTTTTCTTATCTTTTTCTGGCACCACCGTTTTTAGCTGATCATTATACTCAGCTGTAATCCACTTACTAGTACTCTGTTCAGCTACCATTTCATTACATACTTTTAATTGTATATATATAGCTCATACTCCTTTGTATATTAAATTTTGGGGTCCAATGGACTTAATTTGTTGTTCTAATTTTGGCAGAATTTTTCTCTAAAATGCAATACAGCTTAACACTGTTTTCTTTGTTTTAGAGCTGTGCTGAATTTATTGTAGCTGTGCCCATTTGTGTTTTCTAATCCACATTACTCCAAGCTCCACTGAAGCAACAGTCTCTTCATTTCTCTCTAAATTTTTTTCCAATAGATTGCTCGGTCACAGAGAGTTTGGGGAGAGGCAGGTGCAATTCCACCACCTCTGAGGACCACCAAGGGAAGATAACAACACAGAACTTTCAACAAAAGATTTAAAGCATAATATTATATTTTCTTTATTAAAACCAATTATTACCAAACTATTTAGTATGTTTACATTTCTTCTAAAGTAAATGCAGGTACTGGAACCATGAAAATTTTGGCCACCATTGCCAGGGAGTTGGTTTGAATTACAAAGAAAATATTAACTCCTTTTAATGATGTACTGTATTATGAGTAGCTTACATTTTTTGCTACTTCTTTAATCCAGTGTACATGAATTAGAAAAAAATCTGTCTGTTGGAGATCACATCTTTTTTCTCTTTGTATGAAGAGATTAAATAAGACTAGAAAATGTCCATAATGTTAGACTGCCTCAGAAAAGCCATTACTCTAGACAAATCTGTTTAGCTATATCATCTCAGTCCCTTTTCCTGGGACTCCAAAAAGAGGTGATCGACTCCCCCAAAACACAAGCACACTATTAACAGTGTCTAGTTATGACAGGAAGGAAACAAAAATCCCTGCAAACCTCTTACTAGTTTCTGGCAACAGTGCTAACTGATCAGGAGCACCACAAAGGAGTTACATGCCAGACAAGAGGAACAGGAGAAACACTAGGGCAGGAATTACAAATGGAAGGAAATGTTGGATTTCAAACAGACACTAGACAGCAACCTGCCAGTACTGCAGCCCTCAAGGGTCAGTCCTACAGAGAATGAGGACATCTAAAGAAAACCCAAGGCAAAACTGTCTCTCTGTTATCTGAGAACATCCACAATGCTGCCGACAGTACTCCTGTGCAGAAATAATGTACACCTGTGAAAAAACACAAAGAGTCGGCAAATACAGATAGCAGGTTCACTTGCTGGCTCGGACAGCATCTGAAGAAAGAACTATTTAAAAACACAAGAGGTGGTGTTATAATGAGGAAACCATGGAGAGCAGAAAGCTTATGATTATTGACAGAAGTTGATTAAGAAATGGATTATTGTCTGTTAGGATGTTGGAATATCTACTGTCACTTCTATCCTACGTATCTTTATGTAAATTTCCTTTAATTGAGGTATTCATTTACAATCATTATTTTCATTGGTAATGTGCTTCATTTGCATTTGAAAGCAAAAAGAGGGAAAAAATTAAACATGACTGGCTGACCCCTACCATGTGGAAAGGGTTCGCTTTTTGTCGCTCTGACCCAAATGGATTAGGGCCAGGAAATAAAGGTCAAGCTCTTACGAGTACCCCCATGTGTCATGTTTTTATTACATGGAGTTTCCAAAAAAAATATTCCAATTTGCGTCAGTAATTATTCGTTCTTTATGCATTATCATGTAAGTTTCTGAGTTTATTTTGAATTCAGAAATTACCTTTGAGTGCCAGGCCTATTAAAAAGCAACCCTTTGTGAAATACCCTTCAGCAGTTAGACGTAAGTGATAAATTTTGTAGCTGTACACGCTCTCTTTTCCCTTTTAAGAATCTCCCCCTCTACAGCAGTCCCCCCATCACCTGTGTCATAAACTGCCAAGACCGTGGTTGGATTACGTTCCTTTGTGGATTTGCAAGTTTCTGCCTTAGTTAGAAGATGTCTGAGGGCTGTATTTGCTAAAGCAGTGCACAGGGCAGATGGGGTTGGAGCCAGTCTGTCCATGCTGTTGGACAGCGTGAGGTAAAAGAGTGCGGCAACGTACTCTGCGTGCTCCTCTAACACACTGACCACAGCGAGAAGCTTGAGGTCAGGTTTTAGCCACCAGCGACATCAGAGAGCTCCCTGTCCTGTGGGAATTGGTTTGGGGCAGTGCTGCACCTTTCCAAGAGAGGCAGAAAGGTGAGGGTCCCCTCCAGCCACTGAGGCCACACATGTCATCACCCCAGCCCAGGGCTGCCCAGCCCCACCACAATGCCATGGGGAGACATCTGAGGGTGCCAGGGGTTCCATGGGCACAGCTACAGCCCTGGAGGCAGGGCTCCAAAGATAAGCTCCTAAAGAAGTTTCTGGTTTTGCAATTTTAATGATAACTTTTTAATCTGGTCATTATTTTCTCTGATTGCTAATACCATGACCTCTGGTGACAGCTGCTGCTTATGCCTGCTAAACTTTAATGCAGGCTACAGTAAGAACGTTATGATTATTTGAAAAGGCAGAGTGTAATGCATTTGAGATTAACAGTGAAAGAAAAGCTATTCAAGTTAGAGGTTCACTTTGCCATATCACTCTATGCTGCTTTCCTTATTATCAGTACAAAAAATGAAATGAGAATAGCACATCTTTTAATTTCCTTCTACTATTACCTCTTGATTTGCATTCAGAGCTCCCAGAAGAAATACTGCTGAATTCAGAAGTAGTCTATTTAAGCTGCGTGGTGTTTAAAAATTGCTGGAAGAGGTTAAGGTGCTCTATATTATGCAGTTGACCTTACTAAGAAGCTGTGTTAACAATTTAGATTTATAATTTTGTTAAATTTTTTTTCCCCAAGCAAAATTCATTATCTCTTTTCGTACCCCTGAAGGTTAAATCTTTTGATTTCTCTCTGACTTATTTTGTAAGATTTCTAAATTATATTTAAACTTTTTGTACTTGAAAGGTTGTTTTGCCAGTGTCTTTGAAAAGAAGGACTTTTTTTTGTTTCTGTCTCTCTTTGTACCTGGTCTGAAGAGACTGTGTGCCCTCACAGAGTTTTACGTAGGAAGAAAGAACCCAAGCCCTCCATCTGCAGAATCCTGCAAATACATTTGAACTTTTTTATCTTGCACTATCATATCTTTGTGGCCACTGGGTTTGAACAAGATGTCCATGGAAAATATTTTGGATCCTGCCTTTACCAAACAGTTGTAGCCTCCTGGTGTGCAGGATTCAAGCCTCCCTGGATTTAACCTTTGTTCCCTGCCTTTGTCAGCACTGGGCCTGGTCACTGAGAAAAATAACAAATCCTAACACGTCAACAGTAGTGAAATGTGCCAGGGTAGGGAGAGCTGTACCCTGTGACCCTTTAGACTCTGCAGGCCTAAACAGAGGTGTTTGTGCTCTCTATTGCTGCCTGAGCAAAAAAAGGTCAGTGGTGGAACCCTGTAATGCAGAACAATTTCCAAAATGCTCAAGGTGTCACCATCCCTGCTCAGTGGTCCCCTGCAGTGGATATTTATTATGGACACTGCCTCCTGGTCATCTCTCATCTGAACACTCGTACTACAGTTATGACTCTGCCAGGAAATAAAACAGGGTCAGGAGCTCTGGGCCCTGAGGCCAAGCAGCACGGACCAGCCATATCAGCACTGTATGGCCTGTGACCCTCAGGCATAATCATCATTTAGAAGAGGTTTATATTTTTTCAGCCTGCAGTGTTGCAGTGAGGAGGGGGCTGTGCTGCAGGGCTGATGCTGTTCGTGCAAGTGGGTGTGATGGCGGTACAGAGCACCTTGGGTCCCACTGCAGGGCTGCGGGGACGGGACGGAGACAGGACACACAGCTCTGTAGTTTCCCCTGGAAATGCATGATCCCCTGCTGCATGATCCCCCACAAGTAATGGCTGGACACTCTCCTGCAGGGGTAGCTGGCACGGGCCACAACCAGGCCAAGTGCTGCAACTAAAGCAGGATGGACCATGAGCAGAGCAGTGCTGGGGATTGCCCCACTCCCTGAAGCCAGGCCTGCAGACTGGCCGAGAGTCAGCAGTAAGGGGATGTCTTCAGTGAAGCAGCAACAGGTTGTGACTCGCAGCTCTGAGCACAGGGTGAAGTCAGGATGGATGTTTTGACATTTCAGTGTTTCTTGAGTTCCTATTCATTCTCCACTCTACTGCAACAGTTGCTCAGACTTCCTACAGCAAGAGCAATATACTGACAGCTGCCTTCCTGTTGCAAAGTCAACACAGGGAGCAAGGGAAGCCCAGGACAGATTCTAGATCCAGAAGGTAGTTTTATTCATCTAATCTCTAGGTATGTAGACAGTGATCAGCACCATAGCAACTATCTGAGCCACTTGAGTGAGTTAGATACAGAGATAGCAACACTTGTTTTTTATACAGCACCCTTTATTGGAAAATTAAAAATGTCAGATACCAGTTTCATTGAGTAGGTAAACTGCATTCATTTGTTGACATGGAGGTGCCATAAAGCCTCTCTTTTTATCACTGGGATATAACTACACGATAGAGACTGTTGGCAACAAGTAAGTAGAACAGTTAGAGGTTTTAAAGAAAAAAAGAATAAACCAAGGGGATAAAAACATACTAAACGGATGAAGAATCGGTCTATACGCAGAGCCAAGCCAAAACTTGGCAGCTTTATAAACCAGCTAACACAGAAATAAATGAAAGACCAAACAATAGGAACAAACCTGGAACAAATAAAACCATGAACTCAGAAATGTTACCAATTGATTGCAAAGATAAAAATGCCTTTTGAATGAATTGTGTCCCCGTAGTTTATTCTACTGCATACTTTGCTTCTGGAAAGATTCTGCATCTGAAAAAGCCATACGAAGTATATTCGTTGAACAGTACAAATGGAAATAAATATTTCTCACTTGAAATAATAAGACACAAATTCGTCTCTATGTTATTAGCTGGTTTTCCTCTGAATCATCTTGAACTTCTAGTCAGACAGCAAAGTTAAAATAAATTATTTCATCATGCTGCAGAATATTTCTTAACTGTGTAATTCTTTCCTTTGCAGAATGCAGGTACTAAGCAGATTGTGGTTCTATGTGTCAGCATTTCCCCGGTGACTCTCAGCTTTTGCAGAATTTATGTTTTGACTAAAAGAATGTAATTATTTTTATAGATAAAAAAAATCTGTATGTGTATACTGACTCCACACAGTCCTGCTCAATGCCAAAAAAAAATATACTCTGCATCCAAAGCAAAATGTAGACTACATCAATGAGGTCATCTCTGAAGCTTAATTATGAGATAATAGTTGCAACTTCTAATTTCAGGCTTAATCAGTTTTATGACATCCAGCTTCACAGCACAGAGCGAGTGTGAATGCAATAGGAAAGACTTCTGCCATTTGAACATCGTCATTCCCTTGGCATGCACTTGGCTGCCATCTGGGCTTGCCCAGCAGTAGTACAGCCATCCCCAGGAGGATTCAGGAAGGGAAAGGGCACTGCCAGGGCACCTCTCTCCTCATGGCTGCAGACCCTGAGAGACCTCCCTGTGGTGACCGAACCCAGAGGTCTCTCAAGTACCTTGAGTTAGCCAAGGTCTCGAGTTTGCTAACCTGAAGTAAAATCCTGCCCAAGATAACTTGTAGTGCTCACATTAGTGACTGAGCAGGACAAATTAGTCAAAAGCTAAAACTAAGAATATCTCCCTTCTTTATTTAAACCCTTCCAATTTAAATGTTTTCTCCTTAGAAACAAACCAGCTCACAAGACCATGGTGTTGCGCCACTGCCAGACTGTCATGCCCCGTGGCAGAGATGGATCTGACTGGCTTTAAACTCGTCGTCCATCTCACAATGCATGAAAGCCAACTGTGGGTTTGAGGCCCAGCAAACGACCAGCCAAGTTTGATATATCAGCCAATTAGTAGCATTGGTATTTATGCAGGAATGAAGCTGAAAGTGCAAATAAGGCCAGTGACTAAACCTTTCCAGCAATTACATTTAATAAGGTACTGCATGTTATTTACAGAAAAGATAGATCACACAACTCCTACATGTAAATGCACACAGAGTGTGAAGACAAAAGCTGCACTCTCATAACATGCTAAACAAAATAAATAAAACAGAATTATTTTGGCACAATAACTATTACATAAATAAATATTCTAGAACATAATGAATCGACATTTATTTACAGTCTATTGAAAGTGCAAACAACTGGCTGAAAATTAAGATATTTGTACATGTGTAAGACAGAAAATGTGTTAACCAGCCACGATTAATTACAGCTGAAGTTTAAGGTTTTAATGTCCAGGAAAATACTCTCTTGAAATCCATTTGTGCATATTGTGCTCTTTTTGAACCAGTCCTTTGCTACCTTTAATGCTATTGATTTTTGACAACCTTACTTTTTAACAGAATATTGTAAAAACCTGATTGGTAATTTAGAAAAAAAAAAGTAAAATGTAAACACTGATTAATCTATTTATCATTCAAAATATTTTCAGTCCTGTCAGTTTTATGAAATGGGCACACTGCTTGTCGTAGTGGGCAGTATGATTAAGATTAGGAATTTTTCTTAGTATCTGTTGTATTTAAAATGGAAATATTTGCAAGCCTTCTCTGAATGGAACTATACCTTGGGCCGCTCTTGAACTTACATTATTTCATCGGATGCTTATATACATCTTCTATTGAGGTCAACAGTAGCTGAGCAAGCTAAACTGATGATCAGTTTTGGTCCTGACCTGAAGAGTAAATCATAAAATACAGATTCTTAATTAGGGAGAAGAACCCACTACCTACCTTAGAACTGTTAAAAGCTTTTTGTGCATTTCCCACTAACTATTCTATTTTATCTTTTGCCTTTTTTTAATCCATATGAGATATCACTTACTACACTGTAAGATGAATTAACAGTTCACAACATGGCCACCCATACACCTACAGTGCATATATTCTTCCTCAGCCAAAGTTCTCCAGCAGGCTGGTACATTGTGCGTTGCCTAAGACCTTAGAATATGTTTTTGCTTATTTTTGTAGTGGCAGTGCAGTAGCAGAGAAAGTGAAGTTCTTAACAAGTGACCTTGAGAGGATAAAAGATCATTTCTCATCATTGCTTCAAATGTTTATGCTCGGCGCGGTTCCAGTCGGTGAGACATCTGTGATAAAGTTCTCTGGTTGTCAATCACATTTAATTGCCGCACATAGCTCCGAACATCCTGATGGTTTTTATTAGTTAGGGCTGCATCAGGATCTGGTGAAAGAGAAATGATGTAGGATTGATACAAGTAAATGGACAAATGCCTGAACAACATGCACAACTCCTTACAAGCTGTCACAGGAAAGACTAGATCCTGGTGAGTTAAAAAGGAAATATTTAGAAATTGCTCTCTTTGAAATCTTTCCTCCATATCTGACAGTCTTTCTGGTTACTACCCCCACAAATTAACTTTTCTGTTGGACATCCTTGGCTACGTTTACTAAAATTGATGGCCCTTGGTTACAGTTTTACACATCACCTTACCAGTCATTAGCTATAAATTATTCAGCTAACAAGAACAATTTAAAGCTGCTCATTTGCTTTTGAACCAGCAAATTCCACAGATTCAAAATTATGTAATTGATTTAAGCCTCCTTTCATGCAATATTCTCATTTCTAGCTCAGTATTAAATATTTGTAACAATGTAGTGCTTAGTGGATGCCCCATTCAAGCCTCGGAATTTACTACCTGTTTACATTACTTAACATAACCACATTATACCTATTCCAGCAACAGTTATGGAACACTACTGAGTTGAATTCTGACAATCTTCAGCCTCACAGGGAACAGCTTACAGTGTAATGTAATATGTGTTAGGTAACTTAAATTCAACTAAAAAATGATACTGAGGCATCTACAATACATTACACATACACACACACAAAAAGCATGGAATTTAGATCCAATAGATCTATATACTGACATTTTTCTGTATCATTTATAATGAAAATTACTTTTCTAAATATGTGAAAGTCTCACTCATGCTTAATACATCAAAATTAAAGACACAAAGCCAGAAAAACCTGGATTGTGGGAGAAAAAAAAAATCTCTTAAGTTCTATAGTTCTACAGAAATTTCTACAGATCTTCTACAGTTAAGCTTTTACCCATATGGAAAGAAACTGTTTTTATAAAAATAGTTTTATATTATTTATTCTGTTGTTTGAGAAAGAGGAAGGGTGCTGTGAGTCAAAATGGATGAAGCGCTGAGGAAATGCCCATGTGACTGAGACTGACAGTGCACCTGGATGGGATAAGACCCACAGAGAAGCCTGTTTGACCACACAGCTCTGTCATCTTACATGGCCTCAAGCAAGTTCTGGTAATTACACTGACAAACAGGTTTTAAATTCACCGCCTTATGCAGTTATGTCACTTATAAAGGTCATGTCTCCAGACTGGTTTCATACTAAAACAGCATTTATCCAAGCAAGTATCTGTGCTGCTGCCTGCTAGACTTATTTCAACCACTTCTGAACCCAATGGCTAATTTCAACTGGCTCTAATTTGACAGATGGGTAGAGACCTCGCAGATATTTAGCTCTTTCACATGCAAGGAAAACAGATAGAGGAGATGGGGTTTATTAGAGCTTCCTGAAGGACATTTCACCCTGTGAAACATCACAGGATCCAAACACGGAAGAATCACTGGCAAGCAGGATTTTCAGTTCTGGTACACACAGAATTAGTTGTAATTACTGTAGCTACTGATGATAATGCTGACTGTACAGATGTTGTAATACACTTACTGAAAGATTGGCTTCGGCAGAATTTCACTGTCCTGACAGTGTTGGCAATCATGCGCTGGAAGGAAAAGATAGGATGCAATCAGAGAACAAGCACTGTATTTCATCATCATTTAAACGAAGCACCTAACTGTGCCTGAGTGTGAAGATATATGCCAATAAAAGCAGTCATATGAATGAAAATATAATTTTAATGCTGATACTTTCATATGTAGGGTGTGATTTGCATTTACACAGGCTTTAAATAAGCATAAGTATAATTTACATGTGCTCAGAGAACTCTTTCCCTTGCTTGAATGCTGTAAAAGGCCCTAACTGAGAATGAAAATCAGCCCCTTCCATGTGCATTTCTTTGATAACATCTCACCATATTAAAAAGTAAAAGGAATACCATGGAGTATTTACACGTTAATTTAAAGACCATCAGCTCCTAACAGCAAGGCCATTTCTAAAATATATTCAGCAATTAAAGAGCTTTCACCTTTTATATAAACTTCAGTTTAAAATGCAGTCCTCCTGGAAAATGACAGTGTAAATGAGCATGTGAGGGTGTGGGTTCACTGATTCCACTGGCAGAATGCTCAGTTCACAGGTGAGAAGGCCACTGTCAGTACTGTGGCCCTGCAGCCAAATTTCATAAACAGACCTGCTAGACAGTGTTACCTTGCACAAGTGTATCTAACTCAGCGTGAAAAGTGGATTCACTTTTGGTGGACCCTTCTACTGACAATTCACTAAAAAAACCAGAAGTCACTTTGTCCTTCTTGGCTGTACTTCCTCTTCAGTGAAAAAGACATCATTTCACTCAATTCAGTTTAAATCAATACACTTTGCTCTGATAAACCAGATGTTATTTTACAATAGTTTTTAAGAACAGAAATTAAGGTAAGTCATAAAGCAAAACATTTAAGATTTAGTTCTGGACTGTAGAATTTTAACTGGGTTCTGTAATTAGTGATTAGCACCACATGTGTAATACACCCACCAGTGTGGGGGTAGAATTAGTTGTTCTACATAATGTCAAATAAACTGAAACTTCGGCAGTTAGCTAGATAGTTTGATTCAATCACTGTTATAAGCACAACATTTGTTTCAGTTTCTTTTGCTTAGGTTAAGAAAAAGTAGAGGAGGGAAATGCTATTACCTATCAGAATGTCTGTGTTCCAACACAACTACATCTTCTAACACAGCACGCTCTCACCAGGCTGCTTCATACGTTATGGAAATTTTGTGTGAGATTAGCAAGCTACTTAGTCATAAACTCTCACAAAATGGAATGATATACCTCTTACTAGTGAACAGTAAAGCCTAGGGCTTATGCTCCTCTAAATTCATACACAATTATAATCTTAAATGAAAATGTTACAAATGAAGTAAGTTTGTGAAATCTGTCATTCCAGAAGTGAGAAGCACCAATGTAAAACATTCCTTACACACACACACTCATAATCTCAGACATTTTAATGTACTGTCAAGCATACAAATATGCGTTGGTGGTTGGTGTAAGAAACACTATTGATATATCATGAACTAAATGTTTGTGGATTGCACCTTGTATTGTCAAATGAAACACAGCTATTCTAAAACGGATCTAAAATATGTTAATTCTAAAACACACTTTCCCAAAAGATCTCGGGAATCTGGATATGGATCTGCTTATGTTGTTCCTAAAATCATAGGTATCTACCTGTATAATTCAAGTAAGAGTATATTTTATCTTATGGTAATTTTCATACCTCTTCAAGCCATTATTACTATGAAGATTTTCTAAGGCACTTACCTTGCAAACATTCTCACAGGTGCTTAGCATTAAGCATGTCAATAAACTCCATTGACTTCAATGGAACCTCTTAAATACTCAAGATAACTGGACTGAGACAGAACACGCTGCATGTTACAGTGTCGGTTTTTCAGTCTAACATCAAATGTAAATCAAAATAACACGAGCATATAAACATGCCTGTTTCACGCATCTATGACTTCATATTTGGCTCTGTTATGTGACACTGCTATTTCGATTTATACCCGATCAAAAAATACTCATCTACAATAACCGTTTCAAGGAGAGATTTTAAAGTTGAACTGAACCAGCCAACATGATGAGAAGCTTTGCTAAGGACACTTCATTTCTGGGAAGATAGCTAGTTTTGCTTGATGCGCTTTCTAGATGGATTGTTAATACACACCTTAATTTTTCATACCTGTAATGTTTAGGTTTTGAAGCCTCATTTCATAATAATCTTTAGAGCTATTATTATTAAGCTTCATGTGTGAAAAATTAGATTTATTTTAAAAAAAGCGTTCTTTGGAATAATTTTACTCTTTTTTCTCTTGTGGGGATTTTGTTCTCAAAACAAGCAGAATATTCAGAATAAATGCTGTAATGCGGTACTGTACTGAAGAAAAATTAAGCGTGTGTAGTGAAGGCTTTTAAAAAATATTTTGCTATTTCCAAATTTGCCATTATGTGGGCTCTTCTAGGCAAGGAAAATGGAAGTGGCAACGGACTTGTCTGACTTCTGGTTAAAGGCTGAACTGCCTGGTTTCCTTCAGTTGGCCCCAAGACTTCATTTTAAGGGGTTCCTTTGCCTTTTCCTAAGAATAATGTGATCCAATCTGTGCATTCAGAAGTATCCTGGCAATGATGAAATACAAACGAATGAGGAAATGGGTGTTACAGCTGAATAAATGGAGAAACTGTGGCCCAAAGACAGCATCACAAGCCAATGGGGAGATTCTGAAGCATTATGTATCTTTGAAGAGCTCTTTTCACATTACTTTTTTCCAAGTGCTGTTCTACTGCCTCATGTCTAAGCTCCTACAGTTCCTCCTTGTAAGGTGCGAAGTGAACAGAAAAACAGCATATGAAACAAAAGTGAATTTCCCTTCCTGAATCTCATAGATAAGTTGGATTGTCTTCTTTTGATGCAAGAAAACTAGAAACACGTACAGAAAAAATGTCCAGATGGAAGTTTAATTGCCTGCTCCTTACAGTTTTTCTTCAAATAGAGGATTACCTCTAGTCAATGCCTGCAAAGATTAACTTCTGTTCACGCACAGTGCTAAGTAAGACCACTGTCAAAAAGCCATACAAACCTAAATTTGGATCTTTCTGAAACAGAACCAACTGCATAATATAACAAGTAATGGCTACTACCAGCATGCTATGTATACACAACAATACCCTTTCATATTTTACAGTCTGGAATTGTGGCAGCAGGCCAGCACATTATCTTCTAATCCATTCCAAACCCAGGTTGCTAAATATTATAAATATTCATACATGCCATTGAAAACTACTAAGGGCTTTGGTCTCACATATTTTGCATAAACATTATGTTCCAAAAATTAAAAAATGTTTGCCCTTTTTTTTTTTGCATATGGATAGGATTGTGAGTTCCCTTTTGTTCATCTCCACAAAACCTGAAAACAAATATGCACAAATTCTCTAATCCTCTTTTCACACCTGAAGGTGGTGTGAAAGAGGAAGAGGGTTGACAAAAGGAAGAAGGTTGACAAAAAGAAGTATCAGTGGTCAGCACCGTGGCACTATCTTGTGCTGCCATGGCAGGTCAGCACTTTTCAGAGCTTTTTCCTGACTTCTGCTCCCTCTACAGGTGTTATTTCTGAGATAATGCTGGGTAATGTCATATGGAGAAGGTGCCACAGAAAGTAATCTTTGTTCAGGCTCTTTGATGATTTGAGAAATGGCACTGATAAAGTTCCCAAATAATTCCATCTTCTCTTTGTCTATGAATACAAAATTCTGTACTGGCAGTCAGAGTACAGAATTATGCAGCTGAGGTTTGAGAAAAGGAAATCAGTAAGTGGTCAAGAGTATGAAATACTGCCTGTCCTTAAGGAAAGTCATGCTCAGTACTTTCCTCACTTTCCTCTCTCATCTTTCCCTGCCAAGACATAATTCTAGGAAAGCGCTTTTAAATTTTTTCTAAATACATAGCTATAAAAGCAGTGTCATTTAAATGGTGTATATTGCCATGAGCTGCAGGTTGTAGGTTGTCCTGTATCTGCTAAATCAGAGTTTACAGGAACTATTACTACTGACAGCTTTGGGTGCTTGCCTTCACCTGAGAAGAGGGTGATTCTAGATCACAAACTAATTCTGTTTGCTGCCTACTGCTGTAGACGCTGAAAAGCTTTGGTAGAGAAATTTTTCAGCTTTCTGCAGCATTCTGTGAGAGCTCTGTGGTTCTCATGAAAGCTGTGACAAACACTGCTACAGGTTTTTGTAAACTGGGTCTTTAT
This sequence comes from Struthidea cinerea, assembly GCA_013397865.1. NCBI lineage: Eukaryota > Metazoa > Chordata > Aves > Passeriformes > Corcoracidae > Struthidea > Struthidea cinerea. Next base: position 1,043,416 of record VZTI01002652.1, on the reverse strand, counting down.
CTGTGCACCTGGGATCTGTTTTTCAGAGTTGTTATTGTACTCAGTGAAATAATATTTTGAAGTAGGTGTTGTGAGCTTTGGCCAATAGGACAGGGGGTGGCTGGTCCAAGATCCAATAACCTCCTGTCATCTTTGGGAATCAAGTTATATAAATCAAATTATAATTAATTAAATAACTACTTTCTTCCTGAACTCGGATTGTGTCGTTACTCGCCGTTCTTGGTACGTCACAGCGACATACTGCCATCTTTGTATCTTTCATGTACTTACAGCTCTCAAAATGTTCCCCACCTGCCAAACTAAAACTACAGCATTTAAAAAGCTTTACAAGTTTTGTTCCTCTGTAACAAATACGTCTTCAGTTATTACATAGATGAGTCTTCTGAAGGCACACTTACAACTAATACCTACTGTCAGCTCACCAGTGGAGAAGAGATGCAGGTGGTTTGGTGTCATGGCATATATGCCAAACTAGAATGTACATTGGAGCAACACCTTGCAACCTCTCCCCATCTGCTTCTTGCAGTGAGCTACATGAAGACCTTCAATACTTCTCTAAAACCATGTCTTGCTTGCTATTGAAGACAAAGCCTTATACTGAAGACTTAAACTACTAGGACCAGTAATTTAGTTGTTTTGTCTACTTATTGACAAAAGTATAAATAATTTCCAGGCTGGATTGTAAGGCTTCATGCAATAAATGGCAGAGTAAAGAGCACAAATACAGTGCAAATACAAAGAGTAAGACCATACCTATTTCTGACACGTTCAGTACTCTTTGCCCACATCTCGTACAAACCAAATGGATCTATTTACAAACTTCCCTCTTTACCCATAGCTGTGGCTTTGCCATTCTCTTTCCTGGCTAGGTGTCCATGTCCTCCCACTCCTCACAGCCTCCTCTAGATAAGAGTTCTGGAGGGATCAGGAGATGGGGAAGGGGAAGAAAGAGCAGGCAGTCACAAAGGCAGCAGCAGGTAAAGCTCAGCAATGCTCTGCAGAGTGATGTCCCCCTCCTACTGCCAATACCACAGTTCTGTCACTCCAGCACTGAAAAGATCAATATATAGGAAAGCATAGCAGGAAAAAATTGACTCCGTCTTTTTCCTTTTTAGCTTGAGTGGCTAAAAAAGACTAGGCTAATGTGGTTTAACACCATCTGTCTGTTTTCCCCTTCTTCTCTAGATAATTTTGTTCAATTTGAAAAAAGAGCCCAGAGTTTCCAAACACAAGAAAGCTCCTACCAATTTGCTATGAAAGCAGATGGCTGTGGACAAGACAAAGATTGTGTAAGTGCCCTCCTGTCTCCTTCAGGAAAAAGGCTGTAGTGCAAGTTCCTATGCTATGACAAAAGCCTATTCACACAGAATTCCCCAGCTATGAAGAAACGACACATGCCCCAGCCACGAGGAGAAATCTGAGCAGAGCTCAAGCAGCCATGAAACACAAATGTTTAGGAAACCAGGCCTTGCTGTTTCTGGCACTCAGGGAGTTCCTGGCTCAGATACTGCCTGACAGCTCCTGCATGTTTTAAGATGCATCATTTAATATAAATAATAACAGAAACATCACAAAACAGGAAAGATTTAAAGGAAGCTGTTTCAGCTGAAGAGATGCCACTAGATCAAACTTCTACTTTTGGCTGCCAGTTACAGGAATAAAATTGTCAGCAGCACATCAGCTGTCGGGATCAGAGCTCTGTGGTGAGAATGCAGACACGATGCCAGAGGCTGTTCTCAGTTTCATCACTGTGCTTACGTGAGAGTCAGAGGGACCAACCTCCTCCAGTGGAGAGTGGCACCACCAGTGGCAACTACCCAGATATTTTTATTCATAAACTTCAGCAAACGTAAAAGGAAACAATTTTCCAAAGAACCAAGATGTTTCAGAAACATCACTAAGGGTGGCTCCCAGTAATATTCTAAGGAATCTCCATCTGCTTATGACAGAACATCCCGCAGCACAACAAACAGACAGAAACAACAAATGGCAAGACATGATTCCCGTGAGGAAATCTGGTTTCTGCTTCTCTCCTGAAAAATGGCAGAGTAACATCACAGATCCACTTTGGGCTTATACTTATTTAAAAGTGAGGGGAATTTATTTGAAAGTTATCTGGCTGAGTGGTCTTGTCTTCACAGTTTAATATCTGGCAATTGTGTGTGGATATGACAGTTTTAAGCTTAACACAAGTAGGCGGCAGCAACTGAGGTTTAACAGTAGGCTTTTCTTCTTTGCTTGACCTGATGACACATGCAAAAAGCTAAAAACTGCCAGGTCCACAGTAGGATTTGAATGAATTATGTGGGTGGAATTTGAATACAGGTTACTCGGAACAGCTATGGGTTGAGAGAGGCAGTAAAAGCACCATAGAAGCATGCAGAAGAGTTAGTGAAGAACAATAAAAATACAAAAGATATACTTGTAGTAAGGCATGGAGAAAAAGCAGAGTGAGCCTTTAGGTACACTAACCAAAGAAAGGCTTAGAATACTAAAAAAGGAGAATGTTTCCCTTTCTGGTGACTTGAGGAACATGAGACACAATTTCGATTCCTTAAAAAATATGCAGCATCCAAAATTCCCTAATTGCACATTCCTCTCCTAGAGAAAATGATCAAAACTCAGACTACTGGTACTACATTCTTGCAGTATAAAATATTATTTAAAACTCCTGGGTGCTACTAGTAAACTCTTGTTCTGGGGGTAACATTCTTTTGAAGATAAGGCAATGAGCAGACTAGGGTAAGGAGAGCAGACCTGCAGCAACGTAGATATAGATCAGTTTAAGCTGCTACAAAATTCACTCCTGGCTTTGGGAGTGCCAAAATCTGGTATAGAGTGCTGCAGAACTACTTTTAAATGACAAGCCTGCATTGAATTTCTGTCTATAGGAAGTGCTTATAGGAGAGCTCCTGCCTCCTGTAATGGCTTTTACACAAAATCAGGCATAAAGAGCCTGAAGCACAGAGCTCTGAGGCCAGTGGATGTACTGGCTCTTCTGGCTCTGGAGGTGTAAACAGGCCAAGTGAGGTGGAGATGTTGGAGCCAGCCACAGAACCATGGCTATAGCATCACAGCTGCCATCCCTTCTGGTTTGGAGGTGTTCCAACCAAGTCTGAGATCCCTTTGTGTTTCCAAAAGTATTTACCATCTATACTATTATAACTATACCTATATCTATACCTAATTAGAACAGGCAGTCCAGAAAAAAAAGTCCTTTTCTGCAGGTAGAAGGCTCAAGGCCTTTGGAAGGAGATGGCAACACCGTCTGCCTATGCAATTACAGAAAGCTATTATTGCGAAGTGAGGTCAGGCCCTTAGTCAGGCATTAGCACTGCCATTTACTCACCAAATGTCTCATCTTAGTAAAGGGGTATTTTCACCCAAGGACAGAGGCTGTCCTGGAGCGACAGATTAAAATCTAAGAGAATTCACTCAGAGTGATGATCACTTTTCTGTGAAGTTTTTTAAAGAGCTAAAAGTCCTCCTTTTTCCCCCTCTGCATTTATCAGAGCTCAAGGGGCCAGACAAATGCCTCCACAGTGCAGTGGAAATAACTGGAGTTATGTAACTTCAGTGGAATGGAGTGGTTCTGGTTACTGTACTACTAAGAACACATATAGGTGCCAGAGGAAATATGCTCTAGCATGGCTGCTGAATGGCTGAGAGGAAACGGCCTCAAGTTGTGCCAGGGGAGGTTTAGATTGGATGTGAGAAATTTCTTCACTTTAAGGGTGGTCAGGCATTGGAATAGGCTGCCCAGGAAAGCATGCCTGGAAGTGTTCAAAGAGTGTGTAGGTGTGGCACCTGGGGACATGGTTTACTGGGGAACACTGTGGTGCTGGGCTAACAGTTGGACTCGGGGATCTTGGAGGTCTTTTCCAACCTTAGTGATTCTGTGATTCCACTACTTACTGTCAGAGTAATAAGTCAGGTTTGGTTTTGCTAGGCAGATGCCATAGCTGGGTTTGGCTAACGCAGGTTCTCACATACAGGTGTCATTAACCACATTAATTAGGAACACAGCCTTAGCAACCAAGAAAATGTCTTCTCACTGCCGAGAAACTCGAGTTTCAGTTCAGATTTCTGCAATGAAAAGTTGCCTGCCTGCAGTTTTTGACAATGGTATTTGAAATGATGACAACTTAGGTGCAGGACTTAAATCAAATTTGAGCATGTCCTAGCTTTTAATCATTGATTCTCCTTTCCAGAATGAAAGCAATCAAGCCAAAGACATGTCCTTTCATTTGTCAAAGGAAAAAAGAAAATAAGATCTTGTGCAAGTTCTTTTCAATGCTTCTTTCATTCTCCAAGGAGCAATGCAGAACTATCCCAGCCTGAGGCAGTTCAGACCTGTTTGAAGGAACAGCAGTTAAAATCACAGGCTGGTCCCAAACTGGCTGTTAAAAAGTGTCTCTAACAGCTCTGCTTCCTGTCCCTGATGCTGCCTCTCCTAAGAAACATTTTGGCTGTGTATGGCTCAGTGGGCAGTTTATTCTCCACCTCTGTGAGGTTTTCCAGAAACCCAGAGGTCCCAGGCTCTGTGTACAACACAGACTATTTTTGCCAGCTCTTGGTCCTGCCTCCATTTTCTCTAGCCCTTCACTGTTGTGAAGTTCACTCTTGAAGAGGTGAATAGGGAGGTCCTTTTAAGTTTTCTTTCAAATATGTCATACATACCATTTTTTCGAAGTTTACTAGATTGTCAGTGAATGTCTTGTTTCCCTCATGAGTAAATGTCATGTCTGTAGAGAAATAAAAGACACATAAAAGCCCATTACTGAATCATGGCCATACAAAACAGCAGAATGTTTTATCTATCCCTTACAAAAATCATAGCAGCTGGAAAAGTAAAACATTTAGGTTTTAATTTGCAGCGTTTCTGAGACTAATAAAATTGAGGTATGATATTCAGATGTACAAAAGCAGTTTTTCTTGTCTCTGTGTCATGCTTTTTATAATGGAAAAAGATCATACCTCACACTGAGATTGATTTTTGCTTTTTCTTGCTGCTACTCTTATCCTTCAAATAGTTGACAAATAGCTTTCAAGTTAATAATTCTGGTAACATCCAAGCTTACCTTTTATAAGTAGTGGCATGAAAGGAATTATTGGAGGGTCCAATTTAGCTACAGTTAGTCTGTAGGCCCTATGATTTCTTGATGGATCCTTACAAAAAAAGAGAAATCAAATAATTACTAATATGTATTATTATATGTATCAAGGCACTATATGCATTCATTTAGATGTAATGGCATTTATTAAAAACATTATTTTTTCCTGTGACTTTAAAAGTGCATCTGCAAATTCAGACACCTTTTATCATTCTCCTGGACTAGTTACACGATGAGAATGCAGCCACTAAACACAAACATTTTTTCATGCCAAATAGCGAGGTAAGGTATGATTACAAAAACATTCTTCATAAAAGAAACCACGTATTTTGCCTCCCTCCTTACAGCTGCAAATCCAGTTTTGCATATTTTTTCCAGCTGTAACACTAAAATGTATTGCCTGGAAAAATCCAGGTTGAAAAATAGAATTTCCCATATGTACTATTGGAAAACATGTGATAAAGCTTTTCTGAGTTCCCAGATTAACTTTGAGTGGTACATAAGTTCTCTCAGAGTAGGTTCCTAAGAGTATAATTTATTAGTCATACATACTTGTTTTAGCAGCTCTAAAATGGGATCATAAACTCCTTAAAGTCAAACAAGGACACATAAAATGTTCTGAATCAAGAATTCAAATCAGAAACTGAATTATCTCAGATTGTGCATAGAATAAGGGATCTATTGCTATTCACCATTAAGCTTTCAAACTCCGCATAGATCTTCTTGAACTTGCTTGGGAGTTTCTGTTAATAAAAACAAAAATAGCAAACCTTAATTAAATCCGATCAGCGCGGTAATTTTACTGTAAATGCTAGTTCCTTCCACAACGCCCTAAGTCAGGAAAGTGCTCTTTTTTTGCCAGATATTTCTAACAATGTGCTAATCTAAAATACAACATGTTTCCTAGCAACCAGATTAAAAATAGAGACGGGACCAACCATGAAACCTGGATCCTGATTTAAACCCCGACTTGAATTTAGTCCTTTGGGATGTTTAGATTCAGATTTTTGTTTGGCTCACATAGCAATCACTGAATGCAGAATGTAAGTGGAAATTCATGTGAATGCTTTCAGGACATTCCTGATTATAGCCTACCTGAAAATATAATTTACACACAGCTTGCATGGGGGCAGATCAGCTTAATTATTCACACCTATGATGAACTGCCCTTGCAAACATTCATATCCATGCCTGGGCATTTCCAGGAGGTTTTTTTGCTCATGCTGATGATGCATCTATTGCTTAAATTCTTGACATGCTCAGCAGCAAAGGTCCTCTATCACTTTCTGGGGTACAAATTAATGAATATTTTTTCAGTCCACAATACCTACACAAATAAATCATGGTCAGTTGATGATGCAATGATTGAGATGAGATGGACTTTACTAAATACTTTCTCTCCCCATCATGCATATTATGTTATACAGATTAAATAACTTTACTATAAAGACTATAAGGCATGTTATAAATTGGTTTTAAAGATCACTGTAATTTTTAATGTACACTTAGGATATGTCAGCTTTCTTTTTTTTGTAAGAAATTTCTCTGTATTTGCTGAATTTTTCAGACTACTATTGGCAGTGGGTAACATTAAAGAGAGACTGTATAGTGCAGAAATGATTTTTTGCAGTACTTTCTACATTTGGAGTGTGTACCCTAGCAAGCTATTTACACTGTGCCACAGCAAGGGCCTAATTTTTAATGATGTGTGTCAACAACTGTGTGCCTAGTTTGCATATGCATGCAGATTAGGTATTTGTGAAGTAAGTGGTATAATTGGACATTTGCACCTGCAAATATCTAATTTCTGCATGCAACTAATGTAAATGCATGATAACATAGAAGAAATCAGGTCTTGGTATGTTTGTCTTAAAGTATTTTCTGTATATATCTGGCTAAAAATCGAATTGCAGAAATTCTCTTGATAAACCGACTGCTCTACAGAACCAGAGTGTGATAACATTTCCTTGATCTCAAGTATATCCCCCACATGTACAAATGATCTGTGCCGTGCCCCCAGGTCAGACCTGGTGCCCATTTCAGATTGCTGTATGTAGTATATACATTCAGTTCCTTCTTCTCTAGTCCTGTACTGTCTCAGGTCTCCCACCTCCTCTCAGCAGCCACAGATGAAGGGTCATTATTCTGAGAAACTGAAAATCGTTGCCTGTAGCACTGACTGTATATGACACATGTACTTTTGAAAACGGGGCTGTGTACTCTCAGATGTGTCAGTCTGATCTCCTGTTTCAGAGCACATTTTTAAAGGTGTTCAAATTTTGGTCTCAGTTGCATCAATAACCTCAGTCATGCTAATTATTTTGAATTTCTAATGAACAAAATACATGCACACTCAAATCTGTTTTGCTGTTGATAACCAGTATATTCTCAGTGGTTACCCCATGCTGGACACTGCACCCTTTTTATACACTCATATACAAAAGAGCAAAGCCACAGAAAAAGGTGGAAGCTCTGAGAATAAAGATCAATCTGATGGTAAGCACAGAAATGCATGTCAGAGAGAAAACCAGAACTGGTTAGGACAAACCCACATTTTAACAGGGCAACAGAGTCCCTGTTGAGATCAGAAAATAATATGCACAAATACAGGACGAATTTTAGAAAATTATTGATGGAGTGATCTCACTGAACCACCAGTAAAGTAAAGGCACACAGCGGATGTGGGCTGATCTAAGAGGTTAGCTGGATAACTTGCTCATCCTGTTGGGCAGTTTAGCTCAGCAACAGAAGCTGCTGTTGTCATTCTTTAACTCCTGTGAGCATTCAGGACGTCCATGGGTGTAGTATACTGCCCTACTAACAAATATTGTCAGCCTTAGCTAAGGCTTATGGTCAGGAGCTAAATTAGTAGATCTAGCTTTATCAATAATAAAGGCCCAATTCACATTTTTGCTAACTAAAAGTACAAGTCCCCATCAAGCTTCCTGGAACTGGATTTTAGCAAAGACTTACCTCCCACGTCAATGAGAGACGGCTCACAGCAACATTACTCAGTCCCATAATAATAGCGAAAAAGGAATTCAGGTTTTTGTATTCCTTACAGCTGAAACACAAAGGGCCAGGTTTTAAGTTGTATGTATCAGTCAGAGCAGTACATATGAAAACCTTAAGAGAGCCAAACTCAGGCATCTAGCTTAGAAGTGACTGAATTTGGGCAGTCCTGGCCAGCATGCCTGCAGACATCTCTTCACCCATGTGTTAGCACACTCTGAAGGCTTCTTTCCCTTATGACCTCCCTTCTATTTCACTGGGTGCCAGCTCCTGCAAGGATTCCTAGTCTTTGAAGCAATTCCTCACCCAGAAACACGGTCCTGAAACTGGGCTCAATTCAGTCCCAAGGGATACCAGAAACAGTGTAAACAACTGTTTATAACCTCATTTGCTGCAGAACTTGCTGACAGCTTCTGAACCGCTAATGAATGCTTGAAGCTCTCCTCAGGCAATCTTCATGGCAGTTTACAGGGCCATGAGTCTTTTTAGAGGGAGAAGATCAGCTGTCTAGAGATGCCCCATGCCAGTGACCTCTCCTGCAGTATAGGATTTTTATTACTTATATATTCTGGGACTTCTAATATGTTTCAGGAAAAGAACTGTCATTTGTTACCAGCATCATTAAAGACGCGCCGGGCAAAAGGAGCTCCAGTCCACACTTCATCTCTAACACAAAGAAGGATTTTGCTATCAGTCAGGAAAAACTGGAACATGTAATCGAGTACTATGGAAGATCCAACATGCCATATGAAGGAGCAGATACAAGCTGATGGGAAGAGTCAATGCAATTGCTCAGCTGGGTCTGCAGCAGGTGGCTCACTGACTCAATAGGACGGGAGGAGATAGAACAAAGCCTGTGAAAAAAAGCCTCACAAATCTGCATCTCACTAGGTTTTTGCAAATAATCTCCTGTTTTTCTCAACTGATGTGCCAACATCCAATTTCAGCACCTCAGTCTCTGTTTCTTCAACTGTGAGTGGCTTTCCTTAGGGGCTGGGATTGAGACTGTTGGGGTTTAACATACAGTATCATGGACAGTGGGCTTGAGTGCACCCTCAGCAGGTTTGCTGACGACACCAAGCTCTGTGGTGCAGTTGACACGCTGGAGAGAAGGGATGCCATCCAGAGGGACTTTGACAGGCGTGAGAGGTGGGACTGTGTGAACCTCATGAAATTCAACAAGGCCAAGTGCAAGGTCCTGCACCTGAGTTGGGGCAATCCCAAGCACAAACACAGGCTGGGTGAAGAATGGATTAAGAATAGCCTTAGGGGGAAGGACTTGGGTGTGTTGGTTGGCAAGAATCTCAACATGCAACAGTAATGTGTGCTTGCAGCCCCAAAAGTCAACCATGTCCTGGGCAGCATCAAAAGCATCGTGGCCAGCAGGTCAAGGGAGGTGACTCTCCCCATCTTTTCTAGTGAGACCCCACTTGGAGAGCTGTGTCCAGCTCTGAGACCCCAACATATGAAGGACATGGACCTGCTGGAGTGAGTACAAAGCAGGGCCATGAAGATGATCAGAGGACTGGAGCACCTCTGCTATGAGAGACCTGGGATTGTTCAGCCTGGAGAAAGCTCCAAGGGAGAACTCAGAGCACCTTCCAGTACCTAAAGGGGCCTACAAGAAAGCTGGAGAGGAACTTTGGACAAGGGCATGGAGAGACAGGACAAGGGGGAATGGCTTTAAACTGAAAGAGGGTAGGTTTAGATATTAGGAAGAAATTTTTTACTGTGATATGGTGAGATACTGAACAGACTGCCCAGAGAAATTGTGGATGACCCATTCCTGGGATGGGGCTTTACACAACCTGGTCTAGTGGAATGTGTCCCTGCCCATGGCAAGGGGGTTGGAATTCGGTGGTCCCATCCAACCTAAACTATTCTATGATTCTGTGATTTACCAAGAAAACTTTAACAAGATTTAATCTATGATTCTCAGATTTTTTTATTCATCATTAAAGCTCTTAGCTCCTCTGAGGTATCCTTAGCTTCAGACAAAATTAGTACAATCATCTCATCCTACTGTCTGACTCCATAATTGCCACATCATCCTATTCTCCATCATCCACACCATTCTATTCTTTCTGTACCTCCATTTCACCAGACTTGGATGTGTTGAGTGGGTGAGTCCTTTAGATCTTGGCCTCACTTGTGTCTGCACTGTGTGAACACTGAGCATGTGAATAAATGATCTTTCCCATATGCTGGTCTGTCTGTTGGGAGATTGCTGCCCTCTCAGACCTTCTGGCAGAGCTGCTCATGCAAATTCTCCCACATCAGATTAGCGACAGTGAGCAAGGGTAGAAAGGATAAACTGAAATGCTAAAGCTACACCAACTTATTCTGACTAGTGCAGGTCAGGGAGTGCCTCATTAGTGGATCTGAGGGGAGATAAAGATGAAACGCAGACAGGATAGGCTGTCAGTGAACCTCTTCCCTAGGCACAAGTAAATCCATAAAGGGATATCTGTCCACAGCACATGACAGGATTAGGAATAAATTATGGCAGGATAAAATAATTAGTAACAGACAGCACTAGTGCTCAAACAAAGTAGGCAGCTGCAACTGTATCTGCAATATTTAATTTGAAACTATCTTCATAGTAAAAGGGAAATGTTTTGCCAAGTACCCTGTTATGCAATACAATTTGACAAAGTCTCAGTTAAAATACACAGATGTATGGTGTTCTACACCGGATATTCTGTAAATTCTACAGAGTTTACAATAAATAATTTGGTTCCAGATAGAGGACCCCTGTATGGCAGTAGGAACGGTGCTGCATGGCTCTACTGCATATATACTGCATGTAAAATGTCAAAAAGTGGATCCTCTAAAGCACCACAATGCACCACCTCAGAGCAGAGGTCCCTCTGCCTCACAGAATGCACTCTACCAGAAAAATCTTCCTGTTAGGATGAATAGCAAACACACACACACACACACACACACACACATACACTCTGGTCTCCAAAACAAACGTGTACGTGGTTAAAATCTCTTGGTATTTACACAAGCATATTCATCTTGGCATTTTCTCTATAAACACACACTTCAAAAATTTCTCACGGGCTTCTTGGGCTTATAACATATGCACATCTATGGAAAGAATGGTTTTCAGAAACTGAATGAAAGTGTCTGAGTACAGTGATACACAAGAAGGCTTCTAAATACCTGTAGATATATCTGCAAAGGGGAAATATACACAAACTGGGTTTGCAGATAACCATAAGAGTATGTGCAAGCACATCCCAGAAGGCCTTTCTAGTACAATTAATATGGGAAGAACTCACTGTTGGAAATATAGTTCACTTTTCCCCTTTGTTTGAAAGTTTATTCCTACAATAGTTGGAGAAAAGAGATGAACCTGGTAACCTCTACATCCTCTTCCAGCAGATGCTAAAGAGATGGTGGCTCCTGGAACTGAAAGCACATGTGCACAGCACTTGGAGCCAGCACTTGGCCTTGTGCTTGCCTGCACAGACTGGGAGCACACATCAAGGGTGCGTGGGGTGGCAGACACAAAATGATGTGCCTTCTGCAATGGTATCTGCACCTCAAGCCACAGAACTGAAACAAGCTTCTCAGTAGCAGTTACCTTTGAAAATGGGTACGTGCAAGGCATCTCGTTACCACCAGTCATGCCTAAGATTAATAGTGCAGCACTGAGCTGTTCTCCCTGAACACTTTTCTAATGAGTCTAGTACTTCTAGGCAGGGTAAAGTTCTCATTAGGTCTCAAGGATCTTCACAGGCAAAACTTCCTCAAAGATACTGCTTCAGGGTCTGGGCTTTTTCTCCCCTCTAACTTCAGTGCACTTTGTGTTTGTTTTAGTGCATGTGTAGCAGCTGTTACCATGGCAGCACTGCACAGAGGGCAGCAGCCTGGCAAAACTTCCCAGCGCCTTTCCAGCGGCTGCAATTAAACCTGTCCTCTTGGTTTGTACAGAGGAAAATCTTGTGCTTCGGATTTCTCTGCTTTTAGGAGACAAAGAGGACTCAGCAGAGCAGACCGCTTTTAGCTATTTATTTTTAGCATTGTAGTGATACCAGAAACATGGAAGTAAACAGGAGGTTGTCAGGCTGTTGTAAATAGCACAAGATTAAACCCATGACTCCGAGGAACTCACAGGCTAGGGCAGTTTATTAAGGAGACATTTAACTGTAATTTTTAGGATACTTGATTTCAAGTGTTTATGGAAATTACTATTGTATCTTAATGACCACATTTCAACATTTTCCCATCTCATGCCTGCGATTAGGAAAGACCCCGCCGACTGTGTGGGTGCCACTGCCCTCTCCTGGGCACAGTCCGCCAGGCCGGCAGCTGCTTCCCACTCCTGTGCTGTGCAGCGAGATAATGGAATATGTGGTGCATATATTTTTAGAAACTAAAGAGGTAAATCCTGTCCTCTGTTCTAAATATAAAACCGATCCTGCATGCCTGCCACTAGATTTTTTAAATCTTCAGCTTCGACCAACTGCAATCCAACTGCAGGGCCCGAAGTAGCTCCCAGAAGGAAGCTGGTACTTGCAGAGCAGGGTGTCCTGGAGGAAGGAGCCACACTGATCCCCAGTTTTGATGTGAACACGGACTTCAGCTACGTGCCATTACTAACTGAGAGGAGGGCAGCATCGCAGTTGCAACAGTAATCTCTTCCTACACACAACTTCATTTAATGATGCAAAAAAGTTAAAACCTATGGTTTAACTGCAAGTAACATCTCTGTTGGTAGAACTGCCTAAAGGCTTCTAGATACAATGCCTAGAGCTGTAGACAAACACCACATACCTCAGCAAACTGTTTATTCAGACAGCAATGAATGCAATGAACACACCATGAACTGGAAAGCGAGGGAGAGTGTAACAATGATAAAAATCTGTATGTATGCAGGGCATGGATATACCCTTGCTCCCTCTGAAGTCAGTCACTGCCTGCTCTTGACTTCAGGGAGTCAAGGCTGACATCTCTGGCATGAAGGTTCCAAACAGTTTAAATTTGGATAGGAATAAAGGAAGACAGCAAGAAGAAACAGCCTGCTATCCAAACTCAGACTCAGAAGTTAGTAACAAAAGAGGACATTTCATATTTTGCATTTTAAAACAAAAGTATTGGAAAAAAATCACAGAATCACAGAATCATTAGGGTTGGAGGGGACCTCTGGAGATCATCCAGTCCTACCCCCCTGCCAAGGCAGGGACACCTGGACCAGGTGACACAGGAATCTGTCCAGGTGGGTTTTGAATATCTCTGTGGACAGGGAGACTCCATGAACTCCCTGGGCAGCCTGTTCCAGTGCTCTGCCACCCTCAACATAAATTTATTCCTCATGTTGAGGTGAAACTCCTTGTGTTTTAGTTTAAGGCCCTTGCTCCTCATCATGTCGCTGGGCACCACTGAAAAGGGTCTGGAACTATTCTCTTGGCACCACCCTTTGAGATATTTGAATGTATGGATGAGATCTCCTCTCAGTCTACTCTTCTCTAGACTAAACAGGCCCAGCTCGTGCAGTCTCTGCTCCTATGAGAGATGCTCCAGACCCCTCATCATCTCTGTGGCCTCCTCTCCAGTAGCTCCTTGTCTCTCTTGTACTGAGGAGCCCAGAACTGGACACAGAACTCCAGATGTAGTCTCACTAGGGCTGAATAGAGGGGGAGGAACACCTCTCTTGACCTGCTGGCCACACTCTTCCTGATGCACCCAGGATCCCACGGCCCTCCTGGCCCCCAAGGCTAATGGTCACCTTGTCATCTACCAACAGCCTCAGCCCCTCTCTGCAGAGCTGCTCCATAGTAGGTCAGCCCCCAGCCTGTGCTGCTGCCTGGGGTTACTCCTCCCCAGGTGCAGGACCCTACACTTCGTATCATCAGCAAACTTGCTGCAAATCCCAAACAGAATAAAAGTAACACGAGTGTCATCATCTCCATGCTATATTGCTTTACTCTCCCCTCTTGGTTTCCCACTCGGGGCAATTCTGAGAACAGTTCTCCTGAGCAGCACCGGAAGTATTTCTATTCTCAGGAAAATGAGGCTCAATTTTGTTAATATTTACTAATTCACATACTAATATTTGCTAATGTATGGAAGGGTAAATGAAGTATTCTCCTAATAAACCGACATATATTTACTCACAAATTTGATGTGTAAACATGGCCCTAAGAGATCACAGATCAAGGAGCAATGGAGAGCAGCACAGGAAAGAAGACTATATATTAACAAGGCTCTATACAGCCCTAAAAGAAAATGGACAGAATGACCAAATACAGAATGTTTTAACGTCTACTCTGTGTGGCTGTCTGAAAATAGAAAATAAAAACATACTGGCTATACTCAACCTCACTTCCAGCTCCCATATGATTGTATACTTACTGGGCTGCTATCTTAATGTATTTCTTTAACAGCTGAACACGCTTGCTGAGTTGAGAGCAAAGACAAATCTCGGTGACCACCCAGAACTGAATTTCGTTGAATCTTCTTAAAAACAAGTCCAGATTTGCTGTGGTCTTTTTAAAATTGTGCCTTCCAAAAGTGTGATAGATCAATTCCAGCTAGGAAAGAGAAAACAGTTTGGAAATTTTTTTTGAGGTTGCGTTTCTTGGACAGAGGAAAGAGGCTAAGAATGACCAGGTAAGTATCTAGCCTGAAACTTGCTCTGCAGTATACATTTATTGCTGCATAGATGACAAGGATTCAGGTTACAAATCCAGTGGACAATATCTGAGGCATAGTAAAAGCATAACTACAGATTATATATAAATAGCTTAATACCTTAAAACATAGAAAAGTAATTCAACAAGCAGCACATGTCCAGAAGAAGTTTAACTTTATATTTCTATTTTGCCTATAAAATTAAGAATGTCTTGTATTTTCAAAACTTGTAGGTGGCTTTATTGTAGAATTTTTGAAAATCAAGCTTAGAGAAGGTTTTGGAAATAATGCAGAAACCTACAATGTACAATTAAACACTTTCTAACAGATTCTAACCTGCTGAATAGATAGATCCTCATACCTCATGCACACAGTTGAAGAGCTCCCAGTCATAAATTGTCATCTGATGTGCTAAGTCTTTGGAACTCATCAGTTCGAACGTTCCTACTGTACCAGTAGATGGTCCTTCCTGTTCTGGTAATGGTGCCTACAAACAAAAAAATATTATAAAACATTTTAGACATGCTAAATCATATGGTTGGTGCTTTCCTTCCATAATGTTTCTAATTTTTTTTTTAGTGTGATCACTTTGCTAATCATGTTTCTAACAGTAAAACTGACATTTGCAGTAAAACTGAAATTTGCTTTTAACTACAGACAGGTATTAGGAAATGAGAAGCCATGTGCAAAATCAGTATCCAGTATGCACAGGATAGTCAAGAAAATTCTGAAAGCCCTTCAGAGGCACTGTAAGGAGATAAACCAGACTGGTCTCAGTGTGTTATTTTTAACGCTGTTCTAAAAATTGAATCTATAATACACGTCGTGCTAACTAAAGCATGTGTGTTTGTTTGGGAGCAAAGGTCATTCAGAAAAACTTTTATGTTTCCTTTTTCACATACACAAATAACTAGGCCACCAAGGACAAGCCAAATACTTTTACATATTCCTGATTCTAATGATGAGAATTACTACATCTAGCATGCTTCAGAAATCTGCAGTGATTGCAAGATCTTCTGATCATTTATAAAATAAACCTCATACCTTCTCTTTGACAGTACAGTGATGCACAATTCGTGACTGCAAATATTGCTAAAATACTGCCAACCAGCCCCCTTGCAAACTGGAGGGTGAAACACCCGCAGAGCTGCCCGTGAACGCGCGGCTCGCTTGTTCTGTTCCCAGGAGAGGGCGGCAGAGTTCACACACAAGTTTCCCAACTCACCGCCTTTGTTAAACACGTAACGATGGAGCACGGAATTGTCAACAGGCTCCTTTCTGAGTACAAACTCAGTGGAGTCTGCCAGATTAACAGACTATACTTAGATACTGCAGCATAAAAAATGAGCCTACTAAATTAATCCTCTTTTATATAAGAATAATATATTTGCAATAGAAATAGGTCTGACTGGATTAATACATCAAATCACTTTCTCTGTAACACATAGTATGTAGGAGCTTTATTTCTGTATGAATTCTTGCTTTGTACTCTAGGCAAAACTTTCATTTCAATTATTGTCATAATACAAACTAATTAAAAATTACTAAACTAAATAACGAACATTGTCACCTTAAAAGCTTCATCTATAATTCAAAAAATTAGTAGAAAAGTATTCTCTAAAAAAATCCAGGGAAGCCATTAATCTTATTAAAAACTGCAGATTGCTTTGAATTGGGATTTGCTCAAACACAAAACTTCTTTAGTTTATGACAACATATGAAATAAAAGTACAGCAGCTTTGTGTAGAAAATTCTAACTTGTGGAAATCTGTGGAAAGAAAATTGCCTACAGACTGAAAGACGTCTTTTTTCCCCCATTTGGAGATGAACACAACATAGCTGTTACCATAACAAACACATATTTTCCAAGGCTAGGAAAGAAGCACTTAGATGCAAACTCACAGCATATTTGAAAATTCATCTACCCAGAACAATTTTTACATGGGAATTGCCAAATGTCATGTGGAGAAATGTTCATGAAAGGGCAGCAGCCAGAAACTGGAATGTGAAAGGATTAAACTGGGAGGCAGCTAAGGTTGTAACATTTTTCAATTTGTTTATACCTCTTTGAAAAAATGCAGCTCATAAGGGATTGTAATTTGTTAGGCAGTGCTGAGGACCATTTTTAAGGTGCTAAATGTACCTCCCTAATTCTTACTGAATTCAGTCTAGTTGATGAAAACTAGCACATTGCAGCCCTGTATCTTAGAGCTCCCTGCATCATTTTGAGTACTTGATGCATGGTAAATAGCACAGGTAAAAGGCACAGAAAGCCATGACAATTTGCTGCCAAAGCTATGCATACACAGACAATGCAGAGCCATATATAAGTACCCAGCACAGTTATACTGATGCAACACCCCTGCTTTACAGTAGCACGCCCCATGAGGGTATCTACTTGGCAGGATTAATTAACCTTAAGGGAACACCAGAATTTAATAAGCTGAACAAGAGGTATCTCTGCATGGAACTACATATGCTGGATGCGCATTCCCTGGTTACTAAATTGAAAGCAGCAGCAAAGCATAGATTTTACCATATCCATAAAAGAAATCAGGCATACATACTAAGTGGCTTGTTAAAAGCATACAGGAGGCTGAAACAAGGCTAGGAGTAATAGAGTTCATGCTGACATGACTTGGCAATGACATTTGTTTTTAATGAAATAAAAGGAACAAAAAGTACAGTCAAATCAAACTCTATAAAAGCAGACCCCATGGAGATCGCTAGAATGACTGTATAAACTGTAAGTACTTATGAGCAATTCTACCTAAGGAAAAAACAGACTTTCTACCAGGAATATTTTCTGTGATTCTACTTAGAATTATCTCAGATTTTGACACAGTATTTTGTGGGGATGAGAAATAAAAGATTTTAAGGAATTTACTGCTGGAATCAAATCTCCCGAATGCTTTAATTTATAACACCTGTCTTGGAAAATATATCTCTATGGCTTTGAGGAGATAATTCTGTAATGAGGAATTACTGCAAGTCTTGGTGACAATACTCAGCTCTTCCTAAATGCTTGACAGAGAGAGTACTGCCATCAAGTTCTGTTATGTGGATCAGATGGATGGATTTCTGGTCTAGTTTAGGGAATTATAACACTAGCTTGTTTTATTTTCAGGGCTCATCCTATTGCAGTGTGACAAGCCCTTTATCGTGAATGTTTCCACTAGTTTTTACCTGAAGTGTGGATAATGCAAAAAGGGACAGGTGTTCAAATAAACTGGAGCCCTGACATTCCTGAGCACTGCACACATACATACCAGTGAATCAAACTGATCCCGTGGGCAAGCAAACAGCCGGCCATTAACACTGAGAGTGGTGAACACTGAAACATCGTGAGGCCTGAGCACAACTTTTTCTGTAAAAATGAAACAAATTATTATTTATTATATAGAGAGAGAATTTACAGCAGGACTGATCCACCAGCTGCACAGATCACCCTCCTGGGAACAAATTCTGCTCAGTAACCCAATGTTCAGGATACAGAATAGAAGACAACAAGATCCTCTTTACTGAAGAAATGTGATAAGCTCAGACCAAACCAGTCTCCTACAGAACTAGAATCCCAGTCCCAAACTGTACAGACAGGTCAAGAAGCCTGTGGTGCTATCACTAGAAACTACCAGCAAAAATTAAGCCTAATTAGGGAGTCCATTCATTCATTGCTGAGCTGTAAGCATTTGGAGAGCTGTTTTTAATAGAAATTGCTCTGGAAGGCCGTAACTGCTTAAGGAGGTGATGAAATGCATTACAACATTTCTAAAAGAGCATCACATCACAGGTAAAGAAAAGCTAATGAAGTTACTTACAAAACAGTCTCTTCCAGCATATGTTGGTGGTCAGCAAATCTGACAATAAAAAATTGCTTCAACTGCAAAACGTAAAGCTGCCTGTTGTCAGTTCTCAGGAAGTGAGCCATTTTTGGCAGGCACCACTGTTTCCAAAAATGCCTTCCAACATAGCTCTCATTACATCTGTGCGTCTCCACACAGTCATACTCAACCAAAGCACTTGAGCAACACCAATTGTCCAGCAGAATTCACCCTCCAGTTACTCTCACATTTCCACATCCTACAGAGGGGGCCTGATCCCTGACCCTCCGCAAACACTAGGTCAGTGGGTTTGGCACTAAGCTGCTCTGTAGGGGTTTGCATGGACAGAGCAGCCAAAATGGTAGTGACCACTGCCGGAACATTTGCACTGCAGTGTTTTCTGATGTTACTGATCCCTGAGTCTAGAATTAATTTATCCATGCTCACCTTCTATTTCTGTCGTTAAAAAACTCTTACAAGTCTAACAGTGACGGAAACTTGGGGCAGCTCTGCTCTGTAGCATGCCGATACATAGGCTTCTCCATTTGTCCCATCTCCCATGTGAGCTGCAGTCTGTGCCTGCAGCAGAGGAAGGACTTGCCTCTTAATCAGGGCTTGTGTACTAGCTGAACATGCACATGGGTAAAAAACCTTGACTGAACTAGTCTTTCAATCCCTCCAAAAACTCTGCTTCACCATAACTGAGGAGTGTTTAAGATGATGCGAGTACAGTACCTCCTCCTGAACTCATCTTTACTATGATGAGGCCTTCTCCAGAGCCCAGCTTGTCTGCTACTGCACTGATCACTTCCTTCACAGAAGAAGACACTGGCACCCGGATAGTGGTGTAGGTTTGGTCTATGCAGTACACCTTAAACAGAACTAAAGAAAAAAAACATTGCAGGGTTTATTCCACATGTAAAAATCACAGATTTACTGCACAAATTACTTTCACTTCAGTAACCACTCCTCACAAATGAAACAAAGCAACAATAAATCTCTACCTAGCTCCCCATTCCTCAAATGCTCTACAATTTCTAGTATAAAAATCCCTGATTTCCCGGAGTTTTGGATTTTAGATTTTCAGTGTTCAGTGAGCTGCCTGTCCTATGAATGAGAAAGGTGCAGCCATATGGCAGGAGCCATTACTGCCTGTCCAGACAGACATAAGAGGTAGCATTTCCCCAGCAGCTGGAACTATTTCCCTCTTTGTAGGCCTAGAAAAAACACTGCCACGGACAACAGAAGCTGCATGCCTGGCAGGATGTCTGCTGTTCGTATGCAGTTATTTCCAGCTTTTGACATGGCGCTTCTGTTGGTCTGATTTATGCCACCAGCTTTCTCAGCTACATGGAGCTTGCATTTTGTTGCTTTGTTTTTACTGTTGTTCATTAGCAAGACTGTCCTTTAATATCTAACATGTTGAAGAAGCAGCTGTTTTAGGTGATGAAGTTCCACAAAACAACCATTACAAATACCTTATCAGTAATCCGAAAATGACATTCTGATATGGTGCTGTAAATTTTACCTTAATCTCTTCAGAGAATCAAACAACAGCAATAGGGCAAACCAGCAGATTCTGGTTTTTAGGCTGTGTGCCTAGGTTCTTGGATTCTAGATCCACGATCCATGGCATGAGTATTTGCTCCACTCCCACCTTGCGAAGGCACAGCTGTACGTGGGAGCTCAAACTACATACGGGAGACAGAGGCTCAAACATGACCTTCAGCTCGCACTCTTTATTGCACTGCCATTACCTGCAGTACACTGTCTTATTGGTTCTTCCCTGTTTTGTTCATTCCTTATTTTAAAGGTTTTTATATCTTCCTCTGAGGAAGCAGTGTTTGATAGCACAAGTAACTAAGGGAAAAGACCAGGAGCACCTCAAATCAATGATGGAGAATACTGGGCTAGCAAAAGCAAAGAGAGTTTGCTTCAGGCCAGGCTTAAAATTCTAGGTAGGTACTTTTATTTTTAGATCATTTTTTTGAGACAGACAAATTTATGCAGATGTCAGTGGCTCAAGAAAACTTTGCAGAGAAGGAACTCACCTTCATCACTGCCCCTGATAGGCTGGCGTTTCTGTGCTCTGTCATCACTTGTGTTGAACAGCTGCAGAAGAACTTTGTGCTGAAAATGAATCATTGAGATTCACATTAATGCAAGAAGAAACATTATGAGGTATACATGAACTACAGTAGATCTCTTATCATTGGCAGGAAAAAGAGTAGCAATGCAAAATTTGACAATGTTAAAAGCTATCTCTCAATGTGGGTATTCAGTGTATCCATGATTACTAAAGAGAAGATGCTTATGAATTTTCTGTGCTTAAGACTTTACATTAGAAAATGGACAAATAAATTTTCTTACCTTCTTTTGTGATGCTTTAGGTTCTTCAGAACTACAAAAAGGTAAAGCATAGAATATATAATTAAATATTACCTGGAAGATTTTTTGTACAAAATAACCTATAGAACATGGACCACTTGTCAAACTAGCATATGAATATAATCATATTCATATGTGAAAAGACTAGATGATACCACGGTTAATCTATGACCAAGGCAGAAAAAATAATATACAAAGTTCATGTAAGCATGAAATAAGCTTCTGTCAACTTCTCAGTGAGGGTATGGTGTTTGCAAGAATGATGTGGAAAAGAGGGCCATGGACATTAATTCAAATAAGCCTGCATGCAAACTTTCAGTTTCGTATAACTGAGTGTCATTCACAGAATGGCTTTTTAATAGATATAACCAGTAAATTTTCTTCATCAATTTACTGAGAAAAAGGGCAGGGAGAGGAAAGAAGCAGAAACTGTGCTTACATTTGCTTTACAATTTTCTCTAGCTCTGGAAGTTGCTCCTTTAGTGCTGCAATCATTCTAGTATCATCTGATACAGATACATAAAATTCCTGTAAATGATACAGAATAGCCTTTAAATAACTATAGGGGTAAATGAGCAGTACTCAGGAGAGAGGATTATGAGACGACATCTGATAGCTTAATGATTATAAAGAATGATAATCTGCATAGAGGAACACATGCTGGGCCCAACCCTCTATTACTTCTACTTGTTTATCTCCAGCTGATTTAAAGCAAGAGTTATACATGCAGAAGGGAAGCCTGATGAGACTCCTTAGCTCACTCTGTAACCACTGACTGCTTGTGTAAAACCTGCATTTTCAGACTGTCAAGGATAAAGACTAAAAAATTCACAAATAATCTAGCATAACAGGTTTTTTTATTCATTGCTGTTGTAGTCTGTAGTGCTTCAACTGCTCCTGAGTCACTGACTCTCAACTGCACTAATCCACTACGGTATCACCCGCTTTTCAACCCTACTCAAACCTCTTCCTGATCTATCGATATAAAACCATCACAAAGAAGTGATGTGCTTGCAACTAGTGATTGTTCTTTAACTTCCGGATTAATGAAAGACTGTCATCTCTAAAGCTTGAAAAGCTTTCCCATGTGGGCTTGTGGGACATCTACCATTCTTAAAGCCCCCTCTATTCCCCTCTGCTAAATCTTAGATTCAGTTTTAAGCGCTTTGGGACAAGAACTTTCATTCAGCCAGTAACCTAGGAGATTCTGTTCCATAAACACAATATATCATAAGAATGGCATGATCACTTAACATGACATTGGCAGTGCATCTTATCTTAGAAATCCAAGGATATGGCAGCTACCACAAAGATTACTAGGCTTCTGAGGACAAAGATCTTAAGTTCCAATAGCTGGAGTACAGCTTTCATTCAAATGAAAAAGATTTTTGGTTCTGTAGAGTGGCAGACCTCCAGCTCCTTCCTGGCACACCTCAGGCAGGCATAAACATCCAGTTCAACCTGTAGAGCCCCTGAACTACAAGAAAATACTAGAAAATCAAATTCAGCTACTGCTGTAACGCAATCTACCCATGAAGTGCTTTGAAAGGGATCTGCAATACTACTTTCAGAGGTCCAGAGGCTTGCAATGGTTCAAGCACTGCTGTGGTGCCTTTACTGCCTGCAGCCAAACCTGAGAAAACGGAGTTATGACTTTGTACTTTGAAGCGACCTATCTCACTTCAGCTTGTGACAGAATTCTACAGACTGGGAACAGGCTTTTAGCTTATCTCGCCTTGTAGCTACTTTTCAGTACAGTGATACAATGATTCCTTTATACCTCCAAAAAGGCCATTGCTGCTTCATCTTCTTGCAGTAAATCTCCATATAAAGCAGCCCACTGCAGAACCAGTCGAATGACTCGCCTTTTGTTGTTGAGGGCATAATCCATTTTCTCCTGCTCTGTACCCTGAGAAGGCTGGGCATGATAGGTGCCACAGTGTCAAGGAAAACATTCAGTGATTGAAAATATCAAACCCAGTATGAATTCACAATCAACTGACTTCCAACAAACCGCTTTCAGGCTGCTCAAACATAACTTTCCAATACATACTTTCAAATTCTGACATCCACTAGCATAATGATTTGCAAACTTTTCATGTTCAAACTAAAAAGTAAAAAGACACTGAATTTTCTGAAGAGCACAGGAATGATCACAGTTCCACCACAGAGATGCTTGCTGTAGGGGAACAGAACAGAAATGACACTTGGAACAACAAAAAGGATTAACCACAGAGACTGAAGAAGGATATTTCTCCTTGTTCCTCTTTGGAAACAGTTGAAGAAAAATGTCACTTTTTGTTTAACAATTCAAATTTTCCATTTGTGAGGAAGACTATCAGAATGAACCACCAGTGCTATTCCTTTTGATTTTACAAGTTACTCTAACTCAAGATGAGCTTCAGTCCCATTATGGGAGGGCGACTTTGACATTTACAGCCTAAACTGACTATAAAAACATGGGGTAAAATAAATTTCATAGCAGCTTCATTGACATCAGGAAATCAGACATTTCCACTATGTCAAATAAAGTGTATTTAGGACACAATCCTTTGTGAAAGCTATTTTGTGACAAGCAGTAAGAAAAAAATGGGAAACATTTCATTGACCTTTTTAAAGATAAAATGTCAACTTTACAAAAATAGACAAATAGCTAAAAGGCCAAAAGTAACATTTAGCGGAAGAAAAAAACCAGAAAAGATGTAAAGGCACAATGGGCAATAAATTGAGATAATTTGAGCCTTTAACCTGTGAAAATGAAGTATCCCCAGAAGAAACAGGATATGACAATTTGTGTGTCTACTTCTCACTGAAAAAAGGTTAACAATATATATTTAAACTCTTCCCAATAAACTGATAGATGAATGGGATGTAAGCACATAATGAGTGCAGTTACATCTTCAACTTTGCTTCCCAATTACCAGAATTCTGATTCTGGATTGTCGTGAGTAATACTATTCCTGACTACACAGCAACATGTAACATTAAAGTACTGACGCTCTCACTCACAGCCAAGTCCAGCATCCTTGCATCCTTTCAAGATGCACCTTCAGTTGCTCTAACAAAATATTTTGAAATACCAATTAGAAAATAAAAATATTAATGAGGAATACAAATTATATAAGATATTTATTTTAAGCTTCTTATTTAGAAGAATTTATCCACCAATACTATTAATAAAATGCAATGGGGAAAAGTACCTATTAAACCCCACTTCGAAATGATCCTGCTGCCCAAAGCCCCTGCAGAGATTTGACATTCCACCAGGGTTACTGGGGTGCTCATGTGACTGACAAACTTTCAGAAATCTGCATTTTAATTCCATTTGGAAGGGTTTAAAATGAGTAGAGAACCGAACATGACAGTACAATTAAGGGAGAAAGTAAGTCAGAAGGTCATAAGAAGTAAATAATTCATTGTAAGTTATGTGCTCTAATGTCTTGGGGAGCAAGTATAATATACTACTGAGTAATTTTTCTCATGGCATATTTACCTTTCAAACACTATAATTATTTAATGTATTTTTACTTTCTTATTAACTGACTCACCACAGGCACTGGTAATTTTTCTGTATTTTTACTGCTCATTTATATGGATTTCTCTTTTATTAACATTATCACAGAGAAAGTCAATGAAGTGCTCTCACATTTTTATGTGATCTTCAAGATGCAGCTTCACTCCAGACTGCAATCAGAAATAAACTATGAAGTGTCAGATAATTGCAAAATATTTATCAACACCAATATGGTTAGAGCTCAATATATACATGTATTGCTAATTTTCTCTAGCATATGCTAAGAAATGGACGCAATTCTGAAGTCTGTTCTTCCCTGCATAGGAAGACTCAGCTATATCAGGAGCTGTGCAAGATCATTGCTACAACAGAATGCAAACTTTTTTGCTGGCACAATGGTAAAGGAGGTTAGCAAAACACTCATAGAGAAACATGCTGAAGAACTATCATCTACAGAGAGCAAAAGGAGGAGTTTATACTTCGTAAGTATTTATACAGTTGTTCTTTGAAGATGCACCCCTGCACACATGCTCACACACTTGCACTAACCCAAGGGCACTTTTGGAGTTGTTGCTCTATTTCAGGTTTTCTTTTGGGCCTTGTCCTGCCTCCCTCTGACAAGCTGCAGCTCTGAGAATTTGTCCATTTCCACTCCGTGAAGAAGAGTGAAACAGGGGCCTTGGTCCCACACACAGGACTTATATCCTGATCCAGGGAGCATATCCTTTGCTTCCCTATAAAACAGAAGTCTTGTGATTTTTTTAATATTGCAGAATCCATATACTGTAATGACTGAAAAAGACTTGGTGTGCCAAAGGACGGCACAGCATAAGCTTGGAATCCACAGCAAGCCATAATGTTACTTAGACAAAATGGTGCACCTGTCCATTCCTTTCAGGATTAAAATAACTTACAAATGACTGCTATAAAAGAAGTGAAAACCCAAATAATTTATACCCTGTACTATGCTTGAAAGCACTTCAGTGGTCTAGCTCTACTCATACTTGCATGCTGCCAGCTAAAATAGTATCTTAAGTGGGTGTAGGAAAATAGACTTGTTTTGATTCAAAATTGGGAGCTGAAGCAAAAAGTCGCCGACTGAATCACCTTTCTCTTTTTCTGTTTTAATTTCCTCATTGAGCATAACTAATCTCTCCTTAGTCTCACAGCACTGGCAAACACTTTTGTAGAGTGATTTTGCTCCAAAAAGATGAGCTTTGTTAGGAACCTTTCAACTCTAACAATAAATTTCAATGGTACAATCAACAAAGCACAGTTAGCTTTTCCATATTCAGAATGGACCAAATAAATAATAATTCAGCTCCAGGAAAAGCTAACACTAAAGCAGTAGGATACCAGTTACTTCCAGCTCCTCTCTGAAAAGAATTAGCATGATGCTTGCCATGACCCACTTAAGACCACGGTCTTAGCATCCTCTCCAGAACAGATTTCATCACAAGTGAATATTTATCCTTAAGTGTGATTATCCTTAACTCTGATTATCAGAAAAGCTTTTCCCCTATAAACAATGAGGTACATTTTGCTTATGGGTTTGATTTTTCCAGTTACTGGATATCAGAGGTATTCAATTATAATTGAGGATAGAGAACCCTGAATCTCAAATGGGCTGACTGAATAATACGAGCTAAATAAATCAGGACAAAAACCCCCAAACATTAAAAGTGCTGCCTTTTCTTCCGCTCTCAATGCTTTCAGCAACAGCATTTCATGATACTTCTGATATCCAAAACAATGTGATTTTGGAAAATGTGTTTGTTTCAGGTGTGCGAACAATCTTCTACAGACCAGTGTCATGGGTCCAAAGGTTTTCAAAACAATTACTCTCCTCACTAGGAGTAACACAAATGGATTCTCAAGCTTGCCAGACAAGGACATGATGCTCTATTTTGTGGTTTCAGGAGGTGAGCTTTCCCAGATGTCACTCGCCCCACTGAGCTTGAAGGAAAGCACTTTCACACCATTGTGATTCTAAACAAATAAACAGGGAACTGAAGTTATTACACCCCTGTCAGAATTCCATAAAACAGAAAACATTATATGTTTATTTAATGTTCCCAGTCACTTGATAGCTTCAAGTCACCGTGCACAAGGAAAACTCTCAGTGTCCAACAGCTCCCCAAACTAAATAACCTGCCAGTAATTGACAGATGGACATTTCACAGACTCCTGTACAACATGCAGAGTACAAGAAACACCCCCAGCTCTCAATGCTCTCCACTATTAAGATTTCATCTCCTAGTATTCACATCCAATTGAAGTTTCTTCCCATTTTTAGCATTTGCTATAGGCTATTATTATAGATTATTACTATTTTTTCATAACTGTTAGGACAGCACCTAGGAACTACTTACCCATTAGTCTACAAGGCCAGGCAGCCTTTTGCTTGAGGCAAGTTTGCAGCCTCAAAAGTGGACCATTGAAACCACCAAGACATTGAAATCACCAAGACATTGAAATCACCAAGACATTGAAATTACCAAGACGTAACGATCCTGGTTAAAACGTAGATGCTGTAGTTCAGCAAAACTCAAGAAAGAAAGGAAGGATCCAGGAAGGGTAACCCAAACTTTTATGTAATTTCACTTATCTGGTGGAGGGAGAGTACCATTTGTTTCCCTTGGAACAGCAACCAGCACAGGAAAGATACAGTTTTCATGCTCTGTACTGTATCTCATCATGGGTTATACACTCACCATCTCAGAGTTCTGAGCTATGGACAGCTGCTAGTCAGACACTGAGAATCTACTCACAATGCACAGCCTCTACGGAATGTGAGGAACTTCTTGAGAGAGGGAAACTTCGGTTTCGTCACTGACAGGTACAGTGGCTAAAGAGACTTAACTTTTCTCTTACAAAAGGATATTGTGCCATCAAGGCTGGGCAGAGCTGACTATTTGGCATAAAAACACAGTGCATCATAATAAAATCATTTAAAACAGAATCTGTGAAAAGAGAAGAAAGAAAACACTCAATTAAGCCACTGCAAACAGCTTGGGGATCTCAAGGATGAGTTTTCTTTCACCTGAAATATCTTATTAGCCCTCTGCAGATAATAAAGTGGTCTTTTTGCACTTTCTTTGTAGGCATTAGGTATAAAAAAGGGTAACGAACAAATATGAGCTAAAATATTAATCTTTTAGTCTTGTCTGCATGAATTTTATTGAACTTACGTTAACAGGCATTTGCCAGTGTCAAAGAGAAGTCTGGCACAGCAAAAAGCCCGACATCTGTGCTAAAGTGAAATATTTGGATATACTTCTCTACAAGTGTGGAGTTCCACACAGAGGAAGAATTAGGCCTTTCACACCTGGGTACCTAAAAAGACCTGTAACATTTGGCTTTAGGAGTTACAATACCAGGCAGCACATTTAGTATATCCTATGCAGGAGAAGGCAAATAATTTCATTCTTTGCTGATTTCCTAGCTGTGAGTAGAATGCCTAAAAGAGGTAAATGGACAGTCAAATTTCTGGGTTTATTTTGATCCAAAAGTATCACAGCTGCTACATTTACACTAAAACGTATATGAACAATATGACTGACATTTTCTCTGGCAAAACCCAGCAAGCTATTTTTTATGTTAAAATGACCTGTGGTAGTACTGGTGTAAATCTCAGTTTGCCTTATCTTTCTATTTCTGACAACAAGAAGGATTTATAAAGCCTGGCTGCAGAGGCCAGAATGAGTTTGGCAGGCTTATATGGAATCAGTGAGAAACAGTGAACACAATACCCCAGGGTATAATTTCTACAGTGCAACTTTTGAGATAACAGAAACATTTACAAACATCATAAGGGATGGCAGAAGAAATATGAAGATAACTGTGCAATGTAATATTACATCATTGCTTCCACTTGTATAATTCCTACATTAAAGTATCTCTCTTGACAAAACTCACCTCTGGAAGGGTGGCACTTTTTTTTAATGTAATACCCAGAGTAAACTGTTTTTTAAATACTCTTATATTAAAGGAATAAATAAATGAAAAATTCAGTTTCCCAGCATTCTGTAATCCTACATCCTAAAAATAACCGTATGAGTTGTGACACATTGTATTGTATTGGGATATAAGTACAATCTTGTCACTAGATGTTTTGGCAAAAAGTTTTAAAATATTGTAAAAATAATTTGTTTTTGAAAAATATGTAATACATGCACACTGTGAAAGGCAAACTTGTGATTATATAGCTGCAAGCCTGAAGAACAATACTCTGCTTGCAACCCTAGTAAACAGGCATCTATGAAAACGATCCCTTTTTTTGTCTTTAAAGTAGTGAAAACATACACTTTAAAAGGATTTCTGTAATTTTTCAATTATTCTACCATTTATGGACCACTCTACAGGTTTCTCCTCTTACTATGAGGTCAATAACAGATTAACTGGATTTAAGAACACCTTTGAATATATACTTATCAGACATCTGCAAATCAAAAAGAACTTGTAAAAGCAGTGTTACATAGTTTAATATGTCTATGCCTTACTTTATCAGAACACGAGGATTTTTTGTGTCTGACTCTTTTCAAAAATTAAAATACTACTAAAAGTAAGTCAGCAAATATCTATATCCCTGGATGTAAATTCTCTGTTCTCTTTACACTAATGACAAGCAGCCTATTATGTGCAGATGCAGCAACCTGCATTCTTGGGACTTGGCCCATGGTGCGCTGAGGTCTTCTCCTTTGAGTAACAATTCTTCTTTCCCTGCACATGGGAAAGTATCACAAATAGGAAATGTAAATTGTGATACTTAAATGTGATATGAAGATTCAAGAATACTTACACTAGCACAATGTAATGTCTGGAGGTATCAAGCTATTTCACAGTATTAAAGTGAACTCCAGAACAAGAACTGCCATTACTAATGGGGATGCTGTGTCCAGGCCTTATAGTTGTGCGTAATTAAAGATATAACTGGTGGTCTGGCACCTTGGAGGATTTTGCAGTTCTACTATGACCTGGAAGTACAAACACAATAGAGCAGGCTTGGAGGAATGGAGTGCTATTTTTATTTCTGGATTTCCTTGGTTCTCTTGGGGTTGTTTCAGAGCAGTAGATCGTTCTTTTTCTGGGAAAAACTACCACTAGGTGCTTTTCAAAGCATCAAGTGCAGTGTTACCCCAGCAAGTCCATCTTATGGGGTAATAATAAAACAGCTTCTGCCATGTAGATACCTGTTGCTTCATTTAAAGTTGCTTCAAGGCGCATAGTTTCTAGAAAGTGCTCTAAAATTTTCTCTGGGGTTCCTGACATCACAATATACCTGAGGGAGGGAAAGGAGCAGTTAGCATCTCATAGCCAAAAGAGCTAATCAAGAAATAATTTTGTACCAGCAAGAAGATCATAACTGCTGTGCTGCTGTGTGCCAGAGTACGAACACCTGCTCCGACCAGAATCTCTGTTTGCTTAGGACAAAACCACTCACAATCTTTGCTGGCTTCCCCACGTAAACCTAGGAGCAGTAACATTCTCCACCCTGCCCAGGGATGAGAGACAGCCCCCTCCTCACACAAGTACTTCAGTATAACACCACCACAGTCACACCACAATCAGCAGAGCTGCACTGGTCCAAACTAGGAGAAGTACAAGCAGAAATGCTCCTCCACTGAGAATAAATATCTCAGTAACAATAGCAACTTGCAGGCCTTAAAGGGTCTTAACAGGCTTACTATGAGCCTGAAATGAGAACTAGTGTGTATCAGTGTCAGAGCAAGGAAACAATTTCCTTCAGCATCGCTGACAGAGGTTGGTCTGAGAAGGTGGGGGCAGATAATGAAATAGCACACTT
The DNA here is from genome assembly GCA_013397865.1 of Struthidea cinerea. Lineage (NCBI taxonomy): Eukaryota > Metazoa > Chordata > Aves > Passeriformes > Corcoracidae > Struthidea > Struthidea cinerea. The sequence goes on along the minus strand of VZTI01002652.1, from coordinate 1,013,116 downwards.
TGTCTTCAAATTTGTGCGATGCCTTGCATAGCTGAAGTAAGTAAGTGTTTCAAGTCGATAAACTGAGGATTGTACCATTTCCTAGAGTTAATTTAGTGAGGTGCGAGAACTAGTGCAACAGCCAGGTTCTTCTGCTTCATGCAAAAACACTGGCAAGATTTTAAGCACCAGGAGAATATCATATGATATTGGAAAACTTGTCCTGTCATCTTTTTTTTTCTCTTTTCTCGCAGATCAGATTTTTTTATATTTCCATCCATTCTTTCAATCTTTGCATCTTTTTTTTCTTCTTTTTTTTTTTTTTTGGAATTCAACTGATAAAGTACAAAACTTAAAAAAAAAAAAAAAAAGAAAAAAAAAAGAAAGAAAAAACCCTGAGAAGTGAAGATACTCTTCTCCTGCTGAGAAATAAGTGGTGGAGCTGAGCTCCTGGGAGCTCCTCCTCACTTTGAGCACTGACCGTCACAGTTCTTTTACCTGCCAACCCCTTTGGAAGAACTGTATTGATGTCCCAAGAACACAAATACTTGTTAAGCCAGTGCACATTCTCACAGAGATACTAACCAAGTATCTAAGTGAGTGAAGCAGAGAAATCACAGGTTGCTGTACTCTGAATATGAAAGTGAAAATGAACAGTGAAGTGACTTGCAGGGCTGCTGAATTCATCCTGCATGAGTGTGATCACCCATAAAGAGTTAGATCTTGGGAGTGATAACTTCAGAGCCAGCCCTCCGAAGCAAAACTGTCACTGTTTGAAAGCACAGCTTGGGGAGCTATGCAGGAGCTCTGTCTCCTCTGTAGAGGAGGCAGTGGAATCCAAACTGTAACCTTTGGGAGGATCTGCTCCCAAAGTGAAGTCTTCCCTAAGGCCAAGATGAGAAAATTAGTTTCTTCCTGAGAAGTGGTGCCTGTTAAGCTTCTCTTTTAGGCAGTCATTTTCAAAAGTACTGAGCACTTAACTAACACACTCCAGTAACACATTCCGGAAATCAAGAAATATTGGTAATTTTGTTTCAGACTCTCAAACATAAATGTAGCCACTTACTCTATTTACTAAGAAAAGAAACATCGTCCTCAAACCCAGTGAACTCCCTTTGAAGCTTTAAACATAAAGACACTGCCAACACAGTATTAACAAAGTAATCGACTGGTGAAAAGCAGTGAACCTTCAAGGTAACTTCCTATTTTGGGTAACTTATGTCGATTTGTCATTGTTATCAGCAAAAGCTTCTTTGTTGGCACATTAATAGTACCCACAACCTGATGAAATGAGTAAAATATTTACAGAAATAAAATTCTGAGCTTTACCTGAAAAACTTCCTGGAATGTAAGACGGAAAATACAGCCTAACTTAACCATTTACCATATATATCTCTGGCTATTTTTATCAAATTCTGAAAAAGAATATGTTAAATAATACAAGTAATGCTGGTGCAAAGAGTTTGCAAGAAAGGCAGTGTTTCAAAATGTTCAAACGAAACTTTCACTTTTAGAAGCATGAAAAATATCTCAGACCAAGAAAATGGATTTAAATCTATGACCAGGTTGCCGTGCATTGCAGTTGCTGATGCAAATCCACTGGCTACAGTCAAGTTCCTTCATTTAGACAAAGAAAAACTTGTGTAAGAGTACACGTTTTCCTGGTGGCATAGATTGTTTTTCTAGATGTTAATAGATCAAGTGAAAGATGAAATAGCAGTTTCTGAAAAATATGAAATGTGTATATAAAATGCAAGGAATTGTTTATTCAATCTTCACAGACCTTTATAAATCTTTGCATTTAGTTATGCAGATAAAAGAAGTATATGAAATCCCAGATAAGATAAAAACTGTACCCAAAATATTGCACAATAAATTGACTCTTTTTTGAGAGAAAGTGAGGTTCAGGGTAAAGGATTCAAAACTTGTTGAAATTGTTTGAATGCTTCTGAAGAAAATTGTGCATCCATTTGCAAATAACACATTTACAAAGTCTTTAAGGGTTTTACCAATGTTTGGAATGATAAAAGTCTAACTCTACTCTTATCACAGAAGTATCCAAACAGAACAGTACTTTTTCCCTTTCAGTAAGAAAGGAAAATATAGTTAATATTGTTATTACAGTGCAAAACTATTCTGTAAGATAAGCTCTGCAACTTTCATTGCATGAGATCTTTGTTTTGTATATAAATTGTGCATAGCAAACTCTTATTAGCATCTAGACCTCAAAATACAACACAAAAATATCTGTACTTAACAATAAAACAACGTATTTTCCTCATGTCTTTCACACAGTAACTCAGATTAATGGGTTTTCATCAATCTCCATGCTTAGTCTATTTGGAAGCTATTACTTGAGGTACGTATTTACACTGAGATCTTTAGGGAATTATTGTGTAAAGACATAGAACTGGTGTGCTGCTAGAAATGGATATATTATTGAGTATGGGGCATGTGCTGATGACTAAAAAAAGAAAACTTTATATGCACTGCAGTCTTCCACCAAAAGGGAATATGCTATTGTTTGGATAATAGTACCATTTAGAAAGGTTAGTAATTGTCTGACATTTGCACTACTGAATGAAAACATACTTGTGCTGCGGCTGTGAATTTCCTTGATTAGAAATTCTGTTTCCTGCTGGGATCTTCTCCAACACCAAGACATCTTGGTCGTGTTCTTTGAGTCTTACTGTATTTGCTTCCACATCCTGCAAGAAAAGTTACTTTTAATAATACGACTGCACCTGATTTGGCTGATTAGTTTCTCTAACAAACTGCAGGAATTTCAAACACAAAAGACTGGGGTTGATTCTTTCCCCCTGTATTTATCTGTCTTTATTCTGTTTTCCTCACAGGCAGATTCAAGAAGGAAGCTCTGGAACTGAGGCAAGAAGCAGAGAATTGTGGGAGAGACTGGAGCAAGAACTATGTCAAAAATCTCCATTTTATGGAGATGTCAAATTAAAAAAAAAGTTTGCTGAAAATCACTCTCTCCACAACTTCCCATATGTAATGTAATCTCTATCCCCACTTATATACAAACACTGTTTTCTACAATCTGACTTTTCTCTAAAATAAAATAAAATAAAATAAAATAAAATAGCATTTAAGAACAGGAAGTCTTAGCTCAGTAAACTGTTAATTTTCTACTACCAGCTCATAGTAGAAAAAGAAAAAAAATTAAATATAATGTGCATTCAAAAAACACAGGCAAAAATTAATAAGACCATGGACTTGGATCTTCTTTGAAGTATTGACCAAAGCTTAATCAGTTGCAAGTCTCCACAGCCAACTCAACCTGACTCCCAAAAGGATCCTCATTCCCTTTTGTACAGTAACCACAAGTAATTTTTCTAGCGGAGTACCCTTTCTGGACTGGTTTTATTGCTGCAATACTGGGCATATACAGGTTCAAATACAGGATGATGCTAGTTTTGACTTCCTCTACTATGAACGACCACAAAATAGCCTGAATTTACAGAGTTACAGTTGGTAAATCACATTTACCCCAAAGTCAGTAACTGTAAAATTAGTCTGGGAATATCTTTCTAGAGTTCTCTAATAAAGACATCTGTAACTTATTCCATTTGATTCTGCCTTGAAACTCTTGAGTTTAAGGTACCTGACACTGACCTATGTGGAAGAAGGGGTGATCTTGTTTTTTTCTGTATTTGGACAGAATATCACCCAGAATCCTGGGCAGCACAAGGAAAAACTGAGCAGGGCAAATGCTAGATCATAGAATGTGAGAGACAAAAGATACCATTTGGTCACATTTTCATGTCTGAGCTAGGAACAGAGAGAGGAAAGGTGATGAACATATTCTTTACTTGACCTTCTAGACTGTCACATTTCCGTTCCACAGTTAGGGACACTACAAATGAGGTTATTAATATCAGTATATTCGTAGAAATGACAGACTCTAGAAAAACTTGCAAGTTGTGATACCACACTGTGAGGGCAGACCTTCCCACTCTTACCCTTAGGATCCTGTTGAAGTCCTCCTTATCTACTCTCAAGAAGTGGCAGTTGTCTTCCCGCAGAACAATGGATGCTGCTCTGGGAGCATCATTCACAAGTGCTAACTTGCCAAAATCATCTCCTTCGTGTAGAGTACATACCACACCCTGCACAGAGCAAAACATTTACATGCAGAAACCCATCATTACTCTGGATTCTATTGAAAGTCCTTGTACAAACACTGGACTTCACAATCAAATACCAAAACAAATCTATTTGGCAGGAAATCAACAGCCAAAATAATGACTAGGAAACAATACTTGATAGCTGGTTATTACTATTACTAAAGAGAGGCAAGAACAGAAAAGAATCAGCTTGTTCTCTGAAATTACATTCAGCTTGAAGGACTCTTCTCATCCTGCTGAAGACAGAATTGTCAAGAATTTTTATTTATAGAAGCCCTAAAAAATAAAATCGAGTTTGCAGAAATAACACAGAACACATCTCCAGCTGTTGTACATCAGCAGTGCTCCGTTTCCTCCAAATTACAGTAAAAGAGGATCTGGCCCACCCAGTAGTGTAAAAAACGTGGCTAAATATGTGTTACTTAGGACTTAGCACCAGGGCCCCTGTGCTAGATTTTGGTGAAATGCTTTGTGTTCAAATGGAGAATTCACAGTCACTGAATAAGGAATCAATAGAAAAGGTTTTTAAAGGCTCAAGGGATTCCTGTGTATCAAAATCTACTTCTATTTGCCTTGAAAAATCTCTCTCATAAACAGGAGATTTAATAAAGACACTTTTTGGTCTATGGCCTAACTAAGATGAAGAGCTGGCATAAATTTGGAAGAGGTTCATCCAACCTGAGAACCACGAGTCATAAAGCAGTACTTTTGTCAGACATGCATGAGAACAGTTAGTCCCCTAAATGCATGACAACACGGTAGTAAAGGGCTGGGGCAAAACCCCCATGAGACAAAAGCCTGGCAAGTCACCAAATCCAGCAAATAACTTTGTCCTAAAGATACTGATGGAACTCTGATGGATTATATTCAGAAACTGTGTAATATATCCACAAATTATAGAGCAATCAACTGGAAGTACAATCAGTGAAACCACTGGATCATTTCTTAATAAAATCACATTCTATTTGTTTTGTATGGGAAAGCAATTTTGCTCTAAATTAAACTGTATTCCTTCAAAGTTTACTCTTACAATTTCAATAATAACAATCACATAAAATAGCTTCTGAAAAAAATACCTTTCCATAAATGACTACGTTTACTGATCCCTTTAGGATAATGTACCAAGAAGTACCTTCTTCTCCCTGATTAAATACTACAAGAGAGAGAAAAGATTTTATGGTTAGAATATAGTTATTCAAAATATAAATGGGCCAGATTCTGCACCCAATAAAATTCAAGGTAACTCTACAGTCATATAAATGTCTACCTTATAAAAGGGCATACTAAGATTTTAAAAGCAATTGCCTTCAGAATTTAGAAAAACAATTCATACCCATATAGCAGTTATTTTATTACACTGATGTGAAAGTTGCTTTTCTTTTCTATGGCAGTTCCAACAACTTCTTTATCAATAGATGTCAGGTTATCAATTACTAATTAGCACACAGATCAGATCCCACCAGTAGCACCATGTTTAACAAAGTTCTCTAGTGACTGTGAATTTAATATTCATTTAATAGAACTTCTCAGTATTAACACATCTGAGTAATGTACCATTTTAAATCCTTTATTTTGTGCAGGAAGATTTTTTTTTAAATACAGAATTATATTAAAATACATTTTAAATAGAGATTGGTTGAACCAAAAATTCTAGATAAAAACATACCCAAATTGTAGGTGATATATACACTCAACCAAAGATACAGAATTAATTTTGGTCCTGTCCCTGCATTTGGCAACAGACTAAGCCAACACTTACTACCCTAGGTTTCAAGCACTAAGCAACAATCAAGTTTGAAGAAAGCATCCAAGTTTCGCTCTTGTCATTTAAACATTAGGAATTTAAATGTTCATCGCACAGGTGAGAAAGAAGATCTGACAGGACTCCATTTACTTACAGACTGTTCCTGCTTTGGGATGTGACTCAAAAATGAGGACACCTGCTAATTCTCGTTTTACCTTAAAATAGAGAGAGAAATTATAGATGTTATATGTATCTCGTTCCTCCTGATGATGAGGTCACATAATATAGCCCAGTTGTACTTTTCTTTCCTCTGCATCATTGATCAGTCATTGGCCTGCTTCACTTGATCTCCTAATTCCTATTGATTGGCTTTACAGAGCTGCATTTCCTGGCTCCAAATGGCTCAGATAAGGGCATCTTTAATATACGGGCCTCCACACCTTTCTTTGTACACACACGTGAAATGATCATAAACAACAAGACAGAAAGTTTCAAATGGTAATAGTTAATCTGTTACAGAAGATAGCTAGTGATTGTCACTTACTCCATGAAGTATTCCTGTTCTTTCCTGAGAAATCAGTACCTTCCCCTTACTGGCGTAAGTCTGTCCACTTCTGCTGTGTCAAGCTGTGAGGCAAAGCCATCCGGACCTGCTGAGTCCCCTCTCTGACTGACAGCTTCCCAGGCAAAGCATCCAGCTCACTACCTCTTCCAGGAACTGGAGAACGTGACACTGCCCTCGGTGTCAGCCTGCTCCTTGCTGGGTGTGTTTTGCCCTGGTGTGAGTAGCTCTGACTGAGTGGGCAGTTATCTCTAGTGAGACATTGCTTACAACCACTTTTTGTCACTGTAAACACTGTGTTACTGCCACAAAATAGCAGTAGCACTGGGAATCTCATATGATCCTGAGTTCTTCTGTGTGCTTCTGTGTATGTCTCTCTTCATACAACCACAAGTCTCCAAGGTCTTGGAGGCCAATTTCCAAGCAGCGGGATTCATGTATTCAGAGAACATCAGTTGGTGACAAGCCATTTTGCAGAGGTACTACCATGTAACTTAACCATGCCAAATACAGATCAAAAGCTGCCTCCAACATGTATTTACTAGTACAATTTTCATACCACTGTCTCGGTTGTTTAAATTTAAAAAAAAAATTAGGCCACAAAGAAAGACTTGGGAAGGAACTCTCAAATTCTGGACATAATCCGGATGAGAATCTGATGGCTTCCACCCATCTCCTAAGATGGGTGGAAAAATTTGGGCACTGATGTACTTAAAGGCACCCACCCAACCTTGGCGTTCAGGCACCAAGTACAAACATACCCCATCAGCCACCTCTCCTAGAACTCTTTCCTGACAGCCAGGAGAAAGCACTCCCTGTTTGCAGCCTGGAGAAGAAGAAAGATAAATAGAGGTGTTTGGACAGCTTTTTTTAAGTACACTGACCCGTGAACACACTCACAGGCCTGTGACTTCTATAACACTTAGCTCACCAAACTCCTTTATAACTTCTGCTCAAAGGCAATGACACTTTCGTAAGGACAGGAAATACAACCCCATTAGCACTGTTCTGCACACAGCAGAGAGCATTCATATCCATTTATGTCCTCAGATGTCTTCTCAGTTGATTCAGTCATTGGCCTTTGCAGTGAATGAATTGGCTTGATGAAGACCAAAGTTTGATTAGTTTTTAATGCTGTATTATATAATTGTTTTTCATTCCTAGATTAACTTCACTGGCTTCTCTAGCAGGGATTAATTCACTACCATGCAACTTGAGTTTTATCCATTTTACTTTCTGCTGCTTGTGGCATATCTAGAAAACTTATTATTTTAGGAATTATGCCTTACTTAAAATAAATTAAGCATTCCATTTCTTTTCAAGTCGATTGACCATTAATCTTCCGGTTCATAGAAGCAATGCTGTCTGTTGTTCCTCTGAAGATTTCCTCCAAGCTAGTTATGGTTTCTGTCTTCTGCTTTAGTTCATGATGCACGTAATAAGCTGGCATTTCCAGACTCTTACTAAAAACATGGAATCAACTGTACTTCAAAATGCCAAGTATTTCTTGCAGTTTGTATCATTTGCCATACTTGTTCCATATGCTACTTGCTGTGGATTCTGACCTCAAGTCTGCTTTTCTTCTGAGCTGAAAATATTTTGTGTTTCAAATTTTTTTTTTTTGTTCTGGGTTATGTCTGCAGTATCGAGAATTTTCTCCACTTCCTCTCAATATCTATCTTGGGTAGTTTCTTTTGTTTAACTTTTAAAGGGTCATTTCTGGGTCTTACAGTAGTCTTTCTTTAAATACTTTTTTCTCTACATTCCAGGGATTTTTAAGGATTTTGGATGGCTGTTCCCATGTTGAAGAATACATCTGCTGCAGGTAGCTCTGCAGGTACCTTGGTTTGCAAGCTGCAGTTCATCTGCAGATTGAGCTCTGTGTGGGAGCCCAGAGAGCCAAGGGGCCATGAACTGCCAACCCTTTTCATAGCAAATGGCACAAGGGGCACCAGCCAGGTGAATGGACACTAGGAGTCACAGCAGGAGCAGAGGACACGGGAAGAGCGAGACCTGAGTGTGCTGGGACTGTGAGGGGATAAAAGCCCAGGGGGTCCTTTATTGGGGTTCCCTCCTTGGAGGTGCCAGCTTGAGCTGTTTCTGTGTTACTACACTGTGAATAAATTGCTTTATGGAGCAAGACACACAAGGCTCGGCTACGGGAAACTCAGGGTGGAAGCAGTAAGGAAACCTGGTCTGGCTGGGTGAGTGTGGGATGTGCAGGAGTCCAGCAGGACCTGCCAGGTCACTGGAGCTGCCCACCATGAAGGGGCTCGAGTCCTAGCAGTGAAAGTCTCTGGTGCTGGGGCTGTGACTGCCAGAGTCTCACGAGTGGTCAAACTGGGAAGTTTCCTTAACACCCATGTAATTCAGATACCAACTCTGAATGCCTATTTTTTTTCTGAAAAACGCTGTTCAGGTTTTTATATGTTTGCATGGAGTACTATCTTTCTGTAATGCAGCTTCATAATTAGCTGCATCTGTCCGAGTTAACTGAGAATGACTAAAAATAACAAGAGATTCCAAAGAAGTTATTGTCAAATATGGATCTACTTTCCGACTGGTTTCCTTTTTCTGAAAGCATCCACATCTTATTGCTACCAAGTAAAGTCCTATTTAGCTTGTTTCAGTTGTCTACAGTGTATCAACGATGGTGAGACTTTAAATAGATGCATTTTCCTGTCCATTCAATTTATTCTGGGTTCTCTGCACTGTTCTTGACCACTTCAGGGAGAAAGTGCCTGATGAGCTTTCTTTCACTCAATGACCAAACTCCAACCAGCAAGCACTGCACAGTGTAATTCCTCCTCATAACTGGTTCAAGCCAAGACTCCTTACAGAAATCAATTCTGCAAAATTCAGCAGTACCAGTACCTTCATTTACACATGGATAAGGACCCAGGCAGAGGCACCTGTGCCAAGTGAGGGAGACAGGGGCTGTGCAGAAATACTTGAAGAGAATTATATCTGATATCTGACAGACAACCTACACCTGCACAGTGCTGGGGTGATTCTCACAGATGGAATAAATTCTTTGCACGGAGAGTATAAATGAAAATGGTTACAGGCTCTCCAACTTTAATAAAGCACCAGAAGTAAAAATTGAGCCTCCCTTTTGGTGATGAGTTAAATGTTTTAAAATTACTTACTGTGGTAGAAAGATGAGATAAGGCCTTAATGTGGAGAAGTTCTTCATATATAAATTCTAAGTCATCTACAGTTCTCTGGCCAGGGCTATAGAGAGAAGACAAAATGGATAGCTAAATGCAATAAATGCCCAAAATAAATACTTCAGAGAAGGACAGAACAACACAAAATGCTGTGGTATTGTCTAGCGAAGGTACATCCTCTCTAAACAGGGACTGAATGATGTTTCTGGCTGGAGGACTGAAACACACAAAGGATGGAAGCTCTGTGAATGCTACCTGAATGACACTGAGCAGCAGCCATGGCAACCACCTTAGAGAGATCCTGATTAGACAGCTTTTCTGATTAAATCAAGTGTTCTGTATATGTATAAAATGGTCCCATAAATCAGAAATGGTACATAAAGATTTGTTCCTTTCAAAAGGACTCCTGAGTGTGGGGCATGCACAATTTTTCACATGCAGCACTAATTAGTTGTAGCAAACAGGCAGTAGTAGTGGCTTGTAAAGGAGTGTGTGAATTTCTGCTGAACAAATTGGAGATGCAGCAGTGCATCTTGGAGGACAGTGAAGAACTGCTCTACAGTTAATGCTGAGTGCTACTGTTTAGCCACAAAGGTAAATAAGAACCACTCCGTAGTTTCAGCTTCTCTCTCTGAAAATTACAAGAAACTGCCATTACCAAAAAGCATGCACTGATGAAGGAATAACTCTTCTCCAGCACAAGGAGCAAGGAGGCTGACACTGTGGCTGAAATAATTGCATTTCTGTAACCTACACAAAATTTTCTGATTGCTAAAGAAGGACACAAATACTGTAGGGACTGCAGTGTGTCAGAGCTTTGGAGGATCTAATGAACAGCACACAGGAGGAGTTGTAGGAGCTTGTGAGTAACCCCCAGTCTTTTTCCCACTCACAAGATTCTCTTCAGTTACAGTATCTAATACAACATTATTTTCTAAAAGGACAAATTCTCCCATCATATAATTTCAGACAGCACTTTGGAGGGACATATGGAAACACATAGGAAAAAAAATTCCTTTAAAGCATTATTCAAAGTTACTTTTACAGGACTAAGTCCTTCCAAACAATATGGTTTAGATTTGTGAAAAGCAGATTACAAGTAATTAATTCAATAGGCCAAGAACAGAAGAAAAGAGCAACAAAGACATAAATTTGGAGAGGGAGATGATAAACTTCAGATGTGAGGAAATAAGATACAGGAAGTCCAGTCTGGGGGCAGGAGTTCCAAATGAGAAGGTTTACATGCTCCACCTTTACAACAAGCACAGTTCTAAACCCTGCTGTCTGCAGTGTGTGGTGTCAAAGGAATTAACAGCACAGTTGAATCTTTGGACAGCCCTAAAAGAAAAATTACAGTGAACCTTTCTGATAGTTTTCCTCTTAAAATATCAATATTACAGGAGACTAGCACCTAGAGGATTGGGAAAGCTGTATGAAGAAATACTGTGCTCTACAGGTTTTCTGCCTAGTCACCTCCTGATTCAATAGTCTGTCTACATCATGTGTGAGGCACAGGGAGTACCCAGCTGTGTCACTCTGGAGTTATATTGCATCTTTTTACAATAGTAGCTTGATGGAGACTTCTTTTAGATGAAAGAAGTACTGAAGAAGTCACAGAAAACGGAAGGACAACTGACATGTCTGCTAAGCAAGCTTTATTTTGCTTCTGTTCTTCACCTACCAAGGACACGCATTTGCTATTAACCAGATTAAAGACAAATTTTGAAAAAAAACCCCTTCTGGATGAAATTACTCTTTTCTCATACAGAATTGAATAAACTGTTAAGGGAAAAACAGAAATTGGTTTGGTACTGCTATGCCCTCTAGTGACTCAAAATACTCTACTATATCTAAATCTGGCTTGAAATTACAAGGCTGACACTCCTGGTGATTCATGTGGGACAGTTTAATTAAGTACAGCATAAAACTAAGCCAGTACTAGCTAGAAAACAAAAGGTAAGGATTTTAACAAATAATAGGGAAGTGGCAACTTTAATTTTATTACATGCTTGCAAAACCAGCACGTCTTGGAAAACACAGGGTAACAAATTATCAAATTTCTACATTAAATCAAAACATAAAAGGATGATGTCTTACTACTTCAGATCTCTATCTGATGTAGTAAGACAAAAGGATACACTCTTCTTTCAGCATGTCCATTTGCTTCCTATGTCAGCACATTGGAAGGACTGACAATCTGTAGTGCATATCTGTACCTAGTCTTTACTTCTGCTCCTGCAGATGTCACGTGGAGAGATATTAGGCATCACTGTGTCTTTAAAACCTGTGTGGTGACCCACTGATGTTGATTTGTAGGATCCTGCTGTGTAAAGACCTAGTTTCTGCAGGGGACACATTCTAACAGCAATAGCTGGTTACAGAGTGGATAATAAATGGAATAGGTAGGGAACGAGGGTACACATTAATGGACAGAACTCAGGTGATATTAAGTGATCAATAAAAACTGTTCAGTGCTTGGAGAATTTACCAAGGTCAGACACATTGAGCTTCTCTGTGACTTGGATGTTGACAATAACATAGTACTTTGCCATTGATAAGCCATGTATGTCCAAGCGATATCACTGATTATTTTTATTATACAGCTAACCAGAAAATTCTCAGATAATAAGAACAAGGGAAAAGATCAGGGACCTCACAACATTGTGGTGAAGTGTCAAATGCTCTCTACTGAGAAAAAAATGTGCTAAGTGAAGTCACCAAGAATATATAACACAGATTTATTATTTCAGTAACACTGCTAACTTACTTCATCTAGGGTATTAAAAAAGAACGTAATCTATAACACCATCTGAGCTAAATACTGCTGTCTGATGAATATAACTCTTCCTTTAAAGACTCCTGTTATTATTGTGTTTAGTTCTGTATTACAGCATCCTATTCAATTAGGGTTTACCATCAGGACATATTTTCATACTGAAGGGTGGAAACACTTAAGGAGGAGCTGTGTTAATTCTACAGTCATTTTTCCAGGGACTTGTGCAAGGTCTGCACCTGTGCTCCAGCCATTATAAGGAGCAGAGAGCTGTGTTTGCTACTTCACAAAAAGCTATTTTCACATTCAGTATATGTTTTTCCAAAGGAGAAAAAAACACAATAGCAACAAGAGCCTGCCAAAAATTTCCCTGAGCTCTATTCTGTTTTTTAAACTATAGAACATTCTTTCACAGTTTGACAGTTAAAATGCTGCAGTTAATGTAATAAACAGAGAATTTTTTAAGTTGGCTGTCAAAACAAGTGACACTTTTTGTTAGAGATTTTCAGATTTTGAACAATAGAAAGTACCTTTCAAAGCAACAGCTTCATTATGCAATCAAATTCTCAAAGTAATCTTCTCATCAAAGAATATTGTCTTATTTCTTTCAGGGTAATTATCTGAGTTCTGCAACCTCTCTGGAAATGGTTACTGTTATAAAATGCAGCTGTGTTGGTTTGAAAATTGTGGGTCCTGCTCAGGTCAGCTAGAGTCAGCATCTCTGAAGCCTTGACAATTCCTTTGAACTTTTGGCAGCTGTACCAGTGTCTAGTCAAAACTAGCAGGGCTCTGAGGATTCATGGAGATTTTAACAGCTTTGCTGCAGCTCAGCCCAGGGAGGATTTTCAACTAACAAAATCATTATGTATGTAAACTGAATACTAGAACAGTAGTTAATATGGTCCCTGGCAGTACAAGCTTACTTCACTGAGCAAAGGGCTGCAAAAATAAGCACTTTCAGAGATAGGGAAAGATGCCAGATGAATATCAGTCTTGAGAAAACATCTTTCTCCTCACTATATTCCGTGAAAAATCTCCTATTAGTATTCTTTCAGGTGATGCTGTGCAAGTGACGACACAGAGAGAAGAGCAGTACTTCCCACAGCATCTCTCCAGCCTTTCATCTCTCTGTAAGCAGTCCAGATGATAATCAACATTTATCCTGCCCAGGTAAACTTACACTTGCTGTTCTGAAAGCCATTACAGAAAGCAAATGTATTAGGCAGCCAAAACCCACGATAACCTAAGGGGAAATTCTCCAAGGAATGACCTGCTCAGTTGGCCTGAGGCAAAGGAGAGAGTGCAGAGGAGCAGGGTCACAGCCCACATAGCATTGCTCAGTCTCCTAATGCCTGGTGTCTGCTCAGGGGTTTTGCTCCTCAGTGGAAAAGGCACAGGACACGTCTGTGAGGAAACAAGACCTCAATTCCATGACACCCTAAGGGTATATGGAAACACCATGCTCTCAGTCTGCCTTGTCCATGTATTTTGTGTGACAGAGAGCAAATGCTCCTTTGGTTGTGTTGACTAGATCTCTAATAAGCAGAAGAAAGAGAATGTATACTTCAAAACTATTGCTGCATGGCAGTGTTGCCTGTTTTTATAAGCACAAGTGTCTGATGGCACTTTTTGAAATTCAATGCTTTTAGCAAGTTTTTGGGGAAGTGCTGTCGAAATGAGCTTATGATCGAAACATAACACAGGGACAAGAATGGAGAAGGGAAAGGATACAGATGGAAACAGAACAGCAGCAAGCACTTGTGTTAGGTGATTCAAAAATCTTTTACCATGAGAAATGTTCTCACACTGTAGGCAGGGCCCACGCCTATCCCATAATAAAGACAAACTTTGTCAATGGCCTCGAAGTAGCAAGATCCAGCCCTGTGTACTTGCCTGTCTTGGATGGACCCTTACAAGTAAATCTTCAGTGAAAGAGAGCTTAAGTAATTCTTTATTCTCAGTGCACTTAATTAGCAGTGAAATATGTCTGCAGTGGCCACTAAACACTACCTGCTTAGTGCTTGCCTTCAATGGAGGGTCAAACAGAGTTTATTCTGGCTGCTTTGAAGTCACTCTAAGGCTGGCTGTAAAAAAGGCCTTTAGCAGTTTTCAGTGTGACCAGGGTGTACTGCTGAAAGGATGGTTAACCACCCGAGGACAGGATGTCATCTGGTAGCTATCAGGTTAGGCAGACATCCTCTGTGGCCTAGGTACAGAAAGCTTTGTTATTTCTCTCCCAAGTATTGATTCTGTAACAACAGGAATTGATAAATAAACCCACAGCCACATTTCACACCTTGCTAACAAACTATAACAGGCCAAGTCCAGCTTATCTTGATTCAGTGAAGTTCTACCAAGGCTGAATCCAATTAATGGCTGCCACTGACAACTGAAAGTACCTGCTCTGCTGCCATCCTACCACTCTAGTCAAAATAACCAAAAGCAGCGTAGCTAATTGAATGGCACCTCTAAACACAAAGTTGTGACAGAGCAGGATCCTGCTATTAGTAGCAACTTACTTTAGGGAAGATTCAGTAATGAAATAAAAACTCATAATGCAGCATTTTCCTGCAGGTGAGTATGATGGCATTCATGAACTTTGATGCGTATTCTCAACACACAGTTCAACTTAAAAGCATTAATGAGGACTGGAAATCACTTAACAAGGATGTAAAAACTTCAGAGGTTGGACAAACTGCCACTGAAGTGAAATAACTGGCCAAAGGGAACCTGATAATAAGTGTAGGTTTCTCTTGTTTCCATGTCACAAGGAAGACCCATAATATTAACTCATTATTCTGCTTACGGTTTCCTGAGAATCATCCTCATATGAGCATCTGGCCCAATCTGAGAGAGAAGCAGCATAGTATCCTGTAGTTCCTCATCACACTCCTTTTTCTCTTCCTCGGTTGGCAAAGGGGCATCTTCACGTTCATCATCCAAAAATCGATAAAATAAGTACTTGTCTTGAAAGTGGTGTTCTTGGTCCACTGAAAACAACGTAACATACCAAATATTAAGTGTTCCTCAATGAAGCAAACCTTGTAGAAATCTGTGTAGCATCGTGTTTGTCACAAACTATTTAAGAAGGGAAAGGAAGCTACAGAGAAACTGTAAGAGCATGAAACTATTTCTCACATATGTCCAAGTTATGTAGCTTGAAGGATACACCTTTAAATTGTGTACTACAAGTACTTTCCAAAAGGCTTCCATATAAGTGTGTTGTGGGTGTGCATACATACGTGTGTGTTAACATGTGGGGTTTTTTTTTAATTAGTTCTATTTTCTTATTGTTTCAAACTATTTCATTTAATCAAACAAATCACACTGGGGAAAATGGTTACATTACGAATTTCTAAGAGGTATTATCTAGCATGAACACTTTGCTCTACATGTTTAGACAAGCTGACAAAAGATAGCAAAAGCAACTAATCTCCTTGTGATGTAGCAGAAATGTGTATCATCAAGGTACAATCCCAGGGGCAAGTTCATTGACCTGTGTCCTGGTGGAGTAACTTGATGGAAGGACTACCAAGGGAAGACCTCTAAAGTAACATTATGATACTGCAGAGGACAAACCCTTGGTCTTTCAAGCAAGACCGAGGGTGATGTGTTGAGTTGGATACTCTGATGCAGCTTGCAATAGCTTGCCCTGAGAGTTCAGGGGAATATATGGCAGGAATTAAAGCTACAGCCCTTAGGGTAAGGGAGCAGTGGAAATTATCTGTCTTCCCAGTATGGAAATTTCTCCCTGGGATATGGGAAGCACAACAGACAATAAATGGGAGTTTACTGTAATAGAGCTGCTCTTCTGAATTTAATAAAAATGTACGTGCAAAGCTTCAAATATGAATATTGCTTTAGAAACCTACCCTTTTGAGGGCTGTAATATCCTGTTACCAACTAAATCCTGCCAAATGGAAACTGAAAGTCAATGTGAAATGCAATCAGAAAGCTAACATAAAATCCCAGATCTCTGCACTGGAATATCTAGTGTGCTGAATTTGGGAACCCCTCCAAAACCAATGGAAATCATTCCAAAATGATGGATCTGAGCAAACCGAAATCCTCACATTCACTTCTAAATACTGCAAATTTTTCATGAAGGTTAGTTTTACATACATCCCTTGGTTTTGGCCTGAGTGCTATCCAGCTCCTCTTACAATATAAACACAAGCCAGTGTACTCCTAAGTATAATTAGAGTTATCATTAAAAATTGTTCATTTATGATCCAATATGCTGGTAAGTTAGAGAAGCATACTGGTAGCTAGATTCAAATAATACTGAGATTCACATAATACTGCCTGTGTGTTGCACTTGCACTTATGAATGAACAGGCTGCTCTGTGGCATTTCTTTTGGGCTCATGATCCCTTTCTTTTTCACAGAAAAGAACTACAGAGGCATTGATGTCACACACTGCCCATATTTTAGTCAAGATACTGATTATCTTACCATGGTTAAGAACACCTTCTTCCAGCAGTACTTGCCACATGCCGACAGCCTGGGTCCGTAAATGGACACAAGGACTTTGCTGCATCATCCAGTCAACTAGTTCTGTCCCCACACAGCATTGCCTGAAGGACAGATAAGCAGACAGGAATGAAAAGGAAGCTAGCCAAGAGAGAGACTGCACACAGTGACTGCCAAGAAAAGTGATATCTTGAACTCTGTATAAACTTAGTCAAATCTCCCTACAGAAAACGCCATGTCACCCTCTACATGTACATGCTTGAAATACCAGTGAAGGTGTTCAGTTTTGAGAGGATCACCTTAGCAAAACAAGTGTTTTGGGAAATGCAGAGTTCAGAGGATCAAATTGAGCCTGTGACATCTGGTACAAAACCTATAGCACCAGCACAACGACCTCCAACCCAGTTTTCAAAAGAAACCTCTGTATGCTATGGGACACCAAAAGCTTCATGCTTTTCAGAATTCTGCATGAAAACAATAATTTAATACTGTAAAAGTATGCCAATGCAGCTTCCACAGGAAGAGTGAGTGCTATGAGGGTGTTCCTGCATTTCTAACCAAGCTTCTGTCACACTGTATTTGGAGACATTGGTTTTGGTCGAGTGTTCCTAAGGCTCTCTCATGCTCGGTCTTGGTCACCTTGCCTCTCCTGACTGACCCAGAGGCAGACAACAGCAGGCCTCAAGTTCTGGAGAAAACCCACAGAGAGGTAAAAAAGCAAAAAGCCAAATGGTCACTTAGTAAGATTCTTTATCATAACATTCCCTAGCTCAGACGAACAGTACGAGTTTTCTCAGTTATGTGTAAGAGAAAACGGTGCAGTTGTTGGGACCAGCACTGCTCTTCATTTATCATATATGCTCTTTTGTTCTTCTAGAGCAATGTTATATTGTGACATATTCTCGAATCAACTCACAAGCTCCAAATACCTTTGTATACTAAATACATTTTGGGCTGAAATATGGAAAATCAATGCATTTATTTCAAATGAAGCAACATATTGCTTTACTATTTAGAAAAAGACACTCAGAGATTTAAAAATAATTTTTATTTAAATACACTTTGAATAACGCACTAGGTATTTGATTTAAACATTAGACACTACAACAAATTGATTGCTTCTTAAGCCAATAGTAGATAGGTCCTGACACCTCGCAGGCAGATTTCTATTCTACAAGTGCCATTGTTATCCCACTTCAGCAAGACTATGCTGCCACCAGCAGGAAGATAAGAGAGCCTGGCAATACACTGAAAAAAAAATAGAGCAGCAAATCTTCATCAGGAATGTTCCTCACTAGGTGAATTTTCAGAACTCCACAGTGAGCAAGACTGCTGTAGCAATCACTACAGGAACATAATATATTAATGAACTTTTCTATTATCTCTTACTCATATACGAAGAGAACAGAATCTACATTTTAACTTGATATTACACAGAATATTCCAGCTAACTCTGCTATTAACTTTGGACGGATTTTTGTATGTGCATGCTCTGTTCACAACCACGGACTCAATTTCCAGTCAAATTACTTCAGAAAGGATTTACCAGGCCCATTAAAGACTGCATAACATCCAGCTCAAATAGCATCACAGAATAATTTCAGACCTTTTGAGATGTGCAAGTATGGTAAGGCATAAATGACAAATCAGAGAATGGCAAGCATAAAAATTCAGAGACCTCTATACAATCAGCTCACACACCTGTAAGTCTTCAGATGGTATTTACGGTCTCTTATCATGTGAGGAGCTCGGGACAAAATTGTATTCCGCAAAATCTTTCCAGCTCTGAGGATCTTTTCTGAAGGAACCTTGGTGATCACGGAGAAAGAAAAAGACCAAGACACACAGATTTGAAACTTTCTGAAACCTCTGTACTGCCTTCTGCAAAACAAAATGCAAATGCTCTTTTCCCTGAACTGTAAGTCCTCTTGCAGAGAGGCTTACTTTTGCAGAGCAATGTAGTATATATTTGGGATTTTAAGTTTCACATACTTATCACATCTAACAGAAAGCAGCACTTCAGCTGATTCCTATCACTGTTGGGAATAGTTATTTCCATTTGTCTAATGGCCTGGCTCTATAGCACACCTATGTTCTATTACCTGTGTAATGGTTTTAGTAGGATGATGTGGGATGTGAGGATCAATAAGAGGTGTCTGAAAAATAAAATGAAATGAAATAATTTTTTAAGGGTTGACCAGAAAAAAATTAAATAAAGGCTAAAGTAAAAAAATGAACACAACCGGTGTAATAACAAAGAATAATCTGCCCAGGAGATATGAATAGAAAAAGCTTCTGAAGATATCCTAAAGACAAACTTGCTTGTTGAGGCTCAGCAAATTAAAACAGTGACATGACAGGTGAAGATGAATAACAAATCTGTGCTAAACTTTGTAAAGTACCAATGAAATGTGCAATGGCCAAATATCACACCAGATCTGAGCCTACATAGGCATAGTTAGCTCTTCCTCCTGCACAGCAGTGCTCCCCCACACGTGTCTGCTTTGCCATTCAGCCCCCCACCATGGAAATTCTCTCCTCCTTCAGCACCTTTTTCTATTCAGATCTTTTCTCCCTCACAACATAGCACAAGAAACAGGAATGGAGACAGAGATCTTCTTCCACTGTCTGTGTTTTCTAAATTATTACCAGGCTGAGCTAGCAACCCTTTTATAGCCACTCTGAAATGCAGAGGCACGGAGGCCACTCGCAGGGACCCAGGTAACGACCTTCACAAAGGGGCTGGCAAAGGAAAAAGAAAAGAACAAAGCAAGTGGCTTGGTTCTGCAAAGGGAAGAGTGAAAGAGAAGACTATCAGGGCTCTACAGGGGAGAAGGAGAGAAGGGGATGAGAGAAGTGGGGAAACAGGCACATAAACAGGAGAAAGAGGGAGCACACACCACAACACAGAGGAAAAAGGAAAGTGGAAGGTTAAAGGACAGTAGAAATGGAGACCAAGGAGAACAAAACCAAACTTCAGCAGCCACCTCAGACCAATGGGAAGACATTTGGCTTTGTTGAGCCTGGTAGTGAACAGCATGGACCAAACTCAGTTCAAGAGTGCAATGTCAGGAGACATGACACAAGGGCTGACTTTGGCTGGCGCTCTGGGCTTGCCGACAGCAGATCAGGCTGAGCGCAGATGTCTCCCACAAGGGCAACACTCTGCACCTTGGCCCATGGCAGCCACGGTTCCCTCACACCCCTACGGCAAAGCCAAGACAGCCAAGACAGCCAGAGCAGAAGTACGGTGAAACATGAGCCAGGTACCTCTGGGTTGCCAGGTACCGGTTTCCTTGAACTGGGCATCTGTCCATTACCTCCCACGGGATTTTAATGATGTGACAAAGTCCTTGTGGTTATCAAATAGTGCTAAGAGCTAAGAATGCACCAGGAAACTATGGGTCAGCTGGGAAGGGGAAAATGAGGGAAGCATATGACAGAAATCAATAATCTTAACATAGAGGCCTGTATATATGGAAACCAACACAAAGTTTTTTGTTTCTACCTTACAAGAAGTCTCTGAAAAGGCAAATCGATACAATTAAAATGGGATTCCTGATTTTTCTCATTTAATAAGTCAACAATTTTTCATAAACTCATTTAAGTTGCAAACATTTCTGTCCAGCCAGAAGAGCAGCAACACATCCCTCAATATTTCTTGGTTTCTGGAACTGTGTGGAGCCTGCTCTAGATAGTCTATATTTGCAGTTAACATATGCAAAGAGTAGCAAAAATCTTTTGAAAGATGTCTCTAATGAAAAAAAACCCATTGAATAACAATCTTAAACAGATACAATACACTCAATCTAGCTTCCAGATTTTAATTCGAGTTAGGAATATACTTAAAGTAGAGCTAAAATGTGTAAGACAAAAAATACAGATTTTTAGAGCACTGGACTAGCAAAAACAAATGCACATTTTTGTTTTTCAGCATTTCAAATAAGTTTTAAGAAAAATGCATAAACTAATAGGTGAAAAATTGAACATGGATGAAGGTTTTTCAATAAATCTCCCAACCTTATCACAGCAGAATATAAGACAGCATTTGGAAGAAATCTCATTCAACCCAAAAGTACAGAAAAAAACCAAGGTGAAAGCTAACACACAGCACAAGAATCTGCAGAAAGCAGCAGGAAGGCTTGTTCACCTACATCCTGACCAATACAGAAGGATCAGCTGCAAAGATAGAACATAAGTTGGGTGAAGGTGATCGTGAAATGATCCAGTGTCAGGACTTTACAGAAGGAAGAAAGATCATCAAAGCAGACACAATGGACTAGGAAGAAAAGTTTCCACAAAAACAGAATACTGATAGCTATATTCCTGGAGTGGGTCATGGGGGAACAAGTGTAAGGTAAAAGGAGTTAATGGGAGCTGGCAGTTACTTAAAGAAACAGTATTAACCATACATACAATATATACTAGCACAGAACTTAACTAGAAGGTGAAGTAAAGACTCAGCTGAAGAAAGAGCTCTTCACTGACACACAAGAAAATACACAGAAAGGAGAAAGGAGGGGGCTTAGAGAAGGCAAGTGTAAAACATACGCTGAATAACAAAGGACAGAATCAGAAAATCAAAGGTACAAAATGAGACAGACCTGCCAAGAAATGTCAAGGGGTAAGAAAATATTCCACAACTACATTAGTAGTAAAACAAAGAAAACAGTGTTGAGCTACTGTTTAACAGAGGGAAATCTATTTACAGACAGTTCAAGAAAGCCAGAAACTTTTGATTTATTTTTTATCAGTGTTCATTATAAAGATCAGTGGCAGAGAGATGGTTAATATCCTAAGCAGTAGAGTGACAGGAGTAAAATCTCAACCTTGAAAAAAAACCAAAAACATAAATTAGATCTTTTCAGATTGGCTGGGTTTGTAGAATTTCGTGCAGGAAACTTGAAGAGCTTGAAGAAACTTAAAGAGGGCTGCATCCATCTCGGAACCATCAGCAGCCACTCTTGGGGTCTATGGAAGGCAGCTGAAGACAGAAATATGGGAAAAGGAGAAGCTGAAAAAATACAGATGTCAGCTTAATGTGTCTTCCTAGAAAAAGTCCATTTGTAAGCACCTGGAAAAGAACAGGGAGATGAGTCACATGTGACGTATATTAACCAAGAACAAGTCATGCCACACTGATCTAATTTCTTTTCATGATCGAGTAGCAACATTGGTAGATTAGACATGAAACAGTAGATTTTCAGCCTTCTGATGAGGCTCTAGTACTTTCTCATCAGATATGCTCTTCTGCAACAAGCAGATTAAATTCCTACAAAATAGGTGCAAAGTCAGTTAGAAAAGTGCATTTTGAAAGGAATTACCAGTGAAGCAAAGTGAAACTGGCAGTCATACCAGAGCTCTGTTCTAAGCAGTGTTCAAGAATATACCACATCTGATAATATTAAATATTAACATGGGATGAAGCAGAATATACCTTTATTGATTCTGCAGGAGACTTCAGGATGGGAGGCACTGCACATACATTGCAGAGTAAGTTTACAATATGAAACAGCTGTAACATTGGTCTAAAAAAATGATGCTTTTATGCAACACAGACAGTGATGACTACATTTCTGAAGCAGGCAGAATCAGCTAAATAAAGACAGGGTGGGGAACAAATGTCTTAGTGAAGTACCACAGAAATGGAAATAGGGTTTATAATGTTTTAAATATTTAAATATTAAACACAACTGAATAACCAATGCCATACTTGTGTGAAAGCAGCAAATACTGTGCTGGAATGTAGTAATATAGAAGATACACAATGGTGTTCTGCTTTAATCAGCCTAGATAAGACCTAATATAAAGCACTGTGTCTCATTTGCCCACTTTACTCCAAAAGCATCTAAACCAGCTGGACAGAATTTTAGAGGAAAGCAACAAGAATAATCAGAAAGCACAATATAAATAATCAAAGTTGTTCAGCTAAGGAAAAGGCAATCTTAGCAGAGGTGTGATAAAAAAATTCTTCAGATGTCAAAGGCCTTTGAAAAGAAGAAAGAAGTGACCTAGTCCATCGTGCAGAGATCAGGAAATAATTTAAATTGCTGCAAGAAAGATTCAGTTTAGGCACTGCTGAAGCTTTTCTCACAGTGTAGACAGTGAATACTGGCAGACTGCCAGAGAAGTCTGGTTCCTCCATATTTGGGAGGATACATAAGGAATCTGTCAGGAGCGTCAGTGCTACAGTGTACACATGGCTCGGGGATGGACTCAGTGCTTTCCTGAAGTAACTTTTAGCCTCATTACATGGTACTGCGCAATTTCTGAGGACAGCTTTACAAGTCTAAAAAGAGTTCAACCACAGGGTGGTGCTTAAAGAGGCAATCAGTAACAGAGCTCCTGGGGCAGCAAGCCCGAGACAGCCATTCCTACTGAGGGACAATGCCATCATCATGCAAAAGACATGTCCAGCAAAGAGTCCCCAAAGTTACAGTCTTTCGTAGCTGCTGCAGTGAGCTCTGGCTGCACTAGTGATCAGCTGAAACGCAATAAATGGAAACACAGGGCTTGGACTGAGTTTGCTATAGAAAGGCAAGACATATTTCAAAGGCAGAGAAATGTAACATCAGTTAGTTAATAGGAGATAAAGGGCTCCAGCAACAACTTCCCACCAGAAAAAAAATGTATTCTGTAAGCCATAGTCACAGCTTGGCTGAAGAACAAGAATTGTTTTGTGATTCTTTACAATCTTGGATCTTCCATTAAGGGCTGCTTAGAAAGCACTTAAAAAAAAAAGGTAGCTGTCCCTATAAAACAACAGAGAATGAGGAGAGTGTTTAATTGCCTTCTTAACACATCCTGGTATCTTTGAAGAATTAATGTGACTAAAGTACATACATGTGGCACAGAGGTCCTTGATGATACCATTTTTCAGGAATTCTGAATAAGGGAAAAGTTATCATGCAAACAGCTCAGACAAGCAAGCCACTTACAATAGTTTACAAATTATTACTCATCTCCTGGCCACAGGAGTGACCAGCATACCTGCTCTTAGCTTTCCTTCAGTGTGAGATAAAGCAACACAGCAATACCATCTTGAACTTCAGCTACTCTATTCCCTTTTCCAACTAGTGCACTCTCAAACAGTTTGCTATGACCTGCTGATCTTCCCTGTAGGGGAGGAGGTCATATGGGTCTGGAGGGTAGAGAAGGGAAAGCTGCTGGTGTTGGTAGGGGAAAGCAGAAAATTATTATGAGAAACTGTGGTAAAAAGGCTTTTAGCATTAACATTGACAAACTCCCTATCTGTACATTTAAGGATTCACATTTGAGCCATTCAAACAAACCCTTCACAAAGCCAATCACAAAACTCCCTATTTAAATTGGGGTGAAGCAGAGAAAGTAATAATTTTAGCCTCCATTCCTTTCAAGATTCAAATATTTATGCATGAGAGCAATACCACAGATTTAAATAGGACTATTCATGTGTATAATTTTATGCACACATTTAATCTGTGGAGAAATAGGCCTTAGATTTCAAACCACAGGGCAAGGCCTGTCTTTATTTTGGTGTTTCTTACATTGCTGAGCAAGCCATAAGCAAACAAATAAATAATAAAATGAACGACAATAATAGTGACCTGCCATGAGATCTGTATTTGTCAACTTATTTGAATCTGCTAAATAAAATCCAAGAACATCTCTTATAAAAACAGATTTTTCTACTCCCCTTGTTAAATAGCTGTAAAGGGATGTTTCTAAGCCTTTACATATGAATGAACGCTTTAGATCTACAGCAATTTGGATCTATAAAATCAAATGATGAAGGGGACTTAATTTACTACTCTCAAAAGCAAACGCAGGATGTGTGTATTGCAAAGAACTAAGATTAAATAAAAAAAAAGCCAATGAATCACTTTTTTCACATGACCTCAGTGTAGCTCATTTCTGAACAGAGAACAAGTTTCAGTATTGATTGGAGTTAACCACAGCATGTTACCAGGGTGATCAGATAAAACTGTGCACTACTGTTGATCCCTTTATTTTCAACTGGGGAACAGAAAAGAATTGCAAGTGACATCTGTTTTCCTGCTGGCTGGCCAGGGGATCCAGAAGAAACAAAGGACAAAAGCCACACAAGCTGAAAGGTGTCAGCAGCAACAGCCACATCACAAGAGGTCTGTTTGTTTTACATCCTCAGTATTTACCACTATTGGGGATTTATAGTCTAATCCAAATCCCACTGGAATCACTGGGAAGTGCCTAATTGACTCAATGAGTTTTGAGTCAGGCTCATGGCATCTGATTCTCCTAAGTGTAATTCAGGGAGCAGAGCTCTTACTGATTCCAAATGACTCCTGATGCCTTCTGATTACTACCATTTTTGACTGTCATGTTTGAATATCTCTGTATACAACTCCTGTGGATGCTGAAAAGCTTTGGTAGAGAAATCTTTCAGCTTTCTGCAGCGTTCTATGAGAACTTTGGGGTTCTCACAGAAGCTATGAAAAACACTGCTATGGGTTTTTGTAAACTAACTCTTTATCTTGCACCTGGCTTTGTTATGCAAGATTGTTATGGTTCTAGCTTTCTAATATTTTGGAATAAGTGTCTTAGAGCTTGATCAATCCCCTCAAGGGGTGGATGGCCGAGCACCCAACTGTCTTATGCCATTCAACACACTCTTTGCGAACCCCGTTATAAAAGATGAATTAATTAATTAATAAAGATCAGAACTACTTTCCTTCTGAACTTGTCATGCCATTCCTTGTCATTAGTGCCGCTCACAGCGACAATCTCCCGAAAGACTTCTAATGCCCTATCTGGTTTACATGGGAGGAAATAAAATATATTAAAAAACCCCTTCCCACAATATCAGCAAAATCATAGCCAGTCAGTAGGATACAGCTGACAACTAGCCAGAGTCCCCACAGCCCTCCCACACAACACCTCCCGCTTCTACTCTTATAATTCTTTCTCATTTTTTTTGTAATGTCATCTATTTGAGCTGTTTTGGACCAAAGGCAGAGATAAGAGTTCCAAAGATGATGTAGAGATGACTCTTTTTCCAATACAAGCCATTATTTCCAGCACTACAGAATAACTACATAACAGGGATAAAGCTGAGCATACAGTATCACAGTTTTTGGAGGGTATTATCAGTCGGAAAGCAGACTTAGAGTATCTTGACGTTAACTCCATTGGTCCTATTTGCGCTGCAGTGAAAGAGTGTCTGTGCAGACTGCTAGGATACTACAGGGAAAACAATACACTTGCAGATTGATGAACATGAGAGAAACAGCTGACCAAAGATTTTGTCATAAAAAGGTCCTTTGGAACATATTTTTGTCAAAATTTGAAGGAAAATGTAGTCAATGTTATAGGAATTTCCCTGAGATTAGCTCAGTTGGTCAGACCATGGCGCTAATAACATCAACATTGCAGGTCCAATCCCCGTATGGGCCATTCACTTAGGAGTTGGACTTGATTATCCTTGTGGGTCCCTTCAAACACAGAGTATTCTGTGATCTGTGGCGATATTAATCTGTACTGGACCTCTGGAGTAGCCCTATGTAGAACATACTGATGTACTGACCAATGTTTGTCATCAGAAAACAGTCTACATGATGACCTCTAACCCCCAAGGGTGCATAGTCCATACGAAACCTTGGCACACATTACCTGCCATGGGGACTTCTGATGGCTGGGATGTGATACCAGGACCGAGCTCTGGGTCCAACCCAGAAAGTAATATTTAAGCACAGAGCTGATCACAGAATATTCTGAGTTGGAAGGCGTGGGAGAGCCTTCTCTGGACCTTGCTGCCGCCTCCTACACCAGCTCCACCTCTAATGTGGGAAGCTCCTCCCAGAAGGAGGACTCTCTGGGCGGGACCAGGGTTTAAAACCCACCCCTTCTCCTGACAGGAAGGCGTGCCCAAAGTCTAAGACCTACCCACCCTTCTGGAAAGTTCTGTAAAGTTCGGTACCCCATTGGTTGTCTGCTGTTTTTCCCTCCCCTCAGATGTTTTATTCGGACCCTAGATCCTTGTTCCCTCCCCTTGCCCGTATCCCCATTGGCTGTATCCCTTGGCTCCTCCCAGTTTTTCCCTCCCTTAAAACGCCCTGCACACCCTCCGATCGTTGGCGTTCTCCCTCCGATCGCTTCCCCTCCGGAGCACTTCTTCCTCGCCCTTCAATAAACGGAGACCACGGGGGAGACCCCCTCCCGCAGCCCTTTGCCTCCTGTGCCTTTTGTCCACCGCGTCCTGCCTGCCTCTCACCCGGCGCCGCCTGGCCTCCACGTGAGTGACCCCCGGCTCGCCCTGACAGCAGCAGCAGCACCTGCTGCAGCTCCCGGGCCCCAAGAGCCGGCATCTGTGCTGAGGGCAGCTAGGGAAATGCCAGGCAACAGGAGGGGCCCTACAGGGATCATTAAGTCCAGCTCTTAGATGAATGGCCTGTACAGGGAGATTCACCACACCCCTTCAGAAAACAAAAAAAGTGGAAATAGAAATGCAATCATCACTCCTGTCATGCTGTAAACAATTCATTCTCCTCTTCACTGTCCCCACAAACATATGCAGCAGCTGGGAGAACCAGCCTGTGCTCCACAAGAGAGCACTGGCAACCAAAAAGCAAAGTACCTGATCACATCTCCTAACTGGAAGAGTCCAAAACTGACAATGACTGACCTCATACCAGGTCTCTAGGGGACTTAGCAACTAACAAATACTTGGCAACTAACAAAGGAGAAATTACCCAAGAAGATCACTTGTTCTAAAAGGACCAGTCTAGACAGTCTCAAATTGTACTACCAAAGGATCTTCAAGCCACCCGTGCTCACAGAAGACAATCATTCTAGTTTCTTAACAAATATCTGTAAACAGCAAAATGGGGAGAACAGCAAGGTATGAACGGACGAACACACAGTCACAGGCTGTTTGCAAAATTAGGGAAGAAAATAATCAAATTTTTAAAATCTTCAGTTTCATAAAGATACAGCACCTGTAATCTAAAAACCCATAATCTAACTACAAACTATCTAAACAAAGCAAAGTAGCCTAGTAGAAATTGTCAGGGCCAGTGGTTAAAGACAGCTCAGTTTTATTCTGTTTTTCTGACTGCATGACCTTACACAAATCACCTAATCACTGTGTGTTTCATTTCCCCCTTTTTGTAGAGAGGAATATTAATAATTTCTACCTTTGTAAAATGCTTTGAATACTGTCAGTAAATGGGCTACTATCAAAATATTCAGAGTAATGATGACTGGTTTAAAATCTATATTCTTTAAATGTAATACAATGTGAAGACTATGCCGTATTTTAAAATACATTTTAAAATTGCTTTTCTTTAGTAATCTACATTTTTTAATAGCATAAACAGGAAAATGTGTTCCTTTAAATTCTCAAATATTCAGTGTAGCAAATTTATTTTAGAAAGTTAAATTGAAATACATTATTAACACTTCAGCAATGTTTCCTTGACAAACTATAAACGTCCGTCCTTTTAACACAAAATGATTCAGCCATTACCAAAAATGACACTTCACTGTGAATGTCAAAGGGAGAAAGAATATTGAAACAGACTATGACCAGTGCACAAAACCCCCCAGAACACGGCTAATGATGTCTTATTTTCCCATCATTTTTCTACTTCCCCACTACAGTGAAACAGCTGCTATAACTACACTGCCGGCATTGAATAAAATGTCAGAAAATGCTAACTCTGCTGCGAGCATTCCCAGTGTTCTGGTAGAAGTGTGACTGCAGTTATCATAACGAATCTCAAGCCAGCGTTGTCAGGGTTTCTCTGCTCCTGCATTTCTGTAACCTACGAAAGAACATAACTTTTTCTTTTGTCTCTCATGCAAACTACTGGTTTCTTACTATTCATGGCTTTAGCAGTTTGTTTACCTGAAATTACTTACTTCTTTAGAAACAAGCTATAATGATAAAGACTTTAAGAGTTAGGCAGCAAGGTTACCAGTTTTTAAGGCCTGTCTCTCATGCTCTAGGTACATAGCACCTAATCAAAACTGAAGGGATGTTAAAGATTAACGAGCTTCACTTAATTAATTCACTTATTTCTATATACCTTTTTAACTTTGGCAAGCATCTCCTACCTCCAAGCCTCAAAGAAGGTACTCTGTCTAGAAAACAGGATTGGATGGGCTCTCCTAGGTTTCAACTACATCCAGATGCCAGAACTGCCTTCTGAGGACGAGGCAGTTTCATGTCAAACATAAGGGTGCCAAAACTTGGATGGAGTGTGAATTATGTGTGAAATTGTGAACCTATTAAAATTAGTGGTAAAATTCTTGACTTGAGTGTAGTCATCACACTACCCAAGTGAGGCAAGGGGACCACTGCCTCCTGGGTGACAGCAGTTTATGTATTGTGTGATGCCCATTAGTCATTTCACCTCTGAGTGTTTAAACCTCTCCATGGTAGAATAGGAATGACAGTGTCTACTCACAACTACAACAAATGATGAGAATAAGCAACTGAAAACACTGCTGAATGCTGCAACTGGAATCCTGGAAGTCCAGGGTCTACAAATTCATGCTGGGAACTTTATAATCATTTTTAACACAGAAAGGAAAAGTCGTCAAAGTGAGACAGGGCTAGAGGACGTTGAAGGTTACCTCCTGAATTCCCTGGGGAGGTCAGCAACCAGGTAAGGCCTCTAGCAAGTGGGCACGAGAAGTTAATTTAAACCCATTTTATGCTGCTTCTGGTGATTTCATGTTTCTTATCCTCCAAGTTCAGGGCAATGCCTTGTGTGAAAGCACGTGAAATGAAGAAACATTGAAGGAGTGCAGCACATGAGCCTCAGAGTCCAGCTTCCCTATCTACTCCTCTTTCTTCTTCCTGTCATCCTTTTCAGAAATAAATTTTTGCTAAAAATGAAGCTGAGAAGGAATAATCTAACAATATCCAGCTCAACACCTTCTGGTGTCCTACTTCTCAGGAGATTTTTAATGATCTATATTGATGTTTTTCATCTACATGGAATATATTTCCTAAAAAGGTAAATGGTTGTTTCTGTAGCACATGAAAATAAACAGAGGAAAGAAATCCCAAACTGATGGCTAGATCAGAACACATTTTACAAAAAAGCACAAACATTTTCTTTCAGCCAAGTACTTCTCTACTTCAATGGTTTTAAGTCTCCTGTCACAAACATAAAAAACCCTCAAGCACTTGTTTAATTTACATATTTGTGTGTCAGTGGAAAAGACATGCATTCTGCTCTTGACAAATATCCACAAAACAACCTTCTTATCTTCCTTGAAACTTCTATTTCTCTTGATGTCTACAAAAAGCTTGTCACAGTGGAGGGTGCTGATGCGCTGAACCATGCTACCTATCCTATGTCATCCAACTTTCTCAGGCTGTGTAGAATAAGGGCTTTTCTTTTTCTTTCATGGTAAAATCCAATTGTGGTCTTACACATTTAACTAGCACGAAATTAAACCTTAACTGCTGTATTAGTTCATCAGTGCATTCAGTATTCTTTAGACACAGTGTCAGTAATTGTATTGATTAAAAACATACAAAGGCATTTGGAATCAAATTATTGATCTGAAAAAGACAGATCAATATGCTGTTTTTCACATTAATTCCATAATGCATGGGGAATAATCGGTAAATAGAATACAAACATTGAGTTAATGTGCATCTGTGTGAACAGTAGATATTCTCCAATTAAATAGCAAAAGAGTAATACTTTTAATTCCTGTCAATTACAACAAAATACGATTTTAATTGGAAAATAGTAAGTATTTCATATTTGCGAATTTACTTTGTCTCTCCTTCTTACTTTCTACAGAACTTGCTGCTGCCTAATTTGCTACTATTTAAACCAGGCCTGTTCACATTTTTTCTTATTGTTTTGAATTTAGCTCATCTTCCCTGATTAACTAGTGAGGCACAGACATTTCTAAACATACTCTGAGATGCTTCTGTTGCTAAATGAACCTTTATTGCAACTTGAGAAAAAAATTGGCTCCACAAATACACACAGAACACTGCAATAATTAACCCAAGATGGGTATGGAGAGACAAAATTACTCCACCTGACATTTTCTCTAGCTAACCATATTTCTTTACAACCCAATTCACCATGGTATGTTTCTGAAAGAGATGACCTCTTTTTACCTCTCACAGTATGTAGCCCAAGCTGTGTAAATTCTGTGATGTCTGGCTTTTAGGGATATCACAGAACCAGCCCTGTCCTTGTGAAATGGAAGAGCACCTATTGTATTTTGTAATTTATCCCCTTTTTCCCATTTCTCTTTAATGTTGGTATTGATTTTTGCATTATTGCCAGAAGTATTGTTTTGTCCTGCTGAAATTCTGTCCCTGCCAACTGTCAACCACTCACCCCCTTTTTAAACATAATCTCAAAATCTTACTTGGCTTTAATTGACTCTTTAGTGACTCTTAGTGGGTTGTGTAAAGGATAACGACTGTTGCACCACAACAAAGCAAATCACAGTGTGAAAATGCTGTTCCAGAGAAATTTACTTACTGTAATCCAAATCAGTTTGCCTAGAAATACTGAATGTACACAGAGTATTCCCAGCTAACTTGTGTTAAAAAAACCTCGGGAATTTCTGTAGTAATGTAGGAATCTTCAGCTTCTCCATGATAGTTGGATAGGAGACTGTCTTGGGGAAAGGAAAAAGCATTCTCCTCTAAGGAACGTCTGGTATATTGAAGGCCAATATTATTGCAGATTGCCCAGTGTCTGTACCGCCACAGGGTCACTTTTTGGGCAGAAATCCAGGTTCTCTACCCCAAAACACACAGCAGAAAAGTCAGACAAAACAAAAGACAGCATTTCAAGAACACTGACTGGACACTGAAGTAACTGAACAAAGTAAGTAGCATTCAGGAGTTCTGGCAAAGTAGCCCCTGGTTTCCTCTCTCCCGCTTTGGACCAGTATACCAGGAAGACAGGAGAGCCATTCTATCACACAGGCCCAGGACTGCTGTGGCAGTGGTATATACTTACAGCACAAGGAATGCCAGAAACCTTACTGTTACAGTTTTGTCAACACAAGTTGTCCAACATTGCCCTGGAATTCATAGCAGCTAATACTGACACTGAGCAGTGTTCAGAGTGTGAACTGAATCAGTGTGAACTGAAACAAAAGGGAAGGCGAGGGTTGTCAGGCTCCTTTATCTGGTGGATCTCTACAGTTTTGTCAGTCAAGATAAGGAACCTTGTTCAGACAGTGACAATAGGCATTTGTCAGGAATAGAAATTTCTCGTTTCTATTTCACTTAGAATAGCAGCCTGCAGACTACAAGCTGAAAATCCCTAATCTAGACTAGCTCTGAACACAATTAAGACAATTCAAGAGGAGGTAGGGAGAGGGGAACAAAAATTTGCCTGTCTCTGTGTATGTACTACAGAAGTAACAGGAATACATTATACAAACCTGCTTTTATACACAGGAGACTGAAATCACAGAGACACCTTTGTAATTTAGCAGTGAAGTGCAAGAGAGCTGCAAGCTGGCCTGACAAAGCGATCCTGTCACTTGTGCTGGCCCTGGCCAGGAAGCCCATTTTCATCCAAAACTGAAGAAGGTTAAACCCAGAAAAAAGGTTTATGTGTTTCTGACAGTTCTGCTCCCTTACCACCAGGCAAGCAGGAGCATCAGTGTTACAGAAAAGAGGGCACACACAGCTGGATGTTGACAGAAGAGACATAGGAGAGGGTACACAGAAGAGCAAAAGCCCTGCAACCCTGGTGCAAGTCACTGGTAGCTGCTGTGGAAGGGCAGCTACAGTGCCATGGTTCTTTCTGGGCCCAAATGTGCTTTGCTCTGGCAGCTAATGCTCCCACCATCTTCCTACTGCACAGCCACCCTCTCCTACCTCTGCTTCTGGTGTCACTGCTCAGGAGGCTCCAAGGTGGGCTGGGTCAGCAAATACGCTGGGGAGAAAAGTAACCACCTGAGCCATTCTGCAAAAGGCTACAAGGAAAGAATGGCATGAGAGAAGGTGTTTCTTCAGGCTCCTCACATTCATACATTTGGTCAGCTACTAAAAAGAGTGAGGATTGACAAAGCAGTACTGAAGGTTTACGAAGACATAATTCTCCTGTTAAACTACTGGCTTTTTCTCCATCCAGCTCATATTTAAGGTTATTATATAAATTGTTATATATAATTTCATTTCCTAAGATGAAAACAAGTGTGTCTGAGTAATCCTAATTAAAAGCAGTGTAATAACCTGTATTGGAAATAAATTGAGCTTTTTAAATTTTTTTTTTTGAGCCTAAATTATGTATTCTTTTAATTTCTCTACTATTCAACTCAGCTATGTGCATCTGTATTTCTTCACTAACTGCTATATTTAAGACAGCTGCATCATTGATGATAAAGCACACAAAAATCAAACACGTTCACAGTCTTGTGCCAAGTCTTCTTTCAGAAGGAAATTCACAAAAAGAATAAATAATGAAAGTCATAAATCATAAATACCTCAACAGCCCTTTCTCCTTAACCATCATGGGTGCTAACAGTCCTAATTACATTTTCAGCTCTGCCGTAGAGATCTGACATTTTTGCCTCTGCAATTCTGACTCGGAATGGCTCTCAATGAGTCTCACAATCTGGATGCTTGTGGTGCTATTTGTGTGTGGCCAGCACAACAGGCTTCTGTTCTTGACTAGCTAACACAAGAAAAAGAACAAAATCACTGGACAGCTTTTTCCCACTATTTATTAACCTCTCAAATTTTTGTCATCCATACACAAGCAAAAAAGATGCTGCTAAATGATCAGATCAGACACACTGATTACTTCTTACCGACTCAAAACTATAATTGACTTTGTGGAGTACCAATTTCCAGCATGCATTGCAGGACAGGCAGTCAAAATGCTCTGTGAGAGACGATATGAGTGACTAGAAAGAACATGATTTTAAGATCCCTGATCCAATTTTTCTGCCAAACTTGAGAAAATAATTATAAGATTCAAAAAAATTTCTTTTGCTGTTTCAAATATAAGTGCCAAATGTGTTACTTGTATACGCTTGACTTGTCTGAAGACACGAACCTTGAAAGGGACTATCTTTTTTCTCAGCATAATTACCCACTCTTTCTGCCTTTCAACTGCAAGAGATAAATGGAGCATATTTTCATGTTTTTTAGGGGTTGGGACAGAATCTCACAGAAAACACAGTCAAGAAGCAAAAGTCATCAAATATGACTCCACAATATATACTATCAGACTGCCCTTGCCAGCACTGTCAGAGAAGGTAGTAGGCTGTGTCCTCAGACAAGTGGAACTGAGAGTGATGCTCCTGTGCAAAGATGGTCCCACACCTAATTCACAGTACTGAGTACTTTACAAATTTTGGTATTTTCCAAGAATTTCTGGAGTTTTTTCCATTCTTTAGGTTATTTATGTAAACTACAACAGCAACACTCATTCAGCTAGACAACGGGAGTCTGAAAGGCAAAATGTCTCTTTAGCCAAATTGCCTTCCCTGTGCTA
This sequence comes from Struthidea cinerea, assembly GCA_013397865.1. NCBI lineage: Eukaryota > Metazoa > Chordata > Aves > Passeriformes > Corcoracidae > Struthidea > Struthidea cinerea. Next base: position 978,805 of record VZTI01002652.1, on the reverse strand, counting down.
CCCCAAGCACCTCCACAACCCTTTTGTCAGGTTAGTCAGATGGGTTAGTACTCAATTACACTGCTACACCTAAAGAGGTCAGCAGTGTGAGTTAGATCCCCTCCAAATCACAGTTTTAACAAAGAAATATGTATCACTTAGTTTTGTACTTTTCTATTGATTTCTGAACTTCTTCCTTCCACTTTCAGTGTCTCTTAGGATTATCACACCAAGGACTGATCACAATAAGCTCCTGTAAGAAAACTCATTAGAAACATACGAACAACCATGAATCTCATGCCTTATGATGTTCTAAGTAAACCAGCATCTTTCTGTCTGACAGTCACTCTATTTTTTCTCTGAATGAAAGCTCTTTGTAGCAGAGGACTCTATCCCTACTTTGCATCGCAAGAATTGCAAAGCTTTAGAATGCACGCAAATTGCAACAAAGTGAATAAAAATAAGAATAAAAATTAAAAGGCACCAGCAGTGGAGAGCATCAAAATAACAATGATAACAGTTTAAGGAGACTCTTCATTCAGACAAGTGGAGATCATATATATTAATACTCATATGTAAAAGTCGTGAAACTAAAAACTCATACAGGTTAGCTCTAGAATTGACTTGAGTATATGGTTTATTCTGCTGGTAACAGAGAAAGTCTCTCTCTTTCCCATACCTCTCATTTTTCATCTTTTCACTCCTCCCTCGTAATAAAACCCACACTACCCTGACTTGGATCTTGCAGGTAGTTTCACTGACTCAGAAAGTCATTGCAGCTCTCAAAGCAGGATACGAATGCAGACGCTTTTCCAAGCTCAGTGTTCCATTCCTGGATCAAGGGCAGTAGCTGCTTCTGCAATGTTTTACAGCTGTGACAGGAAAGGGAGGCTTCCTCTTTAGGTGCTGACAAGTCAACTGTATCATGTTACTGGACACTAGTCACAATTTTTCCCATTATTCATCTTCTTTCAAGAGATAAATGTGGCAACTTGTTTATATTTTAAAACTGAAATAAACCTACATATATTTAGTACTCTGATGTTACTGCTCCTAGAAAACAAGGATAAAATTTAAAACAGAGTATTCCTTTAGGTCCTGTAGCTTGCAAAATTCTGCATTTGTTTACAAAAAGTGTAATGCATCCACGAAGAGAAGTCTTGCCTCCTTCTCTTATCACTCTCACTATCGTCGTAGGCAGCTCTATTTATTATTAGAACCACGAACCACCACAACAAAAATTCCTCAAATAGACAGAAAGACCATATTTTTTTCATCCAAATTCATGAAAAGGCTTCAGGGATCCTTGAAATGAATCAAGTATGCACTGAAGAGAACTAAGTTATCTTGACATGTACACAGGTAAATACATACACAGCAACCTGGACCAAGGATTCCTGTCCACAGTGCAATGCTACTCATTCCTGTATAGTACCAGATCAAATGAGAATCACTCCCCACATCTGCAGGCCTCATACTGGGGCTACTCTGGCTAGCTCTGTATTGGTCTGCTCAATCATATGATTAGACACAGCAGAAGAAACCATTTCCAGTAGAAATTGTCATTAGGGCCTCCAGAATTCAGGGTATACAATGAAATTATGGATCACAGATATTTCATAAGTTATCATGAAATTAATTGTGTAACAGAATATGGGGTGTTGCAAGTTTCCTTTGAGGTATTGCTATTCACAAAGACATTCAGGAGGGAAGTCTAACATATATCATCTGCTTGGCTGGAACTGGAGATACCCAACCTTCCCTGGTGGTTCTGCAACAATTTAGTTCATGCGAAGTCTACTTATGTAACTCAGCAGACTTACTAACAATTCTGTTTACATTACTGCCAACGTATAAAGACCTTCACATTTTTCATGGTTAAGTTCCTTACTAACATATGAAAAACGTATTTTTCACAGACTCCTACTCATGTCACACTCCTGTCTTTATCTCCCCTACCATAAGCTGTCATCATGTGACTCATTGCCAGGGACTATATGCACAGCCTCTGCACTAGCCAAATTGTTACAGACTATGATAAAGATGGAACCCTAAGCACTTTCACTTATAGCAAAATGAAGAACTTCAACAGACCTCTAGGCAAATTACCTTCATATATGTGAAACTGGTGCCAAAATATTAGAGCAGCCCCTAAAATTAATGGGTAGAGTTAGGACTGCACAAAGATGTTATTTACAAATATTTGCATGTAGTGCTTTCACATGATCGCTTCAAAAACAGAAAAGGGAATTATTTTTTAACCCTATGCAAATATTGTATAGGAGAACTGCCTGGTGCAGAGCCCAAGCAAGAAAAGAAATCAATGCGCATGTATCACTGGGCAGCGATATAGAAAATAAGTCGTCCTTTAATACAGTTTTCCTGTGTATGTTGGAGATGCTACAACTTTCAAACAAACACCTTGTAATTACACTTTGATAGAACACTGCATCTCTTTTTTTTTTTTTTTTTGGCTCACAATTTCATGAGCATGTGAAACATTTCCCTTAGAATTCTGCTAATGCCCTATCAAATGCCACATTTCATAATACCCTGAATATGTTTAACGATAAGCTTTCCTTTCAGTCATCTGGGAAAAGTAAATTGAAATATAGGGAAATCAGAAGTAAAATGATTGTGTTTATTGATAGAGTAGCTATTACGGTGAATGAACATGATTATCACTGGTGTCTTGTGTGGGTTTTTCAAGGCTGAACCTTGTGAATTGCAATGTCATATTTACAAATAGTATACCTTCAAATGCCCAGAGCTATACTTAAGTGCTTGAAAATCGAAACAAGTGAATATTCATTTGCCTGGCAATGGTGAAATTGCAATATTTTGAGGATTAATTCTTGATTATGCCCTTCTCTGTCCACTGAAAGATCTTTACAATATAATTGCATTAAATGCATTTAGATGATAAAAAGGAAAATAATGTTTTCACAATCCCCCCAATTATTTAAATACATAAAAATCAACATGGTACCTATGCCTTTTTGAAAATTAAGTAAAGAAAAGGAATCTATGTTTTTCCACATTGAATTAGCAAGGAAAGAAGATAGACGCAAAGGTGACTTTCACAGAAGTATCGCAGTACGTTCTATAGGAGCTTTAGCATAAAAAATACCTTAAAATAAATCACTTCCAATAAGCTTCCAGTCTAGAAGATGTGGAGACATAACTTGAAAAACATAAAGGGGATGTCTCAACCTGTAAGGTTCACAAACTCAATCTGTGTGTTTCCCGAATATTACTTCGTGCACAAGAGGGAGCTCCTGCAACTCTTTATCACAATAAAAACCTGAAGACAATGTAGGGAACATAATGGAAATACAGCACGAGAGATTTCAGAAAAGAACACGTTCTTCACCCAATAGCAAGAATTACTGTATGAATTTGCACAACATAATCTGCTTTTGTTTTCTGTGTTCAGCATGAATTCCTCAGATTCAAGGAGATGGAAAGCACTTTCCCCCTCACCGGATGTACACTCTCAATAAAGGAGCAAACTTACGTACATTTTAAACAGTCACCAAGGTGAAGCCGTACAAAAAGAAAGGTAGCATGGTTTTTGAGGTAAGATGCTGTCTTAATGTAGTGTGTCACAGCAAAAATATACGTGAGCAGGTAAGCAAAGTCTGTACCATAACAAACAGATAAGAGGACTTCATTAACACTGCTCAGTCAGCCCCCATTCTTGAAACACTCTGCTTTTGAGCACTTAATTGTTTAGCCTTCCTTTCAAGCAGAATTTTGTGTGGCTTCTTGAGCATGTGGGGGTTCTCTCAGCAAACCACAATATGGAGATTCCATTATGGAAAAGAACACAAAACTTCAGCTTGGATCATTAGCAGGGTTAGAATTTTTTTTACTAACTACTACTTGAATAAATAACTTACAAATCACAAATTTCTCTTCTTTCTGTGTATCATTTCTATGCTTTCAGGCATTCACAGTTTGCAAAGGAGTTTAAGACATTTGCTGATTGCAGAAAATAGCATTCAGCACCGCAGTCCATAAGGGAGTGGAGGAGATTCATGCTCTCAGTGGGGCTGTCCTCTGTCCTTATTCCTTTGTCTCCACAACTCATTCCTCCAATACCCTGTTCTTTCAAACTGTCTTATATCTCACATTTCCAGAGCAGATGGGCTATTTCTTGTTCCTACTTGGGCACCAGTAAAGGGTGTAACAGGGGAGAGAACTCTGGCTTTCAGTCAGTGTCTGGCTTTATATTGTCAAAATATTCCTCTAGCAACTGAAAGAAGCCCTTGAGAGAAACCCCACATGGTTAAACATTGAGACAGGAATGCCCAAGCAGCCCAGGAGAAAAGACAGTGCGGGAATTCTGCATATAAAATGCTCACAGCCTGAGTGCACAAGTTTGTAGTGAAACTGCACCAAGCCTCTGGTGAGCCAGTTTCAGCTGACATTTTTCAATGTTTAACGCTACAGTTATTTTTTAGGGGCTCGCAAATGGCACTCCTTACTGTATGAACCACCCCCGAAAGTCAAGCTTCTAGTCCAAAGGTCAGGATTCCTAGTGTATAACTGGAAAAAGCTATTTAGCATGTGCTATGTATTTTCCTCCAGCTCAATGTCAGGCAGGTTTGATCCATTTCAATTTAAAAACCAGCCAGGAGCATACTCTCAGCATGGCGAATTCAGCGTAAACAGCGCAAAGCGGCCAAATTGTAAGAAGAGTGTCCTGTAGTGGGAAGCGTCACGCAACCCTGCTGCCAGCCCTGCTGGTAATATATGGAACCAGGACCACTACCTATTCTGTCTGCATGCTGGAACCCGACCTCCCCTGCGTTCTAAGTACTCTTCTGTATCTTTTCCAAAAATGTATTTCAAATTATTATTGATTTTGTAATTTTGGCTTTAGGGTTACATTCATCTCACATATGCAACTCTACCCCAAGGGAATTTTCAAAAACTAGAGTGAGAGAGACCAGTGCACAGATATTGGTCTGTCCTAGTTAAAAAGACCAGTGCTCTGTCATTTTCCCTTACATAAGACAGCATTAAATGACTTTGTTTCCATTCCCCAAAATATAACTGAGGACAGCAGTATACTCTCTCTCAATATTTTATGCTCAATTTAACTGCTATATTGCATTAAATGATGTGCAATAATGTAACCCCAAATGCAAATGAATTCACATTTGGTAAAAAGAATCTCTTTGTTGCCTTCTCCTAATAGAAATATTTTTTTGGTAGATTTTAATGAACTAGAAAAACCAAGCATCCCCATCTGGTGAGAAAATTCCAAAGCATGTATTAAAAGAAAAATCTTATGTTACTCATCAAAAACTAATAGATGTGACAGGAGAAAAAAATTAAGCTATGAAGATGAAACTCAAATAATTAGCAATTACGGAAGAACATCTATTACAGTACTTGTAAAAGACTCACCACAGGCTAAAAAAGAAAAACATGGGTTTCATATTTCCAGAGTGGAATACATTAAATTTCATTTAAAGCAAATTATTCACAGTTATAAACTTCCCTGGAAAATTAAAACAACACGTACATACCTTGAAATGGATGCTTCATGATGAAAACTACTGAAGATGTTATCTCCTTCTGTCTAAGAGTGTAATGTCTTCTTACCATACGAAAGATTTTGAGGAACTTTCTCAGAAGGTCCCTCACTCCGTCTTTTTCTGGACATTACAGAGTAGTCTGTGGGTCTCTTTGAGTTATATTTGCTGCCTGTCTCACAGGTATCATTCTGGCCATCTAAAGTAGTCTAAAGATGTCCTGCTAACATTTCCCCTTCCCTGGATGAATGCCCTTCCCTGATGCACCTGCCATTTTGGGAGTCATGCATCACCCTAAAAATAAGCAAAACATGGAAAATCTGGAAATACAGTGCGGTTTTCTGGTATCCTGATTTTTGGTTTTGAAAAGCTGGCAAGAACTCTGGGAATTTGGCCCTGGAATTCCAGTAGCTCCCTGATGGTTCAAACCAGATTGCAGGGCATGAAGGACAACAGACATTTTGTGTAAGCACTGTAACAGTTGCACGGTTTGAAACTGCAGGAATGAAGTTTGCATGCAGTAAACAAAATACTTGGCTATTTATCTCTGCTGCATTTACCTTTCACTGAACATAATTAAAGAGAGCTGTGGCCATATGGAGAAAACACAGAACCAGAGTTCAAGGACCATTTCTATGCTGTGTAGCTTCTTCTGCCATGTTTGCCATGGGACTGTCTGAGCTCCTCCAGGTGAAACAAGGTGACAAGTACTTGTGATGTATTTGCTCACTCAGCTTCTCTCCAGAGAAATGTGTACAGTGTGGGAGGGAGAAAGGTGTCTGTTTTATACACATCTTGGAAAGGAAGATAATATGGTGTGCAAAGGACTCTTTTCTTGTAAAAGTCACTGAGCAGTTTGAACCTGCCCTAGCCAAGTTCTGTCTCCTACCCAAGAAATTATTTTGTGCAGGAGGAGTCCTGTTGTGCTAGAAAAGCTTAGATACTGGCAAATGTATTAATCATTAAATTTTACTCAGTTTCTAAAATACGTTGTACCTGAGAGTGTTTACGACCCTTAGCTGAGCATCATTTCCCATTACTGGGGGGATATCACCTCCTATGGGAGACAGATATTTTTACCTTTTTACCTTCACCTGTTACCTCTATTTGCTTCAGAAAACACAAAAACATCTTTTAGTTTGAATTCTGCACCTGGTGCTTTCCTTGAGAAACCAAGCAAGACCCCTGACCTGCCTTAAGTGCAAGTGTACCACTGAAATGCCAATAACCTAAAGAAGCACTTAGACATAATTCATAACTGTTATGTAAAATGCTTACAGAATCCAAGGTGCTATCTAAGTATCTAAGAATAACTACTCAGTGCATGGAAAAATGTTTATGTTCCTACAGGATAAGGTTGTGTCCAGGAAGTAGTATAGCATTAGTGAATAAGACTCTAGGAAAAGGAACTGCATACTGTTACATGTATACATTAAATAAAATCTGAATGTGACAATTAAGAAAGGTCAGTACCCTTGAGGAAGCAGGACAGACAGACAGGGAGAGGTGGAAGTAGTTATTTTTGCATTAAGGAAACACACTAAAATATTCCTTGCCTTCATCTGCTGTCAAGATATGCTTTTTGTGCAACAAAAATACCTTTAACCTTTTAAAGCCATCACACAAATGCATCCAGTTAAACTCCCGTGTCCAGAAAGAAGGCATTGAAGCATCTGTTTATTCCTGTAACTTTTCTACTCCTGCCATACAGAAATTCTAGAAGTTATCAATCTTTGCAGCAACACCTGACACTATTCCTGCCCACTATTATTCTATATATATGCTATATCCCACTATTGAAACTGGCACAGAAATATTCATGAGTTCTTTCATGTCGGTCCTCATCTGGTGAGGCTGAAGGCACAGAACTGTTTTACAAAGGGGAACTGGGATGTAAAGCTGCTCTCTGAACATAGGAGAAAATTCACCCTGAGCAAAGGGCCAGAACAATGCCTATGCATCAGTTCAGACTCAGTTAAGCCTTAAAATAGGATTTAATAATGAATTTTATGATCCACTGGTTATCCACTGGTCTCATCATACGGCTGCTTTTCTTCCTCACCCTCAGCACTTTTCCAGCAAAGGCCAGGAAACCAGACTGTAACGCAAACTTTGGCAGCAGTACACTTGGTAATAATCCTGAACCAGCTGCTTTCTTCAGTTAAATGATACAATGTGTAAGGCATTCTTATAATTTGTACACGGTACTCAAATGCATCAACCACATGCTTTGCATTTGCACTCAGTTACTTTCAATTTAATGCTGCACTTTTGCATTTTTCATAACCAAATTCCCCCCCTCCAGAAAAACAGGGCAAAACTGTGTGTGATTTACCTTATTACAATTTTTAGAAACTTGGCAAAGAGCACTGCTTGACATACTATCTTTATCTGGCATTCCTAAAAAAAAAATACAGAAAATAAATACATACTGTACATTCTCTAAGTGACAGTGAAGATATTTATCAGTAGAATAGGGAATCTGAGGGTTCAGTACTTTGATAACATATACATTAATCTGCGATTTTTGAAGAGCAAAACATTTATTCAGAAAAAAGTTTCCTTAGTGAACACAAAAAAGACAAAAAGCTAACTTGTGTCAATATTTTCAACAGCTTGCTAAACACATTATTTTTTCAAAACTTAATATCTGAAGCATGTGTACAGGAGTTATTTATACTTTTTCATTTAACATTATCTGTGTCTCAGTACCTGGCAGTAAAATGTGACATTGAGTTTGCACTAATTAGCACTGCTGTGCTATGTTATACTATTATCCTGCAAAGAAAACATATTGAACACCTAATATAGGGGACAAAATTTGTAGATGCAATTGCTAGCCATCAGATATTGCCCTGCTTGGCATGTAGATAATCCCTGGTAAATATACAGAAGTGCTTTGATTTACGCAAGTGATGAATTCCAAAGGCTGCCCTTGGATTCATGTGTACAGCACTATCCCACAGCGTGACAGGTTCCCATGAGGCAGAGACATACCCAAATTTATTGAGCTATGTACCAAAGGTTAGAGAGCAGCATGTTTACTGCAAGCTCAAGCACTAACCTAGATTCTCCAGCAAGTTGTGTAGTCCATCCTAACTAAAAAAATTGAGACAGTTTGTTATATTTATTTTACTAGCAGGACTCATGGCCATGTTCCATAGAATTCATGTAACACAAGTAGTAAAATGCTACACAACATCATCCACTATGTTTTAGACAACAGGCAGATTTTTGTACAGCTCTGTGTACACTCGTATACAGCTGGGAAGGCAGTTAGGCAAGTTCCAAAGTGTTTTCTACTACATGCAGTTATACTACTGCAGTTGTAATACCAAACTGAACTAAATTTTTTGAGTTCAACACCCAAACCCAGAGAATCTCCATCTCCCCCTCTCTTTCCTTTTCTCGTTTGCTTGCCCACCACCTGGAATCTAATTTCTCATACTTACTGTCATTGTTGGAGCCAGTTTCCATAACACCATAAGGAGGAGTGAGAAGTCCAGACATATACTGTCGATATTTCTGAAAGACAGCGATGGCACATTCAGTCAGGTGTGGATGTATAAAGCCATTCAAGGGAACATGTGCTATTTACATTTGTGTGTCTCCTGCCTTGTGCTTCTCGCGCACACATGAGATATGAGACAATCAAACATCTTTACTCGTAACTCTACAAGGTCTGTTTTCTTGACTGGAGCACACACTGCTTTTTTTTCATCCAAAGTTGTGCTAAACCAGTTCCCTCTTTCCTCTTCCTCAAAGCATGACTTTAAGGGTTCTAATAAATCAAATTTTACTTAGCTGTGTGATTTCCCATAAAGACTGTTTTACAGCTGATTTGAAATTACACCACTCATCTGAACTCGAACTAGAAACCTACTTTATTATAGGAATGGAGACAAGCTAAGGGTTCATAAAAATCATGTACAACAACAGTTTTGGTGTCAGATTTGAAATATACAGGATGTTTTGTGAAAACTCTGAACATTTAAATCCAAGACACTAAGTTTGGTTTTCAGAAGCTACAAGGCTATGAAACACACAAACCAAACACCTCGTATTATGTATATCCTCATACAAAAACTGTATTAGCAGATGAAACTTCGTAACTGTAAAAATATGTCCCTTATACCACTATAAGCTATATAATTGTAACTGATGTCAGCAACTGGTATTTTTCTTCAGTGAATGCTGACAACATGATCAGAAGGTTCAAAGCTTTGTCTAAGGCTTAAGAAACTCACAGAAGCTACAAAAATAACACCAAAGGAAAAAAACTGTCCTTTTATCAAATACAAATCATTCAATGAATAAGAGACACATTTTTGTTTCCAATCACACTATATTACTGTCATGGTTAAGGATAAACAATTATAATTCCCTTTTGGAACTGCCAGAAAACAAGCTTGTGCAACAGGGATGCTGACGTTCAGCGTAAATAAAATGCGTCACAGTCCTTTGGGTGTGCAGTGAGCTCAACGTGAACAATCAACCTGCTCAAATTCATGCAGGTTTCAACTAAGCACACATAATAATTGAGACAGAAAATGTCCCTTACAGTGCAATTTTAATTTAAAAGTTTTATCCTTTGCTCTATGGAGTTTGGATGTACTTACTTTTAAAATGTTGCCTGCTGAATTTTAACAATGCTTGAATTATCCTTTATACATTTCTTTTTCTTGGAAATGGAAATGAAAACATCATCAATTCTAGCACTAAAGACTGAATGTCTTGCATTCTAAATAATAACAAAAGCTACAAAGATTACATTAATCTTAATAATCCAATCCTATTTTTAGACAAGCTATTACATCCTAAAGCTTAGTAACATATTATTTAAATCTCACCCATAATCCAGCTGAATACTCATAGAAGCAAATCTATGCTATATCCCTGGTCAGTCACACAAAACAAATGCTATTTCATTTGAGGATAAAACTCTCCTATTTTCTTTCCCAAACCATTCAGTTTCCTATATTCTGCATCCAGTCCCATGCCTGGAACTCAACAAGAGGAAGAACATAAGAAAGAATTATTTTCTCAGTTCAATTAGTAAATCACACATATAAACTGAGGGGAAAAGTAATTTTGGTTGGCCAAATGAAAAAAAAAAAAAATGAAAGTGTGTCCCAAGGGGTTGAAATAACATTTTATTCAAACAGTAGATAATGCTTTGTTCCACCTTCTACTGAGTTTGCTCTTGAAATGTGATTTTTAGATGGAAAATTGGAATGTTTCACTTGGGACAAGATAAAACCAAATTGTATATATGTTTTTCTCTTATTCTTCATCATCATTCAGCTGATACTCATTTCTTTGTTTTGTTTTTCCCAAAATAGCATTTTCCCAGAAATACATTACTAGTCCACATTTAAGCCAAATGAATAAGGAACTTGAGTTCCTTATAAGTGGGAAGAGAGTAATTTTTTCTTTACTTTCCTATACTGTGTCCACAGCAATCATACAATGCATGGCCTTTTTTTTCTGATAAATTCTCTAGTATTTTTCCTGATTATTATTCTCATGAGACAAAACATAGAACACAGCATACAATTTCTGAAAGATATGAGGGCACAGCTTCAGAAAAAAACCTGCAGGCAGAGTAAGCCAGAATTAGATATACAACTTTAGAGGAGGCATCTAATCCCATTCAGGCACACCTCATGCTCAGGACACCAGGAACAAAAGCACAGTTCACCAGGAACAAAAGTACAGACTCCTGATAGGTAACACAGGATTTCGGTACCACTCCCAAGGATGTCAACTCTGTCACTTTCTGCATGAAGGTCCCACCCTGCCCTGGGATAAGTGCACTTAGGAGCCTGATACAGCAAACCCCGTGAGCAGTGTTGCCTGTGAAGGAGTTCAAGCAGCATTACCAGAAAAGGAATTAATTCAAGACATGCCCTTAGAAAGCTCAGTTGTTCATACTCCTCCAGGGCACCTCTGCATAAATGAAACTTCCTTCTATATCTGGGTATCTGGAGGGAGGGCTGATACAACTGCCTACACATGGTCTCTCATGAGGATATCTCAGTGGGTGTGGGCTGACATAAAAGGGATAATTTATGCCTAAACTTGTGTCACCTCATCAGCCAAATTAAATTTCAAGGGAAACTTATTTCAAGGAGTCAGGGAAACACTGTTTGCTGGGAAACCTAAGCATGTGAAGACAGACCTAAGTAATTGCATAAAGATTTGCCAGTATCAGATGGAATAATGAAGTTCCAGGCATGAGATCGCTGAAAGCTGAGATAATGAGACCTATCTTGTTACCGTTATGTCCACAAATGCAAATAAAATTCAGTAAGTTAAATTATACTCATAGGTGGCATTTAAAATCATCCTGAAGATTAACAGACTAGATACTTACAAAAGGCTTTTGCAAAGGTATTCCACAGGTGGTATGAAGTCTGTAAGGGCTTTCCTTATGAAAGACAGCAACAATTATCAAATGATCATATGCTTGTTTATTACCAGAAGTCTTCAAGTTTTGTAAATCCAACATGACAGCAGTTTTTAAAGCTACATTCAATGACCTATTCACTCCGTCTTCAGATTTCTACCAATTTATAAACTCTATCATGCAACAGCTTAAATAACAGACAATTCCTACATCTAATCTGACAGCACAAGTAATAAAGACAGTATTTTTTTTCCAGTTGCTGACTGCCTCATACCCATGCAGTGGTGAAAATTAACACATTTTGACCTTTTCAGCTACTGCTATGGCCTAAAGCAAAGACAGCTACTGACAAGGAACAGCTGGGGAGAGGAGAAAAGGAAGAAACAGAATCGCACACTTGCCTTACTGGGAAGATGCTGTGGGGGAATGGTTTCTAAGGCCACTCACTGTCAGGTTTTTCAGTGTGTTTCTTTGCATGCTCATATTAAGACTTTATTTGTAGTTAGGTGCAGTTTGTCTCATAGGTTTTCATGACTACAATAGGTTTTCTTCAACTCTGTGGACATAATTAGTTATATTTTTATATGCTAATGTTTAGAAAGGCAATTACTATAATTCTGATACAAGCTATCTCTAAATTCCTGAAAAATGCTTATAGCATAAACAAAGTATATAAAAGACGTCTTTGATCTTTGTGGTTAGTCCCTTCTCTTCTGCTGCAAGTAGTGAAGAGCTAATACCTGTTCACAAACATTCCAGAATAAGCCAGGTACACATAAAGAATATGGATGAGCCTTTGTTGTCCATGTTCATTGTATACCAAAACCCCAGCACTCTAATGGGAAAGACTCAGGACCGATGAAGGGAAGACCCATTGGGTATAAGGATTTGAACACAGGTTCCACACCAAACACTCCCCCAAGGGCAGCAGTTCTGCAGTTGGCCAATAAGGGCTGTGTAATAAGGACCCAGGCAGTGATGGTTTGTAGCACTGGGGACTCAGGCTTCTGATGCTTCCCCATGCCGTGGTGAACCTACAGATACTAGGAATCTGTGGCCAGATACCAGGAATTAAGTGTCTTGTAACACTGGAGAAAAAACGTGCTTGGTTCAATACATGATCTCTCTTTTTCCTTCTCTTTCTCCCCTATTCACAATCTCAACCACTGTCATTTTTCACCATTTCTGCGGCCTCCTGTTCTGCCCACCACTAACTAGCAAAAGAGAAGGTGACAAGGCAAAGCCCGCATTACTTGCAAACTTGGGAGTAACACAAAATAATTAATTTCAGGTATAGAAGTCCTAAGCCAAACATCAAGGTGACCTTTCCACACTTATTTTTCAAAACCTTGTGTAACTATTTCATCAGATTCTCCTTTTGTGACTATTGCCTGAGTTCTGCAATACTCCTGTACTAGCTGTCGATACCTCTGCAATGGTTTCTCTTGGGGAATACATGCTGTAGCTTGACAATGTGAGCCAGCTTCTCTATTTTCTTTTGACAATAAATAATTGATCACTGATGCTCTCAGTACAACTCTGTTCTTCCTCTAAGTTGGCAATGAACCACCTCCCTCGTGAGCATTACTCACAAGGGCGCGCCAGTCCCATGGTGCACTGTTTCTTCTCTTTTCTCCAGAACAATAAGGCGAAAAGCCCCTGAAAGAAAGGGCCCCTGAAAGAAAGAGCCCACGAAGATTTTTGGACCTTCTTTTCACTCATCAAATCAAGTGGAGATTGCTGTCTCGAGATCCAGACTTTTGCCATTAGATCTGATACTCTGGTCTTCACTGAACTGACGGGTAAAATCTCAGGTCATCTGCCTGCTATCCCTTTGTGTTTTCCAACAAAAAGTGCCTAATGTTCTTACAGATTTTCACCAAAAAAACCACCCCAGACAGATTATCATATTGTTAAGTCTTTTTTATCCCAATCTTTTTACAAAGGGGAAAACAAACAGCACCCTTGCATTTGCCCAGTAGTATGTGCTGAGACCCACAGCAGACTCAGTCTAATTCTGATTTCACATACTGCCTTCCTACTATGCTTACAAATTACCAAGTGTATTGCTTCTAAACAAGCTCAATCAGAAAATTTCCATACATTTCAGGTCAATGTCACTTAACTGGATATCACAAGAAGGACTTAACCCATGGCTGTTTAATACTAGATAAGAAATCATTGTTTGAAGCTAGTCCTTCACTCTAGAACACCAAGTATCCTGCCTATTGCTAAATGTTTGCCTCTGTCATTAACAGAATATAAACATTTGCTGTCACCAACAGTATAGGTAAGAGAACAGAATTGAGGTATTTCTGAAGGAAAGTATGAAGACATATTAAGAAAATGTAATGCTACAATAGCAAAAACATATCTTATTTTGTGGAAAATTAGAAAATAATCCATGTGAAGATCTTGCCACAACTTACTGAACAGAAACAGACTGGTTTATCAAGTCATTAAAATGTGACAGACAAGGTCTGAAAAAGCAGAAGTGAAGCATTATTTAGTCATATTCAGATAAAATAAATACAGGAAATGCCTGTACCAGAATTGCTGAATCCTGATCCCAGAATAGGTACCGTTTATGTAACAGCAGATGAATCTGCATCTTTTCCATTTATTTACGTACTTACCATCTTCTGAATGTTTCTGCCTGGCTCTAATAAACTTTGCTTTAGATTTGACTCCATCTCTTTATTTTGGAGGCATATATTTTTCTGTCACATTCCCACTTAAATCAATTTATCGTGCTTGAAAAGCTCTGTGTGCAGAATCTGCTTTATCACAGAATCCCCTTGATATTTTGTCAAGAAGAAAAATGCACCCAACTCGCTGAAATCATGCCAAATAGCAGACTTGGCTACCAGATAGAAAGCCAAAGATAAGACTGCACTGCAAAAAATCACATCTGAGGAAATTAGAGCATGGGCACTGATTAAGCAAATTACACAGCCTATTCTGCTCCATCAAATTTAAATATAGAAATGCCATCACACAGTTCTCCAATTCTGTCTCCTAGAGAAATCCACTCAGGAAATGCACTTGGGTGGAGACAGGACTTGGCTAGGAGGGGTGGGAAAGATTGCATTTACTTAAGAGAGGACAAAGAAAACATATAAAGAACAAACTGTCCATCTGATTTCTGTGTTTTCTTTTACTTCAATTATGTAAATATAGAATAGATAATGCATTTACAGGAAAAAAAATACTTAACTGCCTTTAACATGAAGTTTGAGTTTTCAAAAGTGGCTGAAAAAGAGCATTATACATTTCTATATTTACTTTTTCACAGTGATATTTTTAAAATCAAATGATGATGTCACAACAGTGCTTCAAACTCAATATAAGATCATAAAATAAAGCTGTGCTCTCCTTTCTTCCTCTTTCATTATCACATGTAGGAGAGAAGCAGCAAATCACACCTTAGCTGGAATTTTCTGAACAATGCAGTGACAGAACAGAACCTTATTCCTCTTCAAACTGTTCTGCAACACTAACAATTGAAAACCTGCATCTTTATTAGCAAAGCCAGCAGATACATCTCAAAAACAAAGAGCAGAACAACTAAGAAAAGCGTGCTATTTTAACACAATTTTTCTTACCACTACAGCCAACCTTTAAACTTATATTAACAGGACTTAGACGAAGCCAAATCTGGAATCATCTCTTGGGTCATGCACAAGCGGAAGAACAATTTCCTGAAGTTCAGGCACAAAATACTTCCTTTTACCTTCAGACAGTCATACCCCTTATTTTCACATACACTATTATAATGAGGGGACAAGCAAAGATGTGCTCTTTCAGATGATCTCAGTCTGCAAGACAGGTAACAGGAAACTCACAAATGAGGCTGGCTTTGTTCAGCTCCTCACCTGGGCAGCTACAGGCTGCCTCCTACTGTACTTCTTCTAGATTGTGTGTATCCCTGACTGATCTTCAGCATTTTTCTGGAGCAGAGCTTCAGCTGAGACAAAAGGTCATACAAGAGAGGTATTTGTGTTTGCAAAGTGTTTTGACAGAATGGTAAATTCTGTAATTGTGGCAATCTAAGTGTCTTGTTGCTGATCACATATCATAGCCTGCAAAGCAAGCAAAAAGCAAGGATTGTGTGTACTTGGTAAGCTTAGCTTGGTACTAAGTCAGCAAGAATCTCTAAACCAAGTTCCTGTTCCACCCAATCCTGTTCCAAGATTGCCACCTTGAAAATACAGAAGGCCTGATACATATGACCAACATATCTTTGCATGAGTGTTGTGAAACAGACTTCATCTGAAGAAATGGATGTGAAACTAGGTGTGTGCTGCTGAGAGAGATTAAAACTGGAAACCTCCTAGTGCAGGCTGTGCTCCGACAGTGGGCTGAAGTCATACTCCTCTGTCATAAAATTCTGTAAGGTCACCACAAGGTCTCTGCAGTAGTTAAGTCTTAAAAATAGGTTTTAAGTGCAACTTAAATGACAGATTGGCCTTATTATGACACTATGCACAGCAGTGGCTTTATTCATGGTTATAAACAGTTTCTTTTCTTCCCTCCCATTATATATATATTTAAAAGTAGATTTGAAACAAATAAAGAAAAAGCAGACTGGTGAGCTGATCTATAACTCTGGTTTTCATATTTATAACCTCTGAACACAGAAGTATGTTAGTCTAGATATTTGTTTTCATCTAGAAGGAAACTCTGGGTTAAATATTAATTCCTCTACAATCAATATAAACCTCTTAAGTAGTTCACTGGGGTCAATCTAACACTGTTTTTGCTTCTCACAGAAACAAGCATACATCAACTTCCAATACTCATCTAATATCAACGGCTTCCTTTTCATGGATAATTCTCTAAAGTGATTATTTCTATTCAATTGCATGTAACAATAACAAGGATATTTAATAAGTGTAAATAAGTAAACATATTATTTCCCTTATAACACTAGCTTTTCATCAATGCTTTTAAAATACTATTTTGATAACAAACAAAAGCAGTTTGTTCAGCTCACTCAGGAACACTGCTGAGAAATCAAAGCAAGTACAATACAAAATAAGAGGGGAAAATGTAAAGACAAAGTAAACAATTATATTTCAGGAAATATGATTGAACACAGTCTATTCCTTCCAGTGGATAGAAAAGAGTGTATTCTGACGGAAAATCACTCACAATCAGATTGATACCACTTAACAGGACACCAAAATACCTGGGCCTCTAATTCACCCAGCAGTCCTTGCAATGACACCACTGGAATTACCTTGCCAGCATAAACTTCTCATGGGTCAAAACTGCTTAAATCTGGAGTCCCTTTCATGCACACTGTATTATAATAAATGCTGCTCCTGGTACTTCCCCACAGGAGTTCACAATAATGTTTCAGCTATTTTGTAACACAGTGTTTAGTTACACGGTTTTACATCCACATTTACAGGCCAACATCTCATGGCTCTCATGTCTGAAGTTCCATATAAAGAACTCTAAACAGTCTGTTAAATATAATCTCTTTTTGTACAACAGCATCTTGTCTGAAGATTTTAAAATGTATTGGATGGGAATGACTGACGTTTATCCAACTGGAATGCAAACATTAGTAACAGTGATTCAGCTGTGCCATAACATAAGGATTAGGTAAACTGCATTCACACTCTGTAATGCAACAGCCTTATTCAGATGGGGCAGTTTTCAAGGCTTTTCCTACTGAAAGACTGAAGCCAGTGCAAGTGACTTCCTCAAATCAAAGACAGTTTATTTAGCTGCCAGTCCCTCACCAAGACTGAAAAAGCCTGCACACAAATGCTGTTCTGCAGCTCTAATCCGGAGTCCTGCTGTGACTGTTTGTTGTACAACCCTTACCTTAGGCAAAAAAGTAAAGTAACAGTATTCATTTCAGCTTAGCCCTAGAAACATTCTCAAACCTCATGAGAAGAGGGGATAGTGAGGAATGGAGGCACACAGGGGTGGAAAAGAAGGAAGAAAGTCCCACTGGAAGTTAAATGTTAGAAAAGAAAGAAAAAATAACAAGAAATAAGAAGGAAAGGAGTGAAAATGTTTTAGGGAGCAATGAGTGAAGGGCAGCAGGGGAGTGCAATACACAGCCTAAATAGACTCCTTCAATCCAGTGGAGTTATCACAAGGAGTGAAGAGACTACTTCAAGGGAGAGGGCACACTATAAAAAAGGACAAAAAAAGAATATGAAGTGGCTTATGGATATGTCTAATAAACAAACTCCCTCCTTTCTCTTTTTGCCACTGAAGAAGCAGTTCACAGAGTGACAGAAACAACTAGGTTGGAAAAGACCTTTGAGATTATCAAGTCCAACCTATCACCAAACACCACCTTGTCAACTAGACCATGGCACTAAGCACTACATCCAGTCTTTCCTTAAATACCTCCAGGGACAATAACTCCATCACCTCCCTGGCCAGCCTGTTCCAATGCGCAATCACTTTTTTTGTGAAGAATTTCTTCCTAATGTCCAGCCTAAACCTCTCCTGGTGCAGCTTAAGACTGTCCTCTTGTCCTATCTGTTGATGTCTTAGGAAAAGGTATACAATTCCACGATAGGCAGAAGCTTGGCTCCTTAAATCTGTTTCTGGTGTTGAGACAGTTTAGGTTTAAAGGTTATGCAGATTGAGATGAACAGCACATAATACAAGTCTGTGCAAATTATCCAGTCACAAGCTTAATCTCTATTTTCCATAGTGAGGCATGCTAAATGTTTGCAGCATTTTTCATTATGTGGCTCTGGGATGTAAATTATAAGAAAAAGTAAAAGAAAATAGAATATGTGAGTTTTAAAGGATTAAAACAGTATACCCTAGGCAGAGTCCAAACTACTCTTTGATTCTGAAGAGTGACTTGGTTAAAGAAATGAAACATTCTCACAGATTAATTCAGTTGTGTAAAAAAAAAATCCAAATCCTTCTAATTACCATTTAAAAATTATTCAAATTGTGGATTTTTTCCAATTGAGTTGAACATCAAGTATATAGCCTAGTTTTACTAGCTAACACTTCAGTGTGGGGAGGAATTTTGTATTAAAATGTGGATGCTGAAGGCTTGGTTGCGGGGAGATTTTCCAACTTTCTGCCAGCGTCCGTGTGAAAGTCCTTGCTTTCACACGGATGCTGGCCAAAAACAGAGGTTTTTGTAAACCAACCCCTTTATCTTGCAGGTGCAAGACTGTTATGCAGTATTGTTGTGATACTGACTGGAAAAATATTTTGAAATGGGTGTTGTAGGGTTTAACCAATCATTCTAAGAGGTGGATGGTCAAGGACCAATAACCTTATGCCATTCAAGTGAACTAAGATATATAAATGAGTCTGTAAATTAATAAATAATTCCATTTCTTCCTGGATCAAGCCTGTGTCATTTCTTGCCGTCCCCGGTACAGCAGCAACATTAAAAAGCTTTTGTTTTCTATTTATTTCATTTCCTGAATGGGCATTTCCTTCACAATAAAATATACTACTATAAAAAAAATGGTAAATTTGATTTTCATTCCTCATTATCAGTTTTCATTTTACCTATGATCTGTCATGTTATTTATCATCAAGATTAGAACAGCACTTGAGATATGCAGTGGGGCACAGTAATGAAGATGCACTGTTGAGTTTCTTAAGTGAAAAAAATACTAAAGAGATTTCAAAGCTGAACACATGACCAAAAGAGAAAAATGAAACAAAAAGAACATGACAAAAATGAAGACACAACATAATGAAGGTTAAACTACAGAACTAAACTGAATAATAATCTTTCCAGAAAAAGAAAGATGGTGAATGGAGAAGAGCATAACATCAGTCTCCTCCTTTGTCAAACAGAGTCCTGAAATCAGCTTAACTGGGGTCCACCTGTGTGAAGTACAACACACAAAATAAAAGGTCAGATCCTGTCTCTTCCTCCTCCCAAACAGAAACATCTAGTGTGCAGTTAGGGGAAGGATGTAAGCAGCCAAGTGACACAGCACAAAAGATGCAGAATGGCACAATTAAACTAAACCCAAGATGAGAATGTTTCACCAGGGATTTTTCTTCACATAAAGCAAGTATGATTATATTGGAGCATGAGGTAATTGAGAACAAGAAGTTCACAGCTTTGGCATTCATTGTAGGACAGACCTCCAAAGGCTGAAACAAAAATGCCTTAGGAAACACTTTCCCATATGAAAGAATGGTATTTGTTACACTCTTGCACTGAAGCTGTATCATCAAAAAGGGATGCAACTAACAAAAAAAAACCAAGCCAACCATGTCCCAGACAGGGTTTTAACTAGATATAACCAGATTCCAAGAGACCCAGCTTTTAAGTTTACGTAGGACTAGACAAATGATGATGATGATGGAAGACTGTAAACAATCAACTGTAAGAGAAGGAGAACGGGAATTGCTGAAAACTCACTAACAGACCATTGAACTTAGCCACATACTACGAATGTAACAACACAGCAGTTCTGCGAGGCAATTTAGGAAGGATATTCCCCAACTGAGGGGCAATGAGAAAAGCTGATTCTTGCACTAAGACAACTTCTGTCAAACTGGCTAAAAGATGCTCCCAGTGAAACATCTGTGGCATTTAGGTTGTCATTCTGAAAGATCTGGCTTTTTAAAGTATATTCTAAAACTTACATTTGGTTTTAAAAGTTATCTATTTGATAGACAATTTATTAGGAACTGAAATAATTTTCTGAACTTTCATGTTTCCATTCCGCTGCAGCAAACAGCCATTTCTTCTGGGTATCCCCTTACACATGGCTAAAAATAATTTCATTAGCATATTGAAATCTCAACCTAACCACTACATGGATAGATTTCATGAAGTCAGGGCATGCAGTAGCAGATCATCAATTCTGGAAGTAAAACATCTTTCTAGTCCACTGTTTTCAATTGTTCACTTTTTAGATATCTTTGTATTTCCTGCTCATACCTTATGGAAACATGTTGCATTTTTTAATTTAAAGGATGAAAAAACAGTATTAAATACATCAGGCTGTCCTGGGGAGGCCCCACCATCTGCTTCTCATGAACCCTGGCTGTTCTTGTTCTGAACCAATTGGAAGTGATGTATTACAAGGAATAATAGTTACACAAAGCAAACAGCAGTACTAGATAAATACACTGTTCTTACATGGAGAGCAAACTAAATTGGTTTTCAGTAAAGGAGGAAAAGTAACAGTGCGTGATATTACTGCACTATGATTTTAAATAATTTCTGTAGTTTAGCATATGAAGACAAATGGATTGTTTAAGACTTATATTGCAGATTTTGAAAATCCAACACAGGCATTACAAAACTCTTTGCAAAAAGCCTTGCTAGGACAACGCAGTAAATAATCAGGAGTCTGGCTGTGCAGTGGCAGCTGAGAGGAGAAAGCATCTTGTCCACTCATGTTTCTGTCCATTTCTTTAACAGTGAGAAGTTCCTGGTGATTTTCCCAACCTTCTCATTAAAAGCATACCCAAACAAACTTTAATTGTTGTTTCTGTTATAATTGTGGCCACCATGTGTCAGACCTCCTGTACTCCGGCATGGGTACAGACTCTGTTCTGCTCCCCTGCTTTCCTAACAAAATGCAAACTTTGCCTAGCAGGCAATTCCTCCCTTTCACCCCTTCTTCACAGACTCTTCTGATTTCAGTGGAAAAAAATTAACCAAATTTGAGATAGGGTTCAAATAGGGTCCTAGAAGCTAAACAGAAATTAGTGATAGGAGGGAGGTCCCAAATAAAGTGTCACAACTAAGAGAAAAGAGGGCAGCACTCTTGGACATTCCACTTCACTGGGTAACAGCCAGCTGGCTAATCCTCACAGGTGTAACTCCAAACGCCATATACATTGTCTTCCATCAAACAGATACATCATGGAAGTTATGGCAGTATTCAAGAGCAAAAATGAAAAGTAAGCTTTTTTACTACTTCCTCTCACAGGAAAACTTTTTGATCATTTTCACTGTCTGTGATTATATTTATATTCCAAGTTTATTTTGCTATTTCAATTCTTATAATTAGCAATTCTTCTAAGTGTTTTCATTAAGACCGTGCACAGAGGTCCTAAAGTTGTGACTTTTCAGTTTTTTGTGGACACTGGTATTGAAGGTGCTGAGCACCTGTACCAGGCAGCTCTAGCTTGGAATGCACTGCTATCGCCTGCTGTTGCAGTGGTGGAAAATATACATGAGCATTCTTATGCAGTCCCGATTAAAAAAAAAAGCTGGTTTTATTGAGAAGTAATCTGATATACTTCATCCTTTTTCTGACAGCAAGAAGAATGATTTTTGTAGAAGTGTACTGCTACACTGGGATGAGACTTTCAGTCCCTCTAGAAGACAAGACGAGGTCACTGGTGATACTAGCGCTAGAAGATGTCTTAATTGAAGGGCTACCTAATTTGCAACATCCTGCACTTCAATCTATTTTTGTAGAGCTCTTTCTCTGTTGTGAAGCAAGACAGACAAAGCTTGTTATTGTCACTTTGATACTGTGTATCCACTCACCGTTCAAAGAAAGTCTTTATATAGACTATACAGTAAAATAAGCTACAGCATGAGTCACACTGTAAGAGTCCATGGTTCTTGAGTATTATGAGGCACCAGAGGAATCAACTGACTTGCATATGAGAACAAGGCATTAAGCAACAAGCCACAAGTGTAACTGTAGAACTGCCTTTAAGAAAGGTTTTATTAACAGAGAGAAAAAGCTGCCTTCACATCTAAATCCACTTCACATAATTCTTCTGGTATCTTAAAACTTTGGAACTACATTAGAGACAAGTTTTGCAAATCATATTGTAATAAAAATCAAACACATGAAAAATAAGCTAATTATTGCTGTTTATCTGACCTGTTTTCCTTTGACAGTACTGAGGGGAATTCAGTGTCATACAATGAGGAAACTGTACATATATGCCTAACATATTTAACTGGCTAGTTTCCAATTTACAAGTATTTCCCTACATACTGCTAGTTCCTTGTTTAAGGACCATCACAGAATGCAATTTTAGCATTATACTGTCTCTTCAGTTTTATAAACTTCAGACTTCTGTGAAAATCTTAGTAGCTTTTAGATAAAACAGGCACTGTTATCTCTGTCTGTTGTACAAGATTATCCTTTGCATTTCTCCTGTGGAGTTAAAGTTCATTATATTCACCTGTGTTGGAATGGATGCCCAGCTGATATCAATTAACAGTTTCACTGGCTTCAGCAAAGCTGATTTGCATTCGCTGATCTGTTCCGATAGCACTAATGATCATCCATGTTCAGATAAAGAAGACCTATTGTCCACTAGCTAGTACTGAAGACTAAATCTCATGAGATCACTGCCAGATTACCAAGTATGCCATCACTCACTATAATTGACATTTGAAACAAAACCGGTACAAGCTGGGAAAGGTGATGTCTGACTACACTGTAGCCTTTAGGAGATTTCTTGTTAATTTCTGCAGTGGGAAATTTCATCCTTGGGAAGGGTTACTTGGAGACAGCCGACATTCCAGCCGTGTCCTGGCCCTCTTCTATTCCCAGGCTCTGTTTCAGTGCCATAACCAGAGGGAACACAGACATGCATAGGACTTAAAAAGGCCCTCACCACATCCTTTGTCCTACAGAAGAATCACATAGCAATTTCAGAAATTGTTTTCACCTCTAAACTTTAGGAAGTCACAGGTTCCAAAAGTAGTAAACAAAAACTCTATGAAATAGGAATGACATATTGTCTTGTCTTTTTCATGGCAAAATCATGAATCAAAAATTCACATCGGTGGCATCCCATAAGTTTAGCAACTTGACAGCTGTTACAAATCTGATGTGATCAGAAAAAGCAGCGTGAACAGGCCTGCACATCTACTGGATGACTACACTGCCCAGCAAGTGTCAGCAGTGCTAGCCTCAGATAGAATCCTTCCTGCAAAAAGAAACAGTGGGAAAATCCAGACAAGAAGAATTCCCTGTCCTTGACAGGGAATTCTTTGTCAACAATAGCATGGATAAAATCTGGTCTCTGAAAAAGGAAAATTGCTGCAAGTGTTCAAAGGTGTCTTTATAATAAGTCAGCAAAAAAGAGCAGATTTAACCAACATGCCAAGCAAGACCAATTTTGCCACCACAGACCTGCTGATTTGCTCTGCCTCAAAATAGAAACTAAGGGTCTGATGCACCTGTGTTACTCCAACTTCAGGCCAGTGTGACTTTTTTTCAAGAGGTGTAGAACTCAAATGATGCTCATATATCAGATTAGCTACAGCAATAGAGATGTAATTCAGGAGACGTTTCCAGAGTATATACTAGTAGCAGAAGGATGATGGTGGCCAGTAAAGCTGTTTCAAGCTACCAGAAGATGAAAGCTGAAAGTGACAAGACTTTGTACTCAACTGACACTCTTCGTTGGAGCAGCAGTCCCAGTAGACAATTTCACTGCCTTTTCTCTAACTTTCACAGAGCTGTTTTATCTAGCTCTCTCACTATAACCCTAAACAGTAAAAAGAACAGTAACACCCATGCATACAAAGAACTCCTAAAGTGGCTCTGTCTATAGTAGAAAATGCTACTAAGAGCCTGACCCAAATCATCTTTGAATTTATCAGTATGTTTTAGAAATTTCTGAAAGATAAAAGACGCATCTCATTAAAACTATAATTCTCAGCGTCACATGTCAGGCTTTGCTTACTAATGAGAATTAGTATGTTTGATGTCTTCCTTTGCTGCTTTCTTCTCATGCCTTGCAGTAGAATGGTCAAACCTCTGCAGCTATGGCACCCAGAAGCCAGTTTTGTGGTGGCCCCTTGCCACACATCCCAGGCCATACTCTCTTCCTGCATGGACAGGTGGCAGAGTTCAGTGTGCAGACACTAGAACAGCCGGATGGGCAGCACAAGACACTTGGCTATTAGGCAGCGTGGTGGCCAACCAGCTGCTCCCCAGTACCTGACAGGAAAAACTGCAGGCCAAATAAAAAGAACCCGCAGTCCAGGCATGGCCAGATGGGCACTGGGGTTATCCACAACGGGCTCTTCAATTTGATCTCTGTATTTAGTGCATCACCATGCTTGTGAACATAGCCAAGCAGAATGCTACTGAATTAAGTGCTTAGTATTTTTAAAATGGTTCAAGATACACAGATTAAGGACCACATACACATAGTGTTATTCTGACATTGCATTCCTTCATGAACAGACAGGCAAATACCACAGTACATAATTGGGCTGGTATCTCTTTAAATCTAGATCATTACAGCTTTCCCGAGATCCCCATCAGTGTAAAAAGAACCATTCATTTGATTATTTTACAATACAAAACCCCCTGCATATATCCACAATGATTATATATTCAGTACAATCCCTTTAATGTCAGTACATCAAATATGTTTCTGTTGAGATTTTGCATTCATAGTCACATTCAAGTGAGTTTTGTCTTGCCTTCTCATCTCCTATACTTGATCTCTCTTTTTAAACTTGGCATTTCTAGCAATGTCTCCCAGCTAGGTCTTAAAAGTAGATTCTTTTCTCTGCTCAGTAAGCAAGAGAATAGTATATCATTTCCTGCTTTATGTACAACATCTGGCACTGTAGAAAGAACCACTACAAATATTACCAAGGCAGCAGAAAAAAAAAGCTGAGAATCCTCCTGTACGGAAAACAACTGTGCAGCACTGGCTATAACACCTATTACATATTATATGAAAGGTTAGCAGATTTCCTGGCAGAGCATAGTAAAGTTTGTGGGATTTGATTGCTGTATAGCAACAGAGCACTGAGAGAGAGAGAGAGAGAGAGAGGGAGAGAGGGCCTTTCATCAAACATTAATACAAATCTCAATCTGTTTTTCCCTATATTAAATAAAAAATGTCAAGATAAATATGGCAGGAGTCTATGTTTCCGTATGTTAATATTTTGGGTGATAGCCTACACAAAGCATCTGCAACAAAATAACCTTCCCTATTTAACCAGCAAGCAAGCAGAGGGTACAAAATTTCCCAAAGCACCAGAATGACTTAACCATGCGGCATTTAGAGCAGTAACTCAGGCATTTCAGAAACTACACCGCAATGACATTCAGTGAACCCAGACACATAATTTAAAGATATTTAAGCATTCAGAAACAGTTACCTAGGTGCTGTGCCTCTTAAGAATCCCACTAGAAGCATATCACAACTTGGGGCTACCATCTGAGGTTAAGATATATCTTTACCAAGACTCCAACTCCCGTAAGAGGGTTATTAAATGAAGATGACCCCCTATTCCAACACAGTCTTAAAAAGTAGAACCATGAGGGTGAAGTTCACCTTTGCAATGACAGCACATGGCAAGGGCAAGCAAACGCCAGCTGGGACAGTGCCAGAAGCGATCTTAGAGTAGCATTAGAAGCTTCATTTAGTTGTCCAAGGTATTTCACTCAGTTCTCCAAGCAGAAAGCAGACTGGTTGATCATGGGCCCAGTGAGGCAAGAAGAAAACTTGTTTCCCTGATTACACACTGGTAGACAGCCCTTCCTCATGGACTGTGAAGAACAAAAGTAAGATCACAAAGTACTTGTCTTCCAGTAATTTTTAACTGCTTGAACTTTCCCTGTTAACAAAGCAATGTTGCTTTCCAAACCTTTTCATAAAAGTCTAGCTCTTTAGTCATTTGTCAACACTCATCTGTCACATGCTCCTTGAAGATGCAAAGTCTTCAGGAGGAGTCTGGAAAGGAAGTATCTGAGATATTGTCAGTGTCTGAAGCCACAACTAATCAACCCATGGAGCCTTGATAATTGTCAGGTTGTTTTACAGCCCATCTGCCGAAGCACTGCCTAAATAGGAATCAAATACCTACAAAAGCCTGTCCTATGTGTTTGTGGAAATAATAGCCAAAATTAACTTGGAATGTTGCCACGCACTTATATAAGGTCATGGCACGATGTGGTTACTTGTCGGTACTGATATTTATTCAAGTGGAATAAAGTGCTATTCATGAGCTAAAAGTCAACCCAATGTTTTATTTAGAATTAAAATGCTTTTTCCAAAGAGGATGGCTTTTCCAAAGCAGTAAGTGCTTTTAATGTCAGTGGCAGCTTCTGAAACAGCAGCCATAACTTCAACCATTATGCTGGGCTGTTCAGGGAAACTCCAGCCTAGTGAGCCAGCACTGTCTCCCCAGGACAGGAGCACAGCTAAGGGTGAGCAAGCTGGCACAAAACCAGGAACTTGGGTGCAAGGGTAACTAGAGACTGACAAGCTCTCCTGACTATATGGGAAAACCATCAGAGAAAGACTGGTAGGAATTTTAATTACAATTTCATTATAACTAAAAAATTTCTTGTCCAGCAGCATCACAGGGACTGTATATTCATCACAGGCCTCCATTGTGTCCAAATTCAGCACAACATACCTGGAGTAGTAACCAGTAACACATTGGTTAGACCAATATTTTAATCTACCATGTGCATTTTTTTAAAAAATACATTTTTACCGAGCTATTGCTGTTGTTTCACAACATTGCAATTTAAATTGCAGGAGTACATGATACATATAGCTGATATTGAGCACCAGTTGTTAATGTTAAAGAGGTACTATTGCATATGTCTCCTTACCAGACCATACAACCAACCCTAAATATTTCCAGGCAGACCAGGCCTACAAAGATGATGACAACCAGCCCATTGTGTTTGGGGCATTGAAACAGTAAGGAGAGGCCAGATTCAAAACACTTCTGTGATGTTTCAAAATCTATCTTGAAAATTACTGAAAAGCCCAGTCCCGGCCCTTCTGTGTCCGTTTAAGAGGTGACAGAAATCCCCAATATTAGTAAAACCAAAGCTACTGCTTAAAATCAGGAAGTCCTAAGAGAGTAGAGGAATGAACACCCTGAGACTTTTATGTTAGCTAGAGAAGTCATTGCAGCTTTTTCTAACCTTGCAAATAAATAAAATAAATAAGTAAAAGTTGTAAAAAAACATTTCTTGAAATGTTTTTTCCCCCTAACAGAAATTCCCACTTCAACAAATATCTCACATGCTAAGCTTTCATTAGGTACAATTCCATCTAATGCACTTTTCAAAAAGTTCAAGTCAGTAATGGATATAGTTATTCAATATCACCCTCTTGTAACCCTCTTAGACCTCTTTCCTCCCTCCTGTAGTCAATCATCATCAGCATCTAATTACCTATATTCCCAGCTTTAAAACTTTGTAGCAGACACTGATGATATTGAGTGGCAACACACGATGTTAGTCTGTTTACAGACCTCTTTTCTTAGAATTGCCTTTCTGAAGAACCAGTGCAAATCCCAATTACATCCAAGCCCTTCACACCTTCCCATGCAGCCCATGGCTATTGGCCATGGTTCCACAAGACAAAGCATTCAACACAACAATGGCCTATGTCCTGCCAGCCACTGGCTCCTACTCCTGTGCCCAACATGTCATCTTCTTGGCCAGGTCTGTAAAGGTTAGGAAGAGGGCCCTTCTGTGAATAGGGATCAGTGAACAGATTTGGGTCTTTTAGAAACTGCCACACAGCCAAGAAAGAACAACTAGAAAGGGACAAGGCAAGTGTTGAGACAATATCTGTCTCATTTTGGTACCATGAGAAAATATCCACATTTTCCTGCAGTAGACCAGTTAGACATTTACAAAAGTAACCAAAGTATACTACAAACCTCTAAAAAGCAACATAGCACTTGGTTTTGCTTTCCGGTGTTACATAAAGTTGTTTTTACATCTTAGAAATAAAATTTTAGCAGCCTTTCAATGGAAACGAAGATGCATATGTATGTACATACTGCAAATACTCTAATCCATACTGCACTTCAGAGTATCTCACTGAACTGATTTAATTAACATCAGCCAGAAAAGAAAAATATAACATGAAGGTGATTCAAGATCTGTATGATCTTTCTTCTAATTAATGTCCTCTTTCCCACTGAAAGAAAAGCTCAAATGACAGTTGACTGCCGTCTGCCCTGAATTTGCAGGCAATGTCTCATTGACTCCAACCGTATGAAGATGAATATCCAGATTAATCAATCATTCCCAACTGTCTGCTGTCCAGATCATGGAGCACATTAAAAAAAAAAAATCACTGACTGCAGTTGCCATCCATAGTCCTTTGCCTGTCTACATGGTTGGGAGAATCCAGGTACAAGAGGTTGCTCAGATATCTCACTTCTACCAAGTTTCCTAGTTTGGAAGAGAGTCCTTGGAAAATAACAATTTCCCTTCAGTCTTTATTCTTTCATTTTAGAATATTTTCTGCTGTTCTGTTTCTAATAAAAAGTCAGCAGGCAACAACTGAGAAAAGATAATTAGTCAAAGACCTTCGCAGGAGCCCCACACTGACACAAGAGACATAATCAGAGGCTGTTTCTAAAGCTCTTTTGTGAATTATCTTAATTCTCATGAGCTGTTACATTGGATTATGCTACTTACAGATGCAAAGGTAGCAATATCAAACTCATACACATCAAATGGAACAGTGCCTTCTCTTCACAAAGTGCTATCAAGACTTTCAAATTCCAAAGTAAAATTAAACAGATCCAAGCTATGCTTCTTTCCTCTTCCTGATAGCCTATTCCATGGTATTTTCTGCAAGCAGACTGATAGAGTTAAGTGTTCTTAACAGTGCTACAGTATTTAGGTAACTGTACACTGAGTCTACCCATTATTTTCCCTCTCTGTACTGACTGTCCTAGAGCATCTGTAGAGCACATAGTAATATCTAAATATTTGGTTGCCTTTCTGATCCATCGGAGTATAAAAATGGACAGGCATTGGGTCTCAAAACCTTTTTGAGAGCAGATTTTATCAGCAGCCATTCACTGGAACTCAATGCAGCAGGCAGACAGAGGCAGGCAAAAAGAACAGTGCAGTAGCTGCATGGGTCACAGGTACAGCTACCACTAAATAACCATAAATCCAGCCTCCTGGTTTTGATATGGGGTTGCCCAAGTGAGGACCTGGGGTTTTAGTCCATGATTTAGAGCATGTCCTCTTCTTTATTTCCAGAGAAGAAACTTAAACTGAATCTGTGGATACATGTAGGGATTTAGTCATCTTCAGACTATCTCTAGGAATAAAAGTGGTAATGAATGTATCTAAAAATCATCTAACTCCTTGTCCTCCCCTGCAACTCCCCCTGAAGCACTAACTGAATAATTTTCCAATTAAAAACTAGACAGTCCACAAGCTTGCCAGCCACTTATTTGTAAAAAGACACAGGGCACCCATTTTAATGCTGCAGTCACATTTTAATCAAATATTAATCTTTAGAGGTCTTTGAAGGGAGGAGATATGCTCTCTTTGACAAGCTGATTCTTAAAATAACTTTTTTTGCTTTAGCAGTTAACAGGTCAAACGAGAATGCAGCAGGTAAGTCATGGACTAAACAGCACTTTCAGCAAAAAAGACTCAGCAACATCAAGCGTCAGAAAGCACAAGCTGAGGGGGATGGGACAGTAAGCAGGACATGCATTAACTTTTAAAGTTTGCCATTGTCCAATTGTTTTTGGATATTGTGCATGACAGTGCAGGTCATCCACTGGAGCAGGAACCTTCAGACTAGGGGCTGCAATAGCTCAATGCCTCCTTGAAGCCGAAGTTCCATGAGGAAATGTGACTTGATCTAATTTTGGAATCTGGAAAAAAGACAAACATCAGGAAGGAAGTTTAAAAAAAGTTTAAGTCCTTTCAAAGAAAAAGGAAACTCGAACCAGATAAATTCAAATAGCAGTAAGTCACCATCAAACTGCTGTGACGTCTCCTTGAGAACAGCACATAAGAATTGCTTGTACCTCTCTGAAATACTTGATACAGGGAGCAGGAAGTCACTACAATCTTTGGATGGGTTTAGCCCAATGGTTTCCAGCTGTCTCTGTATGTACTGGTAGTTCAGACCTTCATTTGTGTACAACACTCATAGCTCTGCTATGTTAGGTGATCACAGAGCTCCATACTTTCCATTTCAGACTCTCCTATCTATGGAATAACCTTTGTAACTGAAGGCTGGAATACTCCAGACCCCACAGATGATTAAACCTAACAGACAGGAGGTCCGTCAAGAAAAAAGAATCGTAACAGAGGAAACTACTTCCAGGTTTCTGGGATAAAGAGATAAACCACTAATTCCACATGAATTCTTCAGTACTGTGCATGCACTGACAGTGAGAACAATTCTCTGTAGGTGTCTGCAGGATTGCTTTGGTCAATTGGGGGTACTCAATACAGCCTCACCCGTAACTTCACTGAACATCAGGATCAGAGGATCAGTCAGTTCCTGTGATTCACCTGGTAAACACAAGTCTCTCAGGGACTTGTTCGCTGAATCAATTATAATTTAACATGGTCAGTATTTAAATATTATTGAGTCACAGAAAAATGAAATAAAGACTTTATTAGCCAAGTCCCAGTTGTAGGAGAGTAAATCCTCATTATGCCTTAAAATGGTCTAATTTATATTACAGGGTTTTTCATATGGGTGATGGATGCATGTTGACCTCATAATGACCCCAGAGGGCAAAGGTTTCCTCCCATTCTCACTTTGTTTGTCTCTCCTGTCTTCTTCCTCTTTCCCCTCCTCCCTCCCACCTCTCTTTTTCTCTGAAAGCCCTGTAAACTGTACAGAATTCATTTTGAGCCAATGGAAAGGGGGAAAATCGGCACAGCAAAGAGGACTACTACCTCCTCCTTCCCTCATCTCTTCTCCTCCTGCACAGTGGCAAGCCAAACTGCAACAGCAAAGTCAGAGGAAGGAAAAGGAACAACATAAAGCATTTTTAAAACACCCATTCTGAAATGTTAGAACTATCAAATATAACTGAACAGAAAAGACTTCCAGCTAGTTCTTTTAGAATGGAAGAACATTGGCTTTAGACTGTACTCCCACTATGGGTATGAAATAGGCACAAGGGTCAGTGAGACTTAACACGTAAGTAGAGGGAAAAATCCATATATCAATCTTCTACCATACTGCCATTACTGAACTTTAAGTACAACTTTTCCTACAAATATATTCTATAAACTTCAGACAGTTTAGTATACCCAAAGACAGTCTATCCTCTTTTGCTTTAATATGCCCCAACATTCCTGGGATCAATACTGAATTCATAAAGTAAACAAGGTCCAGCTGGGTAAATAATGAGCACAAACACACCTTAGGAAGTGGTTATTTATCCTAAATCAACCCTCAAACAACGTTATACCCTGTTTCTTGGAATCAGTGTAGTGCTGATCCACATTTCAGCAATACAAACCCATGTCTTCACCACAAGTGCTAATTATAGAGTTCAGCTGCTGCTTCTTCTCTTTTTAAAGTAATTTACCATTGTTCTCATACAGGCTATGAGTGTTGTCAACTCACCTATGTTTTCAGCTGAGTAAAGTATCTCACGCTTCCCGACTGGGGTGTTACGCAGTGCTGCTGTATGGCCCTTCAGGGAAAGCAGTAGTGAAGCTCATCAGTAGTCATATTTCTGCACTGCCAAAGTTCTGTGTAACCATCAATCAGGCTGTTATTTTTCCCTCTGACATGTGCATGTCAGTGCTAAATCTCTGCATCTGTAAAACACTTTGGGATCCCTGACAAAGAAGGACTCTATGTAAAGGTCAGATGAATAACTTTCTTCTTGAGCAAAAACATTTTAAGATAATTTAAACAGACATGCAAGTCTAGCAATCTGGAAATTCTCACAGCTGCTGTTTGCTACCTAAACTCTGCTGCTTAGAGTCATGTGTGTTCACATGATCTGCTAAGCTGGGAGCTGGGGGCTGTCTCTTGCTCTTGAACACTTTCCTCCTGCACTTTACAATCAGTCCAGCAATGCTTTTATTGTGTAGCGCTGAGTACACGAGCATGCATGTAAAGGGCATATGATGGAATTTGCTTCTAAATGGTTTATAACTATTCTATCCTTTATTAGCATTTCTTTAGGAATTGACATAAACTCATTACAATTTCAGGACTTTTTTCTTTTCAAAAACAACCCAAAAACTAGATCCTTAGTTTTTGGTCTTTAGAATTTAGACTGCACTTTGCCTTATATGGCAACCACAGTGTAAGGGAACCGTATGTTCAATTTGCATTTTCTCTAGATATGAAAATAGGTATACTGATTATCTTTAGAGAGTATTTATATCAATGTTACTTTCCCAGGATTCAATACATAGAGCATACCTCATACAGGCTATAGTGTTTTCAAGAGCTATTTAAAGGCTTCCTGTGAGTAACAAACAAAACATTAACTTTCTGGAAAGACACGAAGCTTACAAACTGAAACTCTGATGAACACTTCAGTAATGAGCATTTAGAAATACACGTAATCATTGTAAGAATAACATAGCCCATCAAAGTCCATAGGTCAGACAGCTTTCTATTTCTGTGTTGTAACAGGAACAGTGGCATTAGCACAGGGCACTACAGGAGAATTAATGACTAGCTGTAATTAATGGCCCTGGGCTATGCCTGAGGCAATCAACTCTTCCCATCTACTCAGTAATCCCAGGAGATACTCTAGTCTCCTTTGGAACAGTAACATCTAGTTTTTAGTAAAATTCTTTCGAGACAGAATTTTTGTGCTTAGATTATTGGGAAGACTTTATGTACATTTATGAATAAAAATGCAGTCAATTAGGGAGAGCATATTGGAGTGAAAAGCAGTATCAGTGCCTTCAAGACTGAGTTCAATGGGAACAAATGTTCTCAGATAATAAAGAATGCAAGTGGGCTTGTATTTTTGATCACTTGCTCTCTATATTTGAGGTGAGAGCTATACTGCATTAACAGCTTTCTGTCAGTCTTGCAGTGCTTCAGTTCCTTCAGAAAGTCTGTTCTTCACCCCTGCTCAACTGTTTTGTTCTGCAACATCTCACTCCACTACCACTCCTATGATCACTGCTGTAAAAATGTAACAGAACCTTTTGGATAGGTGCTAGGCACTTTAAAAATTGGTTATAATGCATGTACAACAAAGACAATAATCATTTTAGTCACCATTGCCAAGAAGTTATTAGCACATTACAGATCTTAATTTCATGTTAAAAAAAAAAAGTGGTGATACATCATATGTTGTTTTATTCCCTGCCACAGTCTCTCTTCAGTTACGTTTTTTTATTCCACACCCAGAAATTCCCTTTGCAAACATTCACCAACTGCCTCTTGGCACAGATAGCAAACACATTAAAGACTTTGACCAGAGAAAAGAATCAACCGTTCCACTCAGGTGAGCTCTGTAAAACTGCAATAGACCCTTTAAATCTGGATCCTGGATATTCTCTTCCCTAGAAAAGCCTTGCATTGAAGAATAATCCATTTGACTGAGATGCAATCTGGAATGTTGCCAGGCACTACAGAAGTAATTCTTGACATGACTAGCAACACATGAAACAGAGGTATCTCTGCTGAGCGCTACACACCAAATCTCAGCAAGCTCAGCTCCACACTTATATTCAAATACTCTCTACTAACAGCCTACCAGTAAATTAACAATCAGCAATACTCTCATCACACAGTATAAAAAATTTTACCTCATGTGTGTTTAAACTTATGGCTTGTTTGGTTGTCAAAACACTTCTGGTCAAATTCTCCATCAAATGCATGCAAGGACTTTCCCAGTGAGGTCTGTGTGGTCTGTGCATAGAATCTAATTGAGAAGGACAAGGTTCTGACTCCTGTAGCCAAATGATGAAAATTTTCATTATTACATTTAATTTTTTAAAGACGTTGAAAAATCTAACCAGTGTTTGTGTGTTCCTTCAATGACACAGATCCACTACCAGAACATGGTACTGGCTGTAACAGTTTATTGATTATATACCAACACAGCAAAAGTAGTAACAGGCAGAGACCAGGAAGATTTGCTACCTTGTTGTTTCAGAATTGTCCACAGATTACTTTAATATTAAAGCAGATCTGTAGAACAGTCCTTTCCACTGTAAAATGGAGCTGACAATTTTATCACTGCTTATCATGGACTGGGGAAAATTATACATTTGTGTACAATTATCAGTTTTCCATAGCCTTTCACTATTTTTTGGTAGTGATTGTGATGCTACTGAGACGATTAACTAACTTCCCCTCAAAAACAGATAAAAACTGAAATGACAGAGTTTCTGGCAGGAGAATTTCTGGCAGAGGAAGCAAAGTAGGAAATGAAGTTTCTGATATAAAACAGCCCACTCTGTCTCATCTGAGAGAAGGCTTGCTGCCTGGGTATTTCTCAAATGAAAAACTGCCAGGGTTTAAAACAACTGAAGCTTTCCTGCTATGAGAATTATGTGCTTTACAGATCATGATAAATCCTGACTAAAATATGAAAGAGTCAGTCTTTCAAACTGTTCCTTTCCTTCAGTGAGGTTACATTTACAGTTCAGTGAGTGGACTTGGGATTACATGGTCCTTTTTCACTTGAAGAGACTGAGAATATTTGTATATATTGCATAAACAGCATTCAAGCACTGAACAAAAAATATGGGAAATGTCTCTCTGAAGAAATTATTCAGTCCCTCAAGAATTTTCCTTTTATTATCCCTCACACCTTTCTTTCTGCCTCTTTCCTTCCTCCCACCACTCATCATCTGTCCTAGGAAAATAATGCCAGGTTATTCAATGGCCTTGTTATCATAAGAAATTGTTATGGTTCATTGGTATGCTGACAAATGGGGTTTGTACGGTTTGTGATGAAAAGTGCAACCTCATTCTCCATCCCTTCTGCTGGAAGTTCAGCTGGAGTCACTGAGGAAATACAAAACTAAGGTAGAAATCTGGACTCTTAAAAAGAGCACTGGCAGGCCAATACTGTTGACTGAAAATAAGGAATAACCACCCCATACTACTTTCCCTGCTGAAGCTGGAAAGCTAATTGGGACACAGCCCAAGTGCAGTATGAGAAGTCACATTATCACTTCTCCCATGGCCTAAATCTCTGTCACTGATGGTAAAGGCAAATTCTACATTTTATTGCTCACTTTTCCTTTCAGTGATTGCTCCCTCCGTCTCGTAGTTATTTGTTTAGATTTTCAGTGCATAAAAATCCTGGCATTGCTACTGTGGGCTCTGAGCCACCTGAGCAATCTTCTTTAAATACACTAACACATCATCCATATGGTTATCCAATATGTAACTATTTACTTTCCAGGATAATCACAGAGGTAATAAAAACTGTTAAAAGCTTCACAAAACTTCACAAAAGACTGTCACCCTAATTAGGAGTCTATGATTTTCACTGAATAGCAGAGTTTTAGGCACCAGTCTGAATAATCCCCTTTTTGAACATACCGTCATTATTATATGTCTTCCTTAAAAAAGACTGAAAGATCAGATGAGTGGTTGTCCTTAGGAGTTACCTGTTTGAGATCACTGTTGTGTGTGCCCCAGTAGTCTGATACCATGCAGTTCACTACATTCTGGAAGATATCAACTTCGTAGACAACATTTAGCAAGGCTGCGAAGACTATCTGAAAACTAGGAGACATACCAAGGAAACTCCTTTCCAAGTATGATCTTCTTCAGTAGCTTGTAATTTTTTAATGGATTTCAACAGAGGTTCCAAATTTGGTAGAGGGCCCAATCAAGGTATAAATAGTTTGCTTTTTATAAAAGCTGTAATTGGTACTATTTCTTTTAGAGTCATTTTACAAGTAAAATTTTTTTGCCCCTTTCAGAGATTCCCTGTTTCCCTAGAAGACAACGATATTTGGATGAGAGATCACTTTGCTGAGACAGTTACAACATGTATTCTCTCACAGCATGTGCAACACTGTCTGAGGGCAAACTCATCTATCACAATCTTCTACGTGTACTTCTGGCAGTAACTGATGCTGTTGATCGTGGCTACTTTATACACTGTAGCTTGTGAGCTAACATTTTATGCCAAAAGTTGGTTGTGAGTATTCCAGACACAATTCCGTAGATGGATTAGTGATTATTGAGCTTGTGGAGGAAATCAGTGAGCTCTTAGGCCTGCATGCCTATAGTAAGATGGAAGCTTTTTACGCTTGCTTTAAGACCTACAGTTCTTAGGTCTCTTGGGATACTTGCAAAATTGTGTCTCTTTTTATCAGAAGTGACAAAACCCAAAAAGGACTAGGAGGAGCAAGAGAACGGAAAGCCATGTCATTTCTCTTCCTGGCCAGCAGATTTCGTAAGCTTTGGGATGGGGACACAATATACTCATTGCACCAATATAGAAGTTCACTCCCTCTGCTATCACGGAACTTGAAAGGCCTCGTCTTGGGGCAACACAGTTTTCTTTTGCCACCAATAGAGATAACAGGGGTCAGACTTTCAAGTGGAAGATGTACTGTTTTGTAGACAGAAAACTAGAAGAAATTATATTTAATCTACACAGTTTGAACCCCTATGACTGTATGTTTCTCAGGACAGCCTGTTGTTTGTGTGAGATGCCCCCACAGGACTCATGCTGCTTTAAGGTTTCAGGCCCTGCCTTGGCAACTTTGGTTGGCAGGAGCTTTTCCATTAAACTCAAACGTAACAAGAATATTTTTATGTTGTTTTCCTAAATATCATAAGTAGAAGCAAACTCAATATGCTGAAATTGGCATCAGGAGCCCCCTGCAGCTCTAGAAGTGCAGGTATTAGTGTCCATTAGCACATTTTAAAGCACAAGAAACTACTTATCATAAATTTATTGACTAAAACTGAAGGTGAAAATGAAGATCATGTTGGAGTCTATCGAAAAAGCTTTTCAGGTAACAGTGAAACAGTGTAACAGGCTGACAAACACAGAATTTCACTCTGGGCAGGGAGGATGAGCCTTGTTTTGACAAATAGAAAGTTCATCAAGACCATACTCAGCCCACAATAGACTTCTGTCTCTTCAACTAAAACGGAAACTTTTAAAAAGCAGTTACCTAATTCCAGTTTTGTCATATGCATTGCAATTAATTTAACATCTAATTTAAGTGTGACTGCATTATGAAACTTCACAGAAACACACTGAAGCAAATGTTTGTTTTAAGATCACAACATCAACACAACTATAGAGCTTCTTAGCAGATACAGGACTTCTAACTCTTCAGAATAACTTCAAGACAAGGAAAACTACTTGTTTCATTATCTTTGTAAATCCAAATAATCTTCTGCTGTTCCAATGAACACAGAAAAAAAAAAGGATGTCTTTATTTTGCCAACAGAAGCCCAACTCCATTAAGAAGAGCCAGACTGATTATATTACTCTGTCACATGTGTAAGGAGAGTATTTCATAGAACAAAACATAGGAATCTTTGCCACAGAGTTTACAACCTAAGGCTACATTGGGTACATTAGAACAGACATAACAAGATCAAAGAAATCACCATTCCTCTTTGCTTCCTGTTCCTGTACAGCTTTCCTCTCTTTTGTGTTTATTATTTTCTAAGTCAGACTGCTAAAGCTATGAGTTCCCAATGGGACCCCAGCTTCAGGGGCTAAGTACAACTGAGGGCCTGTGTGATCATCCATATGCACATTTTGTACAAAAATAAACTCTCTACTTGGTCCATGTTTCATCTGCCAGTTGGCTAGATTGGTTATTCATTCTGTTGGGAAGAATGAGCACCCCTTTTGCAACAGAGCTTTACCTTCCCTCTTTCTCTATTTCCATCTGTCAATCTTGCAGGAAAGTTGCAACTACTAACAGATAAACCTTAACTTTTGTTTTGGCTAAGACCTACCAAAAATACCTGCATCACAAAATCTGAAACTGGCCCATATTTTGAATATTTGAGGTCCGTGAAGGGGATAATAGACACACAACTATCCCTACATTTTTCAATTGACACAAAAATAAACCATTCATAGACACATTCATGCAGGCTGCTTCTGTTTCTAAGCCTCCTGTTACTATATTTGGCCACAGTCACAACACTATAAAATAAACAGATGTTCTTCTGTATCTTTATACCTACTTTCTCAAGCTCCTGTCATGGAAGCACCTTTCATACCTCCTTTTTCATATTTCATAAATTTATTCGTTTAAAGCCACTATCTTTCCCTAGAAATAAGTAAATAAATATAGAATTATTGGCGGGTTTTTATAAATGCTTCCAAATTTCCCTTGCTTTCAGACTGCACAGCAAGACCTGCCGTGGGTTTCCCTGCCTTTTTGCCTAAAGCCATGAGAGACAGCCTGAGATTTCACATCAATAGCTTTTACTACGCATTTTTTTCTCTTTGAACAAAGCATCACCTTAACATCTGAACAGTAAAATTCCATCTTTCCTTTTTATTTTCCCATGCATTATTTAAACATGCTGCTCTGAATTCTACAGTTACAGTATTCCTGGGTAGTTACAATCAACAACATCTTTAAAGTCAGATACCGCAGGAAATGTGTGCTATCCAGGACAGTTTCACACATTTGTTTGCTGTATAGTAGCCTCAATTTAAATATGATAATCTAATTTAGTAAAAACTAACTGAAATCAGATTTACTGCAAAAACTCTTAAAATTTAATTTTCAGACTAGCAATCAATGCTTATTCAGTTTTCATTTTATCCCTGCCTCCCTTTTTGCAGATGCTTAAATGACACTAAATTAAACAATTGCACAAATTTTAAAAGATGTAGGAAAATTACCATCTGCACTAAATTCATGAATAAAAAGGTCCAGAGAAATCAGTCTTTATGAGCATTTGTCTTAACAGAAAAAATTTATAAAAAGCAAAAATTCTAACAGTAGAAATAATCTTTAATTTTTTTTTTCTAGCATTCTGTCTTTCAAATCATTTTGAAACAGAAATTACAGAAATTAAAAAGGGAGCTCTCACCGTCATCTCACTCAAAACCTTACTCAATTCCCGAAATATGACTTATAGGATTAAATATTAAAGCATCTTCAAAGAAAGAACTCTGTTGAGACACAGAGCAATAAGCCTATTACTATTCACAGACATAAACAGCATGTAAGTATTATCTGCTCAGTATTACACTCCATTTCCCCTAAATCTATGCAAAATAAAAACATACTCTTGTAAACAACAAGAATTGCAACAGAAGGAAACAAACAAAAAAGAAATCTTAAACTTACATTGATGTGTTGTTATAGGTCGTGCACAGCAAGTAGCCCTAAGGATACATTTTAGGTTTTTTATCCATGCTCCGTTCTTGTTGCTGATGTGACCACTTAGGCACATGGTCAAGTTGCAATCAGCTTCCCTCTCAGTGATGTATGAGAGCTGTGCTGATTTATCTTGTCCTTCTGCAGCAGATTAGCACTAATGTTTCTGCTTCTGTATCCTACCTTTCTTCAGCGTAGACTCTGCATTATCATTGGCAATCCGAATTAAAGAGCCAGTGAATGTAGAATAATTTTTTTTTTCTGAAACCATTGCAAAGCAGGTAGTCTCACACAAACAGAATCTTTTATCCACTGAGTCTCTTTTTTAACACTTTTGGCAAGAACAGTAGTCAGAGATACAGAAGAATGGTTCCAGTAAGTCTGCTGTAGTCTTCTAGTGATTTATTCTGTTAAAGGAATATTCTCCTATGCAGATGGCCCTAGGCAAGAGACGAATGTACTGCAGCAACGTTTCAGCCAAAATCATGGGATTTTAACTTTGTAACACAAAGGTATTGTGTTACACACAGTGAAACTGTAGTTTATCCCAAAGAAGTGGA
This sequence comes from Struthidea cinerea, assembly GCA_013397865.1. Taxonomy (NCBI): domain Eukaryota; kingdom Metazoa; phylum Chordata; class Aves; order Passeriformes; family Corcoracidae; genus Struthidea; species Struthidea cinerea. The sequence goes on along the minus strand of VZTI01002652.1, from coordinate 938,307 downwards.
TAATGTGAAATTAATTCATGCAAACGGGGTTTATGAGGGAAAAAAAAGCAAGTTAAGTACCTTATATGTTAAAGGTACTTGACATATAAACTGATCAGGTTAAAAGTTATTTCAGTGCCTTACATTGTATGTATTCATTACGAATTCTCTCTTTTTGCCTTAGGATTGACAGATTTTACACTATGGGATTGTCAAGATCAACTATCAAAAGTATTACAAAGAACCTGACTTAATCTTTTTGTTACGATTTTCAGTTTGCAGTAAACATCTACTATTTTAGCAGTAAAATACAATTGTTAATTCATGATCTTTACAATTCAAGACACCATGAGACACAGCCGTTTAAATTTTCATTAGGATTTTGAAAAATATTTAGGAAAAAATGGATGTCTTAGACCATCTAGTCTTGAAAATGTGAACATTCTGACAAGTTTGCTCACTGTCAAAATGACTCACATCACTGCTGTTCCTAGCTGCTACTCTTTCTGATCACAGAAGTATTTCTCTTTGTTTTTAAGAACTAAATGCCATACCTGAATATTAAACAAGAAATATATGCTGCTTAAACATTAGCAATATTTGAACAGCTGAAAAATTTTAGCTACTCATAAAGATCTATTCTGTGTCTATTATTGGCATTCATTTTTAAAAAACATTATATGGAGTGTCTTACCCTAACCAGGAAAGTAAGAATGAAATTGAGTTAACTCATTACTTTATAAAAAATGCTAAAAAAAAGGACTATTTTTGCTCTAATATGAAAGTCTAATGTGGTAACATCCATTTCAAAGTGCTTTCTGGATTATACATATACTGATTTTTTACACCTGCCACAGGAGCACACAACCTTGGGGACAGAACGTAAGAAAGGCCTAAGCATGATCACCAGCAGAGAATTTATTCACAGGCAGTTTTAGTTCTAGGTGTGGGACTGCGTGAGACTACTTCAAGCCTCCACAGCTTTCCTCCTCTTTTTGTGTGTTGTTGATAAGGAATGAAATGTATGACTGAAGAAGAGCATCCAGAGAAAGTGAGAATCTCCTGAGGGAAGGTATGTGAAAAAAGAGCTTCAAGGTACCCCCAATACTGAGCTGCCAGCACCTGGCCATTTAAATGGAAACACTGAGGGGCTGATGCACCTTCAATGCCTTCATGCCCTTCTGGCCTTCAGAGAGCAATTTGTAAATGCTGACTAAGCATCTTTTGGGTTTGAATTGGAGAAGTTTCTCTGTGTGAGAGGTGCCAACTACCAGATGTTCAAAGAACTGAAAGTGTCTGTTTCAAGAAAGATGGAGGTTGGTGCTACACTCCCATCTGACTTTGAGTCCTCTTCAGGACTACGCTCATCCAAAGAGTAGCAATTCTACATTCAGTTGTCTTCCCTGGGGAACAAGATAAAAATTCCCAACTGTCATGTCAGGACACTATCCTAAAGAAATAGCTCTATTCCATTAGCAGTTCTCCAGTTAGGAGTATTCCTCCCCTTCTGTGGAGAAACATGATACAATACCAAAACAGAACTATTCACTCCATCAGAGAGGGCAGAACGATGTTGACCTTCCTGCCAGGGTTCCACCAGAAAACAGGGTGTGACATGGATGTTGCAAGCAAAGGTGGAAAGTGCTGTCTGTTCTGAAGGCAGTATCAGTTGCAAGAACACTTTTTTTCACTAAGACCTGAAACAAAATTTGGATCCCATGGTTTCATGTATGTCTTTGCTGTACTAGGAAAAAGGTATTTAGCCAAAATAATAAAATCTTTAAATCTGGTGTACAAACAGAATTGGAGCTGCTACTGCAGATACACATAGAATCACTAAAAAAAATCAACTCCACTTCAAACATTACTATTTATAATGTCCCCAAACTCCCACCATCAGATGTTTGTTTGGAACCTCATCACTCTGATAGTTAGAAAGAAACTTCTAATGTACACTTAAACACTCAAGCTGCATTAGTACCCATCTGCTCCTGAGCAGCACTATCCTTTAAAAGTTTGTATCCCCTGAATGGTGGTCTTGTGTACTTACAGACACCAACCATATTCCATATCAGCTTTCACATCAACCAGACTAAACCAGACACGCTATTTTATAATATAACAGTCAGTCCATCTCCCTTACTACTGTAGTCTTTCTCTTCGCCTATCCCTGTTTGAGTTCATTTCTTCCAAAGCTGGGAGAGCAGAACCATATATACTATGTTCCACTTGGACTGAACACAACAGTTTATTCTGGTAGACCAAACAAACTGTGGTTTTAATATGTGGTGCAAGAACATGTAAGCCTCCTACTACCTTATCTTCAGCAGCTAAAAACTACATATTTATCTGTAATGAAATTCTGACGTACATCAATTGGGATGTGTTAATATGTATTTTCTCAGCTATACTACATGAGGTCATGAAGTTAGGAATTAACACGAATCGGCACTGACTTACGTCAAGTGCTTATGGGTAACATTACTGCTGGCCCACTTGTTAACTCCCAGTTTTTTACTGACACATCATATTGGCTTGATAACGTAATTTCCAGTTCTCTGAAAAAAGTTGTTTCCATAACTATTTAGCAAGGAGAAGAAAGAACAGCCATTGTATCACTGTTTGCCACTAAAAACCATCATCTGTCCTTTCTACGACCCAGTGGTTTCTTTAAGTGTTACACACAAGCTATGCAAGCAACACACTAATACTCCAAACATGCAAATGCATTATATGTATTTCTACAGGAAATTACTCAAGGCAATTGAGAGTGTGAAGTCAAACAAATTATCATCTATAATTGACAACATGCAAGTAACTTTTAATTAAACATGACTCCTCTACTGAAAAAAACTACATTAAAACCCTACTAAAAGGGAAGATAGCTAATGAGGAGGGGGAAGTGGGAGGGGAAGGAATGAACAAAACACTGTTTTGTGAAGAGCTTGTTGTTCACCAGAAAATAAAAATTTACGAAGCAGACTTTTAAATGTATTTCTAACTAATTACGGATTCAAAGCGCACATCAATTTCAAGCAAAAACATACATGCAGGTAAAAAATGCAGGTTCTCACAACCACAAATAAGATACCAGAATGCTTATTTATGCAAGTAACTGATTTGTTTAAAATGTCAAATATTAGATTGAGACAGGCAGGAAGAATTTTGGAGCTAAAATGATCAACATTATTATTAAAGAGTAATATAGAGACATCTAAAACCTATTAAAAACTATACAGAGAAAAACCCTAAGCCAATACCCAGGATTTTTAAGCCACAGCTGGAGGCCCATCACAAAAAGGGCACCTAGCTGCTTGTGCTGAGGTCCCAAGAAAGCTCAGTAAAGGGAAATCTCTTCAGCTGAGAACTGTGTGCTCAAGTAAGTGTTGCATATGATGCATCTAGACGTTAAAGGGTTGTTCAACCATTCAACAACCATCAAAACACTTTCAAAAAACAAATGAATGCTGTCTTCTCACTTTGCATATGGAAAAAGCAAGAGGGCAAAACTAAATGTCTTGACCAAAATTGCATTAAGACGACTTTCATGAGACAGGTTTATACAACTCGCCTTTTTGCAGCTAGAGATCACAACAGCTGCATAGCAGAGATGGCACCTCTTCAGGCTTTCCACAGGGAAGAACACAGGAATTTATTTGTAGTCTACCTAATCACTGACAGCCCATTCCTCCCGCTCTCATGACATGGAAAAAAAATAGGTGAATATACAAGTTTCCAAAGGCCAATTCAGAGCTAGCCCTACATTTTAACCTCAGTCAGCAAATTATCCTAGGGATAATAGTATTTCTGCCAGCAAAAGCTCTTTTGCAACTATTCCTTGTACCAGTCCTTCATTAGGCTACCTCTACGACACAAGACCCCCACTTTCTCAACCTAACCCTATGACATTTTCCCCACAGCCCAGCCAGCAAAATTTTTAGTATAGACTATGGTTTTAGTGAGTAGAAGACCCAATAATGCTTAGGGAAAATAAATCAGTGGAAACACTTTAACCCCAGGTATCCAGTCTAGATCTCAAGGCTCTTTCTGCAAGAAATAAAGGGACCTTTTTTCAGAATTAAAGTTGAGCTGGGATTTGAAATACAGAGCTCCCTAAAAATCAGGGTAGTCTTCCAGCTGCAAACTGCACAGGTCACAATGTGGGCTACGTAAGCAGCAAGGACGAAGAACAAAACTGAAGTGATTACATGCTATCCCATGGGCTACGGAACCCACTTGCCAAACAAAACTTTTCTAAGAACCACTGGAAAAAACTGAATATACAGAAAGCACAAGCCTGTATCTTATCCTTCTGAATGTTTTTCCTTAGAATAGTGTTACAGTTTCTCACTTTTCTCAAAGTGGTCATCTAGGTCTCCTTGCATTTTAGTGTTGGTGTTGTGAAATGTCCCCTTCCCACTTCACATCAAAGTTGCAGACAAAATAACAGGTGACAGTTATAAACTATCTTACTGCAGGCAATATAATAGTATAAGTGTTTTATTCCTTACTTTCCCTTAAAGAATCTCTGGCATGCTGAATCTATCATTAAATGTATATTTAATAACCAAGAGAGATAAAATTAGCTTTATAGCCTTCAAACCCAACCAGATGAACTAGCTTCCCCATTTGATAATGGTGTACCTGCCCAATGGACAGATATGGCCCCACAAAAAGATGTTTAGCTTCAGAAAGCCCATGTGTAAAGGCCACTGTAAGACATGTTAGACATCACTTAAAAAATATGAGAGGTCAAAATCCAACTTGGGCGAAGAGAACAGGGAAAAATAGTTTTAGCAAATGGAGACAGATACCCTAGGTAAAGAGGTAACATTTCATACACTGAATGTGGGATAGGTTTCTTATCCAGAGATCAATCGCCATGAGTTGTACATTAGGTATAATAACTTTCTTCACCTGCAACTAAGTTTGGAATAAGTAAACCCAGACATGATAGGTACACTGCTTCTTTTCAATGGGTATTCTTTCCATTTTTTTGTTTTGTTTTGTTTTTAACAACCATGGATTTAATTGTAACTCATGATACTTAGTGCATTTTTTTCACTCTTCTATGCAGAAAAGTTTCTATACATTTCAGGTTCCTACCACCACCCTCTAATCTCAATCACTAAGATTTGCATAAGGCAGTTTTCTTAAAGAATCGTGCAGCAAATGGTAAAATGGCAATCACACACTAGTAAGAAGTCAAGAGTGTAAAGAGGAGATGGACATGGCACTAAAATGTTATTGAAAAGTGAGCTATGGTTGTTGAATATTACTGCATTTTGGAGATCAGACACTGTGAGAACATAAGTAACAGTCAGGAGGGCCAACAAGAATCAGGTTTGTTTGTGGACACAGAATCAAGAGTTATTTGCTTCAGCCATGTCTCAGGGAGAAGCATAAGATTAATGATCCAACTTTTGATGAGCAATTTCATTCTGAAGACAAAATGAAGTTGCTTAGTATACTTTCACTTCAATATTTACAGAGATTCTGCGCAGAAGGAGACTGGAAATAATTTCTACTGGTCATTGGAATGAAATGCATGTGCTTTGAATGTTGCAGCTTCTGTAGAATACAGTGTATAATTACTATATTTCTGCTTTAGTTTCCTGAACTTGATTAACTGCTGCTAAACAGCCAGCCAACTTTTGACTGGAAAACAAGATGTGACATGAAGCAAAAAGGTGAAGCTGGAGGTGAATTTTGGGTCACTCCTTCCCCCTCATGCTTCTTACATGGGTACAAAGGGATATTCCACAAACACGAAAACACATCTGCAAGATGTGGAAGTTAATACTTTATCAGAATACAGAGTCATCAACAGTGTTCACTGAGACAAGAGATCATTCAGAATTTATGGGTTTTATTTATTTAATGATGTACACATTGATAGAGGGGCAAATGTAGCAGAACAGTGATCATGCTAAGAGGTCATTGTGGGGCAGTGCCAATAAAAACCTTAATTTTCATTAATTTAAGTGTTAGCAGATGTGCCAAAGAATGGAATGCAGGTTGCACCAGTTTATGCTGGGTGTATTCTGTCCTGGGACAAGTAGGAATAACTCACAAGAGGAATGAAAACAGGTAAGACAGAAAAATAAATGGAATTATATATTCTTGCCAATATGTTATTTCCTAACACACTTTTCCTTCTTTCATTTGAGAGTGGATTTTCCCAATTGATTCTGTAAGCCTTTCCAATACTAGAACTGCAGCAATTTTCCATTATTTTCCATCCAATGCACATGGGTGCCACTAACCACTTCAGTTCAGATCAGGCTGTATATAGCACCACATAATAAGGTTCCTTAAACTTAACAAAAACCCAAAAATGGTAAGCAGTAAGTACCACTACTCTTAGATCAGACAGCCCTCACTTATAGTTAACAGAAACAAATCTGCAAAGCAGAAAAATGGACTTAACCAAAGTTGGAGGCTTTAAATATGGTTACGTGGGTTGCTGTTGGTTTGTTTTCTTTTAATCACTGAAGTACAGGAAGAAAGAAATATAGTAGCTGTCACCTATTTGTATATCAGTAAAATATTTAATAGTCATAGCTCATTTTAAAAAACTGAAAATGCCTTGGGTAGAAGCACTGTCATGAAAATTAACAATTAGCCAAATGACTGCAAACAAAAGATAATGAAACATGGCAACACATAAACAGGTAGCATCTAAAGAAGTGCTAAATGGCTGGGTTCTGGTTTTCTTTTTTTTTTAATTCATAATCTCAAAGAGAGAACAAACAACTTGATAACAAGAAAACTGAAGAAGGAGAAGACAAAACAATGGACAAAAATAAATGTAATATGTAAGTCTCTAGGGAATGAGCAATGCTGAGGAAAAGATACATTTGGAAAAATTCAATGGAGACATCATTTGCATAGAGCTAGTGACTGAGCAAAGCCTAGGAAGCAATAATCCTGAACTTGGAGTATACAACAGTATGCCTTCCACTGTCATCATTTCTACCTCTGTATAGGTATCTATGTGAGCTTAACTAGTGACAGTTTTTCTACATTGGCAAAATGCTCTTTTCTCAACAATTATCAAATGCTAGCATGTAAAACTGATAGTAAACATCGGATTAGGTATGTTCCAGACACATATGAAAGACAGGGTCATATAATTCTGTGTTCCAGAGAGCTCATACAAAGAAGGATGATGGCATTTCAGGTAATTTAAGAATAGTCATGTGATTTTTTTTTTTCTTTTAATTATGGCAAAACATAGACATGACCACAGTGTGCAAACAGGGATGGATATAAATATTGAGGACAGAGAGAAATCATCTGAGGGATATGAAAGCAGTTCACAAAAGAACCAAAGAATGAACTCTGAAAACAAATTCTGGAGGGGAACTCAGAATAAATTTGTTAGTAGCATGTGATGCACTTGGCTGTGGAATGTCTCTCTAAAAGCGGCACCCATTCACAAGCCATTTGGCATGGATATTTAAAATGTGCAAAGACAAAACTTTACAGAGCATACAATACAGACCAATAGCTCTTCAGTGGAGAGATGGAGAGAGTGCATGAAATCAGAGAAATGGAAATAAAGATCTCTTCAAATGAAGACATCATTTTAGTTCCAAAAGAAGGGACAGAAGGACAGAACTACCCTTGAAGACTGATGGGGAGGAAGCATGAGAGGCTTTTATTTATGCAGTACGCTATACTGTCACACTCCATTTTTACAGTACATAAACAGTTTGAAGGTTTTTCTACAGTATACTCTGAAATAGCAGGTGCTGGTCATAGCAAGACACAGAAGACAAAGTACATGGAACGTTTTGCCACAGGCACAGCAAATTCTACTGTCCATTATTGCAATGAAATTAGTGTAATTAGACTGGTTTCACTTAAAACAAGAGTAAACAACACTTACTGGAACCCTACCATCGGTTTTAAGTTTCCAGATATTTAATCCATGCTGCTGTTCTCTCACCATGCAGAGAATCTAACAAAATAAGAATACCTTCCCCCCAGTTTTCTTATGCAGCAGTCTGTGAGTAATGCCTAATGTAAATAGACAAGCACTGCTGTGGCAGTAAAAATGACAAGATAAAGGACCTACTAAAGAAGGCAGCACATTCATGACCAGTAATGCAGCAGTTTGAAAATAAAAGTAGTAAAATTAAGCAACATTCTTTCTATAGTATCAAAACTTCAATATATGTTTCTACTTATTTTCATCACGCTGAGCATATCAATCTTGGGGACAGTCACAAGGGCACCTCTTCTAGCAAATCCTACTCACAATAAACAAGCCATTCAAAAATGTTCATTTAAAAAGAACACATCTAATATAAAGATAGCATTCATTATTACTTTAACAACTTTCAAAGAAAGAATTGTTTCTTCCTTCTGTATTCTTTGGAATAATAATTTTCATTTATATATGTGGCAACTGCATTATCAGATAATGAAGATATGCATAGGTAGACTGAAATAAGTGTTTTAGCAATAAAGGTATACCTCACAGGAAAAATCAACAGAAACTTTAACTGGTGAAGACAGAAGAAACATGCTAATGCTTTGCTTTAGCTGGGGACAAGAAAGAATAAACAGTCAATCACAGTCAAGTATCTATTTCTTTCTAGACATTTGATATTGTATTTACACATACATACTACCATAGAGGGTGAGCTTTGCCATTATTCTGTTCCAGGGCAGCAGGCAAATATAAAGTACCTCTCCATCTCTCTGCAGCAGCTACTTGCTACAGAACAGTTTCATAGATTGTTTTTTGTGAGTTGCTTACTCCCACGTTAAAAAGCAGAAACTTCATACCAGTAGTATGAATTATTTTGTTAAATAAGAAGGGAAAATATAACTCATGGTCTGCTTCAGGATACCACAACCATTCACTACATTTTATTCAATACAAATTAACTCAATTCTTATTCAAAGACTTTGTCCGTTTAATGGATACCAGGAAAGGAAATTCACCTACCATTTTGTAATAATGCTCGGATTAACAATATGGACGCCCAAGTAAAATCAATGTCTTAGAGAATTCTTGTGGTAGGAAAATATGTATTCCTACCATTGCTAGGGTTTGAAGCATTTCCAGTACTTCCTTTGCCTCACACCTTCCCACAATCTTAGTGTGCAAAGTTGACAACAATCCACTTAAGTATCAATACTTATGGGCTGATTGGTAGCATGTATCAGTCTCTGAAGTCGAATACCAAGTAATTCTTCAGAAAGGTTAAAAGGCAGAAAAATCTATATTTTCTTGTTAAAATAGGAAAAGTCTGTCTCTTAGAATAAAATTATACCCAGTACTTTTTGTATATGAGGTCAGATGGAGGCAACACCCTCCATAAGGCAACTCCGTCTGGCAGATGCATGTAAATACATCAGACAGAAACAAAAATGAAAGTTTTGATGTGAATTTCTGCTGTAATCTCAAAGCATATAATCTCTCAACCATACCACAGCAACAGCACAAGTAAATGCCCCAGCTATTATATGTTCAGATTGGAGTGTAGCTCTTCCTTGATAACACATTATGTAAAAGGGGTACAGTAATCAACTCTGCTACTGCATCAGTGTATTCAGATATATCTGCTTAATTGTCTACACTTTTACTACATTTCACTCCCTTAGCTCTGCAGAGCTATGTGCTAAGAAATACTAAGTGATGGCATAATTCTTACCACCTTCAACAGCACAAGAATTATTTCCTAACTTCTTCATGATTGCTGGTTATCTAGTAAGATCTAAATGTCACAGATAAACCTAAGGAGAAATACCCAATAAAACCTTAACCGGAGATCAACAAAGCTTCCATTAAATGCTAGCAGGAACAGAAGTGACAAACGTATAAAGAGAAACCATATTAATAAATCTGTAGAAGAGACAGATACCAGAAAACTGTCTGAGAAATGATGGCAGAAAGAAAAAAGGCATTTGAAAAATGTTTCATGCTTCTAGAGAGGATACAGGCGTTTGAAGGGTATTGGCAGAAAGGAAGAAAAGAGAAAATAAGTCTGTACTGAGCTTTTAATCTTTCCTTAATTGTACTGAGAGTATCCAGCATTATCCCCAGAGAGAATTAAGCATAAAAGACTAAGTTACTCAAACAAGTTCCTTTATAACAAGTCCTTTCAGAACAGCATGACTTCTTTGAAGGACTCAGTTTCTCAAAGACTAGGTCACATAAAAATCATATTGTAATGCATATTTTTATTATGCTAAAACAAAACTACTATATTGGACCTGATTCCACTAACCTGCACTCAGGAATATGTAGATAGGGCTCTGTGGGAATTAACAGAATAGTTTGTCTATTTTGGTTAATACTTCAAGAAAATGGTTTGCACTCGTCATCAGAAAAGATACTTTTCAAAGGTCAAGAGAGTGGTGGTATGCAAAATTATATAGAAATTACTCAGGAAATGGTCAGAGGTTAAAATGTAAGCAAGCTGAACTGTATCAGTAAGTACTAAATGCAGGATGGCAAAGTTTCACTTTAAATGCTTATTATTTATCACCCTCAAACAACTTATATAAGCCTGGCTTAGAGCTGTGTATAGCATCTAGAAAGAAAAGAGTATTTTATCAATTTAATTTGAAATTAAGAGAAGTAAAGTTCATTCAGAAGATATTTAATGTGTAAACTTTTATTTGTGAGTTTCACCTTTCTTTCAGCTTCTTCACTTGGGATTTAACTGAGAAAGTATTTTAAGCAGAGTTCAGAGGAAATAGACACTAATGTAATAAATGGTCTTATCTAATCAGGCATGGGGTAAAGAACAAAGAAACTGAGCCTTAAGCACTACACCAGACTGATGGTATGAATCCACGTGTTCTGCTAAACCACTGATTTCAACAACAGCCCGTAACAGAAATACTAGATGAAAACTCAAATTTTGTGAACATCCAATTTATGACATAGTTCAGAAATACATGGAACACATGCCTTAAAAGGCAGCACATCTTATGTGGTGTTCTTGCATATTTGTGGCATAAACAACCATTCACGAAAAGAAAAAAATTTATCCATAAGCAGACTTGCTTCCATAAATCCCCTTGAGATTTAAACATTTCTGAGGGTCAGCAGGCCCTTTCACATTGCTGGTGAACAGATTTCTAGGAATTTTGTAGCTCACTGAACTAATGGAATTTGAGCAATACCCACTAACTCTGAGAACTGTAATTGCAGGAGTTTTACTGCTCAGATTGAAATGAGGATTGATTCAAGAGCAAGCACATGGACTATCTGGGGTTTTTTAAACCTCTTTCTTTTCTTGATATCTGGGACTGACCATAATCAGCACAGATGACAGGCTGAAACCTGTAATTCTTATTCTCCGCCACAGGAGAGATACTCCACATTTAGGTCTTAGTTTTCTGTATCTTCCTTTTTAAGTGTACCTCGGGGATGCCTAGAGTTCATAAGGCTTTGACATGATTTGCCTCAGTACAATTATTGGGCTGACCATTTTGTTAAGCACCCCTGAACTACTTAGCCACAAAATCATTTCAGTGATTCCAACCTCTTGCTCTCATATTGTAGCAGCTGTGTCAGTGGGTAGAAACTGTTACAGAAGGGATAAGGCTGAAGAGAATCGAAACCTACTGCCACCAGCCTGTGCTGCTTATTATACAAGGAGAAAAAAGCAATTAGTAATTACCTGGGTTGAAATCTCACAATGCACGTTGATTTCAATATGGTAGTGTTTCACCGTGGATGAAAAGCAAGAAGGAACCAGGCTAAGGTTTCTAATAATCACTGAACTCTGATTATGACCAGGAAAAGATACCTATGAGAACTGTACTATCTAATGCAAGCAAAGAGCACTCTTCTTTTGAACCCATTTATTAATCCATATGCCTAAACAATTCATAATGTCTGAGGTTTAGCTTGTTTTAAGTTGCTGAATGCCCATTCAAGGGAGTACTTACTTAAGAATAGAAGAATTTACATTCCACTATATAGGACTTGTATGTTTCATTATTCTTGCTACATGAAAGTGAACATTTTTACTATATTTTTACAAAATATTTTGTAACTACACCAGACTGGGAATAAAACGTAGCAATACATATTACAAAGCAACAGCCTTGATTTCAGCTTGCATTAATCTGTTTAAGATCTTCCACTGCCACAAATCCCATTGTTAAAGATCTCTAAATTTTTTTAATGCTGGCAGGGTTAAGCTAATGGATTTTTTAAATGTCAATATTAAAACATACCCATTGATCCAAGAAATGGTATCATATCATTTGCCTCATTTTGAATATAGTACAAGCAGAAAGCACCCATTCAAATGCAGAATGCAAGCATGAACTCCCTATAGCAATGCCTTGGAGGAACATACCACTGTATCAACTGCTGTAAAGCAACAAAAAACCCAAGCTTCTAAGGGCTTACTATTTTTCTCAATAACCTGGAGGCAAACAGTAATAATAGATAAACCTCTTGTGTAAGGAAAAAAAGTTCAACTCATCTGAAAGGAGACAAAGGACTGAGATGGTAACACCAACCAGAAGATCAAAAAGGCTCGATCTCTGAAATAACCCATTCAAATACGACCCCATGGTTAAGGACGGTCTGTGCTAAATCCAGAAGTTGAGAAGTGTAAGCAAAGCCCTGTGCAGTTGATCACTTTGGTATCCACTTAAGGCAGGAAAGGACACTGCCAACCACAAACGCAGCTAGAACCAAAGCTCCAGGCAATCTGATACAGAAGTTTGACACGGCAAATCTAAATTTGCCTTGTAGCATATACACACACAATACATATTAGATAGATAGCAGATTATATATGCACACATATCTGAAAAAACATAATTCTGTTAGGCTTTTTTTTCTCTTTGTGACAGAGGAGAATGAGAAACATATTTGATAGTAAAAAGTATATCTGGGAAAAAAGCCAGAATCTATTTTATAAGCTTCAAATGTTATGATTCTTCTGAAAGACATTTTTACTTAATAAAAATGAACTAATGAAAGACCAGAAGTTTGTTTCCTGAAATAATATTCATAAGCTCCCAGTTGTGTTTTGCAATATATGTTTTTGCCATTTAGCACATCATGCTTAGAGATACCACATTTAATAATACAATCTGCTGAGGATGAAAAGCACTTTCTTTGCTAATAAAAAAGCTAGTTATAGAAAGTGCAAGTTTGGCAGTAAAGCTTCCAAGAAAAATTGCAGCCTGAAAAACATCTGCAGACTTTAAGTGTATACATTTCAGTTTGTCAGATGTTCTTCTGTAATTTAAATATTTTAAGAATTAATCAAAATACTTTATTTTCTTGGAAATCGGATGAATTCATATTTTTCAACTTTACCTCTAACCATGATAAAATATGAGAAAACCAATAAAGGCATTACTTAACAGGGTGACTGACATACTTTCTGGATGTTTCTATTCTTTTTTAACCAAGAAGTGACTTCAAATAAGCCAAGCTTTCTGCAATATTATTTAAGACCTTTTGAAGTGCTAATGAACATACAAACATTTATATGGACTGTAAATAAGAACAACAATATATTTTTGCACAGTGCCTGGTATAACAGGATTCAACAGGGGGTTCAGGCTGATGGTCAATATTACAGTGATACAGAATAGCACCTAAGAGAAATTACATGGTAGGATGGTTTAAGAGAAATCACATCTACACAGTCCTATTCCACCTCTGCACAGTGATCAGTGACAGAGTCACAAAATGTTGCTTTTGAAATAGTTTCAGAATAAACCATGAGACTAACATGCAAATCAGATGTAGGGAGGACACACAAGAACATGCACCAGGAAAGTCTGCTGCACAAGGAAGGATCAGGCCTTTCCAATCAGCTTGTTATTTTTCAGTATTTTCAGTTGCTTAAGGGGAGTCTGAAGTGCCAGGGATTGTTACATTAAACCAAAGATAGCAACAAAGAAAGGGACACTCAGAGTTAAAACTAACAGGACCTTCTGCAAGAATTCTGCCTCACTGACAACATCAAATATCATAATAATGGCATAGTAAATTATCTGAAACAGAGCAGACAACTATTGATTATGAATTTTTCAGTCACAATGCCATTATTTAGCAAAGGATTTATCATAGCAAGACTCTACCAAAACACTTGTACACTTTCATCAGTACATATCACACCAAGAGAAACACTGCATTTGAAAAATCTTGTTCCTAGATAAGCTTTTCCACTGCCAGTGGCCAGGAAGGTTTCCTTAGGAGATACACTGTCAAAAACAGTGTTCATAAAATCTGCATCTGTTCTTAAAATATGAAGTGATTAATACAACCAAATGAAAGCAGCAGTCACTGTGTTGCTATGCTGACAAATGTGGCTGGTTCTGACATATGTTTGGCTACTGAGGGTTAAATGCTGTTTCATGCTCATTTAAATCTGCTCTGTTAGAGCATCACTCATTAAAATTAGAAATGTCTGACAAAGCAAAACAAGAGGAAGAAAAACTAAAAGCATATTACAAAGATGATCAAAACCAATATAACAGCAGCACTAAAGGCCAGAATCTGCTCCTATGGGGCTCCACATGTGTTAAATCAGTTGTGTTGTATTCACTTGAAATATGTTCAATTCATACCAGCAACACTGGGAGCGCTATCTGGCACTTTTTCTTGGTATAATAACAACTCTGGAATCTTTCCCTGCTACTCACTTGCATGCTTTCCTGGTATTAACGCCGAAGGTATGAAGGTGGGATGTTAGCTATTTTAAAAGCTTTGCTCACATCTAGTCAATTCTATGTTTACTGTCATATTCTAAAACTGGGCACAGGGATTTTTTTATATTCCTCCTCCTTCCATGTGCTCCTGTAGGAAAAAAAAATCTTGCCTACCATCACTTCATTTTCAATGTCTCTCACACTAGCTCTGTGTCTTTGCATAAAAATTTGAATCAGTCATCAGCTGAAGATTTGCAGACAGCGTAAGGCAGCAGATTCCACACACTTGGGTCCTTCCACATCTCCCTTCTGTGTTGTATTCTGTGTCTGATAACATGGAGTAATGTTATTATTCTGACAAGACAGCTATTTGGGAGGTTGGTGAACACAGTATTCCAGCTACATTGAAAATGCAGGCTACCACAATTTGATCATTTTTACATTTCTCAAATAAAATCCCATTAGAGAGACAAATCATCAAGGAATCGTTTGAGCAGTCAATAGAGAGAGAGACATGAAGCGGGTAAAGACAGCCAAGTGTTCCATGACCACCTTTTTATACTTTTGTGGGTCTCCAAGCACTTCACTATTTTAAATCACATGATCACCCATCCTGCAAAGCTAAATATTCTGTATTTTATTAACTATAGTTTTATACCTCTGCTATGTTTGCCTATGGGAAATCAGTAAATCAGAGCAGAGACTTCTGCAATTGATTACTGGGCAATAAACGGGCAGAGTGGTACACCATAAATCAAGCTGATAGTTTAGGGGTTGGACATGAATCTGATTTTTCCTTTGATACCCCCCTTCCAATATTTCATTTCTCAGATCAAATTTAATCTCTCACTCAAATGAACTGGAAAGAATTTCTGGTATGGAATACTCATTGGTGAAAAGGTGTATTAGAAAGTACTGACATTTACATGAGATTCCTAACACTCCTTAAACATGTTAAAGTGTTCAGGAGTCTACTAGAGAAAGAAGCAAGAACATTCTCAAGTAACAATGCAACATATATTTTCCAACAGCCTAAGCCAAGGAAAAGGCTGCCTCTCTGAAATGCTGCCTACTGCATTACACTGCAAAACACTACACGAGATGCAAGTAACGTCCTTTGATAAATAATGCACTTACAATATGACCAAATGGATAAAAACAAATTAAAATCCTTCCATGTTTATTTTCATTAATGTATTTTTACAGCGCCTTTGTAATTCCTACTACCATAATCCCAGGGTATAAAACGAGGCATAAAATGATAATATACCTTGATATGAGAGGTGTGATTAGATACACCCTAAAGTGACAAACTGATATTCCATACAAATACATGGAGAGCTGTAGTCCCAATTCTGATAAACTTAAGCCTTATTCAAAAACCACACAGAACAGTGCTACAGCACATCCTTTCATACATGTACTTCCTACAGGGCATTCCAATGAAACAGTGTATAAAGCTTCTGTTCTGACAAATCTGGCTTTAAACTAGCTCATTAAAACCTAGTGCTCACAGTGCTCAGAAAACAGAGGCGGTAAGAAAGCTGCTTCTCCCAAAGCTATCATTACAGAGCAGTTCAGTCTGCTGAGGGCTACTGAATTAACGTCAAATGGGCAAAAGCAGGAAGCAAATTACACTACAGTTTACCAGTTTACAAGATGTGTAAGTGCTGCTGAATATGAATTTAAAAAGAAAAATTCATTCTGACCTTACAGGGGCCAAGTCTCTCTCTCTCCAAAGTTACTGCATACAGAAGTAATAGCAGTTCTTCATTTACTCAAGTGTTTCTCAAGGCATGTTCAGTAACTTCTAACACAATCTTATTGCACACAAAAGGAAATTGGTATTTGTATGTTATCCAAGGAAGGCTGAGTAATACACTGTGGTAGGAAAGACCTCTAAAAATAAGTCACCTCTCAGCAGATTCACTCCCTTCCTGTCTGCATTTGCATCAGTTTGCAACTGCATGAAAGGACAAAGCTTGAGGATGAACTACGGAGAACTTCTGTCATGATCACACAGCTCAAATGCATTCATTTCCCTCCTACTCTGTTTAAAAGAATCCAGTTATTAGGGGCGGAGCAAGGTAGTGACCCAACAGGATGTGCGTGAACGAGCTCCTCATGTGTAGCCTTTTGCTTCATGTTTATTTTTGGATGTATTTTCCTTTGTGCTTTGAAATAGTTTTTTTGGGCAAGATAGCTAGCACCACAATCACACACATGCTAAGGAAGGAAAGCAAGTTCTTATCAACACAAATAGGATTTTTTCCTACAGATTCATAGAGCACCTTGGAAGTCTGCAGTGTTATAACAGTAATGAGTTACTTTTTTCATGTTTGTTAGTGCTCCTCAGACACCAAAGCCAGGGACAATCAGTGCACAAAGGAACATCACCAGTGATTCCCACAACCTACTGGTCCTTCATCAGGCAACAGTATTCAGCTGTGTGAGAATCCAAAGCGAGATTTCATCATCTTTAATCTGCTGTAACAGTGCTGATAGACAACAAGTCTCCAAGGATGAGTAAGCAGAGAAGATCAACAGATGTTCCCCAACAGGATGCTACTTCAACAGACACAGTCATTAGAGAAAAGACTGGCCCATTTTAACTGGTAATTGTTGCTATCAGGACAGTGTCATTTGTTTTGACCAGCATTCCCTGACTGATAGAAATGAAGGTCATAGAAAATCTTTCTGTACTTAAAGGGGTGACTGAATATGGGGCTGCATGTATTAAAGAAGGCATCTTGTGCATTTTTGATAAAGAATATCCTATCTTTTCCTCAAAGAATATTTAAATTTATAAAATTGACAGACTAATACTGATAAAAAAAGAAAGAAGTCAGTTCAGTAGCAACTGTCTCTTTCATTCAGGTATAGACCCAACTACAAGAGTACTCACAGAAATTAATACCTTTGCCGTATATTGTGCATTAAATACATCTATAAAATGTAACTAATCTGGGAATCATTCTACCAATACAATTGCTTCTTAGAGCAATACAGCTAATACAGGGTAAGTTACTCTTCAATTTAAACAAAAATCAGAAAAGTCTGCAAATTCACAATATGAAGTTTCAGAGATTCTGAAAATTCTTTCTAAACTCAGAAATAATTAAAATAGATAATCTTTCTCTCTCCTAAAATCTAGTTCCAGGATATATACTGAAAGTTTCATAAGTAGCATAAATGGATATATACTTGTCTTTCCAAGAACTGCACAGACTTGAGGTATAAAAATACTTGTTGCAAATGTGAACTTCATCAGTAGGTTTCAGTATTAACAAATTTTTACTGTTAAGAAGGATAGTTCATAGCTTTTAGTCCTAGCATTTCAGATTAGTTGCACAGTACATTAAAGTCAATATTGAATCAATTCCTGTTGGTTCATTTTCCAAGACTACATTCACATAAGAAAAAATATTTAGAATTGCAGTATTGGATTTTCTTTGTTCTGTAGGCCAAAAATCTTTATTTGGTTAATGGAGTTTTGACTTGTTCTTTCCCTCAAAACAAGGAAGTAAAGTAAAGTTCCCCAAAAATTAATTTCCTGGGGAAAAACAAACAAATGAAAAAATAATATATAAAATGTATTTTTGCACTTCTATTATTAATCATAAAAATCCTGCATACATAAAATCAGTAACCATTTTAAGATTTGTAACCCTACAATTTATTCAGGTTGTTTTTATACTACAGTATTGCATTATTTTGGAATTATTCAACATTTTTTTCTGAATAAATGACTTCTGTCATTAATTAAATTCTCATTATGTGGAGAGTTGAATTTGCATGCAGTAGATTTTAGCTTTTACAATATCTGGACTGTAATGAACTGACATTGTTGCCTTTCCCCATTGTCCTAGTTTGGACAAATTTGGAGGAGAATATCCTCCCCTCCAGGTTCGGGAAAAAAAAATTTCCTGAAAGGAAAGTGAAAGAGATAAAAAGCTATTTATTTGACAAACACACAGGTGGGGAATAATAATGCTAAATAATGAGATCGATCTCTCTGTGGAGAGAAAACCTGAGAAGATTTCAGAGGTCCTCTGTAGGTGCGGTCTCTCTCCTCCTCGGAGCTGGTCAGCGAGGGGCCACCCCCCCCGGGCCTCTGGGAAAATTCTCCTGATGTGTTCAGATGTTGTTGAAACAGTCCAGAAGAGAAGAAAAGAACAAAAAACCCCAAAAATCCTAGGAAAACAAAATTCAACCCTCCGTCTCTCGCTGGGAAAAAAGACCCGAACGAAAAAAAAACCAAGGGTACCGCAGAAACAGAGGAGCGTATCTCCGTGTCCTTGAAACAACTGCTTTGAAACGTTTTTTGTTTTCTGTCCCTCTCAGGCTCAGTATAAAGACACAGAAAAGATTGGTGGGCATAGGGTAGCGATAGGGGATACACATTATAAAGTCACCCCAAGACACCCATTTTTCCAGGGTACCATATACATGAAATATCTGTGCTCTACTCCTGACTTTGTGTGGGTCTTCATTAAACACAATTAAAATCTGAATGGCATGTAATAGTAACAGTTTCCCCATATAGACTTTGCCACAGCAAAGATATATGAAGCTTAGGATAAGGCAGAAAGAACAACACAGCATACAAAACACAAAAAAAAGTCTCCCTTTAGAAAAGCATTTACTTTTCTTCAGGTAACAATAATATTAATAACAATACACTATTGGTGCTACTGCCAGTATATTTTGGCAAAATTTTCTTACATAATTTTCTGTCCATTTTAAACATTCTCTGTTTATCATACGTTAGCTGCAGGTTATGCAGACTCTGTGATTAGCAGATTGCAAGGGAATAAATATTACCCGGAGAAAATGAACAACTTTATTATGTCTGAGACCAACCAGCAAAGCTGTATTTCATGGAACAATTTTCCACTCACTGAGAGCACAGGGATAGCCTCCTTGAAAGAAAGCACACCAAAATATATCAAAAGTTCACTGTAAAATGGCACAAAAGGCAAAGAAGCACCACAAATCTAAACTGTGGTCTGTGACTGACACCTGCAGCATTTGTGACCTGTTCTACAGCCCGATTTCATAAAAGCTGCAACACACAAGATGTGTGCCAAAGCTGCCTATGATCACTCCAGTACTTCTAACACACGTGACCTTCCCCAAAAGCATCTATCATCAAAAAACTCTGCAAAATCATCAAAAGTGCTAGAAACAAAGCTGTATTAGTCATTAAAGAGCAAATATTGTTGAATTTTTTGTTTTAAAACAACTTTGAATATGTTATAAGGTTCAAAATTTTTTAAAAGGGAACCTCCACACCCCCAATAATCCTGATAAGAGAACAACAATCTCTGAATGCTTAGCAGGAAATTCATATGCATGGGAGAAATTACTGTGCTTATACCAATTAAAAATGAATTTTTAAAAGAAATATTACCAGACAAACCTGCAATTGGATTTATTCCCCCCATAATTATCTTGTAAAGCACTATCTACATTATCAAATTTCTGACTACTGGCAAGTGCTGCATATGATAAAACAGATGAGACCACTGGCATATTTCATCTTTTAATGCCAAGGTTTAAAACTACAATGCAGCTGCTGTAGAGAAAAAAATTGTGAACTGGAAAAAAATATTGCCTTGTCAAATTCTTCAAATTTTCTGCAAAACTTCAGTAGCATTTTATTTTAGCTGTAGAACTTGCCAAAAAACTGTACAAATCATGGCTATGCAATTCAGAGAATGATATCTGATATTGTCAGGGCATTCAATGGCAAGGATCTTCCATTCACACAGTGGTCTCTCATGCCTTGGTCACACTGCACCATTAACTATGCTCAAGCTAACATATTTGCAGGCAGTTGATGGAAGTGCTGTTTCCTCCATCAGTGTAGATAGCTGTGGATTTGACTTTTTTTCTGATACTGACTTTAGAACTGCTTTAGGACAATTACTTGGAGTATAATACTGCTCTTTGTCAGGAAAAGAGAAAGCAAAAAAAAAAAAGAAATCCATCTGCCTGCAGTTAGAAGCTGAACCAAAATGTTAGAACCAGCACCTATTTCTTAAATATAGTTAGTGTCCCTAGACCTGCAACTTTAGGACACTGTCACACCATCTGGCAGCTCTACCCAACACCTACACTTGTACAGTCACCATTTCGAGCCAGCTGGCAGTGCAAATTGGCAATGGTGTAGGCCAGGCCAACAAGATGCCTTCCAGTTCCCACAACACTTTTCAAACCAAATGTAATGCTTGCAAAAATGCAAACAGATTCAAGCTGAGTAACTCTGCGCAGCAACATGTTAATGAAGTCTTCTCTGCATGGATACCAAAGTACACAGATTACAGAATGAAGAACCTCAGCAGTATGTTCTCCACAAAGGAAAGTTTTAAGGGAATTCACATGTAATCAGTAAGTTAATTTTTAAGTGATCTTGATCCATCTGCAAATTCTAAACCCCTTAGAGCTCGTGATGAGACAGGAGTAAAGGAGAACAATTTAAAATTTCAGAGTATAATAAGAATAGACTTTCCTCATAAATGCTAGCAATAAAAGCAAGTTTAAGGCTAAGAGAGCAACACCTGCAGTATACAAGTAAATTTTACCAGAAAGTTCACCTAAGTTATTTCATTACAAGAGGCCCACAAGAAAGAAATACAGGAGTATGTAATCATACATAATATGAAGCACTAAAGAGAAGTAAAAACTTTCCTTTTTTCTGAACTAATTTTAAAAAATTATACTTTGCTTATGGTATAAATGTCTTCATGCTATATTACAAATACTTTCAAGGTTAAGTAATTTTTTCTGCATTAACCACAAATAAATCTGAACTTACCTCCCAAAGTGCTTTGAAGTCCTTCTGCTCAATTCGAAGGAGCTCACTATATTCCCTGGTAACAATGGTAGCATGGCGAGGAGTGTTATCCAGAATGGACTCTCCAAAAGCAGTTCCTATTCCAAGAGTGCATATTGTCACAGCATCCTTTGAATCAAAAAAAAGGGACACATTAAAAATTTCAGGATGCTTTGAGAGTCTTTGTGTCATATTTTCTAATAGTACTGCCTTAAGATTCTTCAGCAATCTACTTAAAAAGAAAATTATTTCTCAACAACAACAAGAAAAAACATCAATATGCTGATTAACAACACAGGAAGCTTTAATGTGGAAACAAGTGGGACTTCTATTTTCTGTGACCATCAGTTGAAGTAGATATTTCTGTCTGCAAATCTGAGAACACAAGAATCACTTTCACCTTTAGAAAAAAACTATGATCTCTGTTCATCCATCTCTAAACACTGCTGTGATGATGAGATCTTTAGAAATCTCATGATGAGAAGGTAACTAGAATCAGAAATGCAATCTCAGAATACAAATTTCTGTCCTACACAGCCTACCCTCATCAGAAAGAAAATATGCCTGTTATGTTTTCTCAGTAAACGTAACTTTCAATTATAATATCCTCTTGCATTTATAATGCATTTCTCTATTGTACAAGCAATGCACTTTTACAGTTGAACCAACTCTTGGCCCTTCTGCTGAAAATGCCAGCAAATCTTTCAATTGTTAATAGATGCTTGCCAATTAACTACCAGACCAAAAAAAAATTATTTTCACATAAATCAGGGATTTCAAGAAAACTATTAAAGTTCAAACAACCTGGAAAAGTTGTATCCATATACAGAGCATTAAGAAAGGTCCCAAACAAGCAGCAGAGTCCACTTCAAAGGAGTCTATATGAGCACATGCCATTCTAAATGATGTCTAAATGAATCTCCCTTGGCCAAGAACTCCTCTGTAGTAGTTCCAAAAAAAATTATGAACTACTGCAGACAAAAAACTAGACTACTAGCCATTAAATAACTTGCTGAATCAAGATCTTTAGATACATGTTCTATATTCAGCATACAAGTTGCTTTGTTCCTGATCACAGGCTTGAAGCTGAACACTCACATTTCCTAAGATGGACCTTATCTGACTGTCTGTTAAGTAATTTTAAAAAATTAGCAACAGCATAAAAAATTTAAAATTATACAAACTGCACTTAACAAAGGAAATCATATATGCACACAGACAATTACACATAAACATATAAAAACACATGCTAACTTGATACAACATGGGAAATACAGTTTAATTCTAAAATGTAGGATTCATGCAACATCTACAAAAATCAAAGCAGAAACTTTGCTTATCCTTGTGGCTGATAATCCAGGAGAGATGCATGAGCATACTTCAGCATCATCTTCTGGTTTTAGAATTGCACTGCTTTCCTTTCATGCATCTAATAAGTCATAATAGGCAAATGTTATTAAAATCAAGTTAGCAGCTTTATAATTGCAATACAAAGACAAAAGCCCATAATAGTCCAATTCCCTGAACCATAGCAAATTGCTCTTATACAGCTGTAACCATATAAAATTGTGGGTTCAGGAAAACAAAACCAATTATGTCTCAGAGAAGATCTAGGAAAAATTTACCAACTGTCAGAAATAAATTTTCCATGAAAGGAAATAGGAACAGGTTTTGTTTAAAAGAAAGAATATTTGAGAATGATCACCTAGGCACCTAAATAGAAAACTCTACAAACTATAATACAGGTTATACACTGAAATCTGCCTTCCCAAGCTTACATTTCAGAGCTGAACACTCTATGCATGCTACGATACTCACAACTGCACTCAAAGGAGCTACAAAGAAAATGTGCCTACTGCTCACACAAAATTTGATCTCCAGATACCTAATACATTAATCTCAATCCTATTCAGAAAGTTCAGATAAAAGAGCTCTGTTCAGGGCAGGACAACCAAACAGCCTGGCATAAAAGAAACTTCCTGTAGCTGAATCATAAATATTGTTCACATCTTCTAACTTCTTTCTCAGTCTCTCCCCTCCCTTCAAACAACAAAATAATTTTAGACATTTCACCTTCTCTGTTTACAACCCTAAAGAATAATCTTTAATGACAGAACAAACATGAGAAGAAAAAAGGACTAGTGTTGGTTAAGAAATGACTTTATAAGACAACTTCTGATGAGGCAGCTGTTAAGCTTGAGAAATAAATTAACACTGTGGGGTGTTAGGTCAAGAGGCTGGAACGGTCCTATCTACATTCATTAAAGGGAAGTCCAGGCTTCCATCAAGTTCTTTCAGATTTTTTCCCAAGCCATCACTACCCTCCATAGCGATGAAGTTTCACAGCCAGCTGGGGTGCAGGCCTATACGTCTTCTTCAAGGCTTCAGAGCCCCATTTTCTCGCTACCCCTTGTTTATACATCTCCAGCCTCCCAGGGAATCAGGTGTGTTTCCTATTATGCCTGTTAACCTCACACTCAAGAATCTCCTGCTGTTCAGTGGAGACTTCAGGAGGATTGCTGGCAGCTGAAAACTCAGTTTGCTGTTCCCCTCTGCAATCCCAGAAGCAGCAGGGGGTTCTAGTGCCTGGTAACCAGCTAACATTCACACAGCTATTTAAAAGGCAGTATTAGAGACTTATAAAGATGAGATTGCTTCCATTGCTACCTGCCCTCTGTACACAATATAAAACAGTAGTGTTCAAATCAGAGGCTGTTTGTGTATTCAGTTACACTGACTCTTACTGCCACATGAGACACATGCAGGGAAGGCATTCTTAAACTTTTCCCTGATCCCCCCATCAATCTAAAACATTATTGAGTTTGTAAGACCATTTTATGGAATGGATGAGAATCAGAAACAAGGCCCTGATTTATTTCCTCCCCCACCATCACAAGGATCATCCCATACTCTCCTCCCTGACTTGTGACCCCTTCTGTTTTTCAACCTGGCGAACACAATTTTTGTACTGTGTGTAAATAAAATCATGGTGTCAGGAAGAGAAATTAAGAAAATGGGGAAAAACATTGTTAGTGCTAGGCTCAAAGGGATTGGGGACATTTCCTTGAAATTTTAGTTCGTTCAACATTTTGAGTTTATAAGGGAGCTGATGTAGCTAGATTTTTTTTTTAATTTCATCATTTCCCCACACCTTGCATCTTTATCTCAGCTCTGCACCTGTGTCTCTCTAGGACCATACTATCTCTATGTTTAACTGGAGATTTGCAGAAGTTGGCATTTTGAGAAGTTTGCTTATTATTACTTTGACACAGTTCAGTTTGTCCTCAGCAAAAATTTCCTTTTATAACAGAGACACCAAGGATATACATGAAAGTAAACTATCTATGAAGTGATTTTTCTGTTCCATTACCTTCACTTGAGTGTTTCAGCCATTCAGACAACACATCCTTGTCAAACTATTTCTAACAATAACATAGAAATACCTTCTGAACACACTAAAATTGCAGTTTGCAAAAATATGTTAGGCCACCCTCTTTACACAAGACAAGGTTATTTGCTCAAAGGAGGTATTATGCTTCTACAAAAGCTGTGAGCAGCTTCTCTTCTAGCACCTAATTAAAATATGTATGGTTCAGATTACTGTAATGCCATATTCATTACTTCCATACCTTTCTATCTGATCTTCTAAAAGCTATCTGCAACGTCTTGGACTTTTTCCTACATCACCTGGCAGAGAGAAGTGAAATGATTTTTCTATATTAACTTCCAGTAAGCTAAGTTCAAAACCAAAATTAGCACAACCACAACACTGTGGAGCTCAGCATGAGCCAACACACTCTGCTTCTCAGCTTAGTACATTAGTTCAGCCAATCTCTGTGTTAAAATGGGGACAGCAGTTCTCACGCTCAAATTAAAAAAATTAAACTAGCTTAGGCATATTTACACCACCAACAACAGTACAAACCTATGTCACAACTTCGCATAGGTTATCTCCAAAATACATCATGGCATTTACATGCTGAAAGCAGTATTGCAAGGACTACCTTGTTTAAATCCCTTTCCTTGATGCCAATTCATCTTACCACATACCTCCTTTGTCCTCAGTTTCAAAGAGCTGTGAAATTCTTCCATTTCTTACATGAAATCTGAACCTCTTTCTTCACAGTCATTCTTCTCAGCAACCCCACTAACTCATTTGGCTTTTCATCCCCAGCCCTCTGCATCTTCTTAGATGACAGTGCTGTACCATCCAAGCACTCACAGTTCCTCCTTTAAAGCTTTTCTAAAAAAGGCTAATTGTTTGTTAAGTCAATGTCCTATGTTCAGTTTGGTCTGCTTTTAAAAACTGACCTGCTTAAAATAAACTCCACCAAAACATAGGCAAGATAAGCTGGCAATAGGCCTCAGCACACACTATGATTCAGCTGGCAAAATACAGCAAAACTGCACATAAAATTGCTATTTGGTCTTTGTCTTTCTTCTCTTCATTCCTTCATAGTTTACCAGAAAAATCTTTGGGGTAAAAGGCCCTGAATCTAATTCAGAAAATCACAGTGCTGAAGAATCTGACAACAATGTAACACTGATGCTTTTGTCATAATGCATTTATTCCCAGCTTTATTCTGAGACATTTCCAAAAGTCATCCTTAGACTGTTCATCATCAAAACAGAGTTCAAAAATGAAACATACACAAGGCAGTCAGCAGTGTTTTTAAAACAACACCAAACCAGGAATATCTCCAAGAGAAATTTCTATTGCTAGATATCTCAACACTGGACAGGCAACAGTGCCAAATAAAAATGAAATTCAGAATCTGATCATAACTGAGGGTGAAGACCTCTTTCTGATATACTCTACAGAGGCTGCATTTTCTGTGTATTTTGACGATAAGTTAACTATGTCTTCCTGTGACTTTTAAGTACAATCTTTATCAGGGTATTTGTTACAAACAAGTTCAGGCAAGACCAGAACAGTTCATTAGAGTTACCTCTGGAATTCACAGTGGGACGTTTTCACCTTAGAAAAAGTCCTCTTCAGTCTCTTCTTGACTGTTGAATACCCAGAAATATCCATAAATAGTTCACATAGAAAGCAGACTCCACTCAAGATGTACTGGATGAGTAATCCTGTCAAATCTCTGCAGTCATTCCAATGGCAAATGAAATTACCAGCAGATTTTACCAGCTCAGTGGAACAAAACTAACAGTAACAGCGAAATTTTCGCTGGCGAAACTCTTTGTAACAGGTGTGCATGGTAAATAGTCGAATGCGATTTTCACAGTACCCATTTCAGTACCGAGCACTGCCTGCAGTCGCGTTCGCTATGTGTTCTAATACTGCCCTCTGGCGACAGAACACAGCTTTGCAAGCAGAAAGGATTTTTCCAAACCAGTATGAAAGCAAGGCTTTATGAGGTCCTAAATATGTGTCTGTCTCTTCTAAAACACTTAAATCAATAGATGTAACAGTTCCTGTTATCATAATACCAAATAATAGCTATTATCATTATTTATGTTTATATGAATTCTCAACTTGGTCCTAATCAGTATGACTAATATTTTCTGAGAGAAATCACAGGCATCTACATTAGTAAGCTGATGTGCAGCCAGAGTGTGTGTGAATTAATACCTCATTAGCTACACTGAAGTCTCGATCCATTAGTACATTAAGATATAATTTCTAGTGCAAGACATGTTCCTACATGTCTCTGTAGGAGCAAAGGCTATTAAGGCATTTTTAGTAGGGACCAAGTGCACAATAACTTACTGCTCTTCTAATGGGAGAAAGCTACCAAACACCAAAGGTGACTGCACAGAGAGTTAGCACATGGCAGCTAACACAGAATTACACAATGCATTAATTCCTAGGCTTGATGAAATTTAAGTTCCCCAAGCAGACAGATAAAGACCTAGCAAAAGTAGGACTCGTGTATTTTAATCAAGAGAATTGATTTTCTGTATTTACATTAACACTGTAGGCATCAGCATATAATCATAGGAAAATTCAAGCTGCAAGAAAACTCAGGAGGTCATCTAATACAACCTCCTGTTTATCTGAAGTATTAACAGTGTCACGATTAATTAGTAATGTCTGAAGACATTTTAACCAATAGGAACCTAAATACAAAGTTAGCTTCTCTCTTACTAGGAAAGAGTCTACAAACTTCTAAACTCAGGTAACGGTATCTTTTCTGCTCTGCCAGAAATTTCTCATTAGCATTAGTGTCATTTATGGTATAATAGTAACAGCAGAGCAATTAGTCATTAATATGACTTTGCAAAGGAACCTTTTGCTCCTGGGTGATGTGACTGGAAAATGTGCTCCAGGGTACATTACAAGCACCCCTACATCTTAAGCACTGGTCATCCATTCCCAGCTGGGAGCACAATGCTGCCAGCTCAGTGTGCCAGGGCTGCTCTGACAGCAATACAGCACCGTATTTCCTCCATCGTCTGGGTTTGTAGTGAGCACAGCAGGCAGGGAGTGCTAGCAAGTACTTCAGGTTCAAGCATGACCAGTACCACGCCAACAAGAAAGTACAGACAAGACTGGAACCACAGGAGCTACAGACAGGAGAATGAGCAGGAGACCAAGAATGGACAAGGAGGGACATGCTATAAACACCAAGCCGGAGCAAAACCAGAGGAAATGTTGGACTCAAATAGTATTCAGGAGTCCCAAACATCAAAATTATCCAGACAGGAATGGTAAACGTATGGGCTGCCATCCTTTTGGCAGTGAGGCTGTATTCTATGGCAACTAGGCAGTGGTAAAAATGCAGGTCATTGTTCATGTGAGAAGGAAACATGAGGTAAGAAATAACTGCAGAATATAATTTCTAGAACTAGAATTACATGAATTGTAGTTCAATAGCTTCCTACTGGCAGGAAAATGAAGTTAACCTGAACAAGCAGAAAAAAAAATATTTACATTATATTCATTAAAAAACTGAAGTGTTCCGTACTCCATCTAATGGAACAAATCAACACTCCAAATTCTTAATTTAACATCCAGATTGTGCAGATGTATTCCTTTCTGAGTCAGTAAAGAGATTGACTCTTCACAACAGTTTAGTGCCATCTTTTGGCAAACACCAGAAAATCCTGATTGCTTTAGATCTGCACAGAAAAGGGTCTCATAAGAGCCCAGTACTGCTCCAAGTTGTGACAATACCAAAGACAGCCAGGCCATGCCAAGAATTGCTCAAATTAAGCTAATTATACTCTCAATCAATCTCTACTTAGTACAGTGAAGAGGTTGCTAAAAATAATGATATCAAAGAAGTTCCTTTTGCATCTATCGTTCTACTGCAGGAAGTAGAAAGACCCAGTACTCACACTGTCTTGACTTGCATTCTGACCCAATTTCATTGGTGATGCAATGCTCAACAAAGTGAAGAAAACCACAATTTCTGCTATGAGCAAAAAACTTTCCTCAATCAGCCAAACAAAGAATACACCACCACCATCCCCTATTCAATCACCACCCCATTCCGTCCAGGTGTCCAGGTGGGGAAAATGGCTAGTGGTCTCTATCAGGTCCTGGGTAGTTATACCACTCATGTGAAGGCACGACGAGTCCCATATCAGAGGTACAACCCCATGCTGAGCTACATCATGGGACAATCACAGATCTCAAACATGGGAGCAGGGAATGGAAAGGATGCCTTACCAGAAGACTAAGCTCAAGCAGCAAGGACAAGAGTTGCCAGCACGACTTTAGACACCATGGATGGCAGACTCCAGGAGAAGTATCTCATCCTTTTGGATTTTTATTTACTCTAAATTTTATAAATCCAGGAGTACCAAGGTACTGAGAAAACACTTGAAATTTGGGGAGAATTTTACTTGTTCTTCTATTTCTTAACACTGAATAGGTATTACCTATAGGCTTCTTGTCCAACATGGCAGCAGTTCCAGTAGTCTGCTACTACTACAATACTTCCCCATTTCTGCAGTGGAGACTGCATTATGCTGTTATTAGACTGCACTGTTAGTGGGTTTGGTTTGAACTTTCTGAACACGAATGGAATTAAAATACTTCTAGGGAACGAATTACCAACTCTGAGATCTTTAGCACAACTTCAATAGCACTTCTAGAAAAGATGGAAGAGTCTTGTTTCACATTAAAATGTAGACCATTTCCAGAGCATTACATTTCAGTTTCTTGAAATCAATGGCATGATTTGCCTTCCTTAGACTAAGGACAACTGAGACTAAAAGAGACTCAGAGAAACATATACATCCTTGTGATACAACAAAACGTCTGTACATAATGTGTGGTTGTCTACCTCACCATATAGAAAGTGATATTCTTTCTTTGTACTACTGACTGGATGGTTTAAATGAAAAATCTGTTTTACCTGGTAGTTGCTTGTATCAGACACCTTCACATCCAGTGATCCTGTCAGGACAGCATACCAATTCGTCCCAATATCACCCTGACGGAATACTGGAAAGATGAAATCTTGTAAATCAGAGCTATCACTTTAAGTTTAGCAACAGTAACATTTTCCCACATATTACTACACTATTGCAGTCACTGCTGGCACTACACAATTTGCCATATGAGATTACTTACTTACTATCACAGTAATATTTCCAATGCCACTGGAAAGCACATATTTTAGTAAACTAGTCAATACACTATGGAAACAATGAAAGCACATAGAACTGCTTTGCTCTTCTCCCC
The DNA here is from genome assembly GCA_013397865.1 of Struthidea cinerea. Taxonomy (NCBI): domain Eukaryota; kingdom Metazoa; phylum Chordata; class Aves; order Passeriformes; family Corcoracidae; genus Struthidea; species Struthidea cinerea. The sequence goes on along the minus strand of VZTI01002652.1, from coordinate 908,179 downwards.
AGTTTGCTTTTCTACTGTTCTCTTAGTTAACTAACCAACCAAGGAAACAAAACAAACAAGGAAAAAGGTTTTCTGAACAGTCCCTTTGAAATTCATAATCTTTCAATGCAGACACAGCTACCACTGAATTCAGTAAGAGTTCTGGCTGAACAGCAACTGCAAGACTGTGATGTCCAGGCATTCCAACTGTGTGACTATAGAGCATCAAAATCCCTGTTACTCTAAGCAAACCCCAGTGCTGCATGTCAGATTTATCTGAGGGGTTTCTGAGACTTTACTAATACCACAGGTTTTCATCAGTTATTCCCCTGGTACACATTCCCATCACAGGACTACCACTTATTTCCATCTCAGCTTGACAGACCAAGCACAAGGGTCCACCCACATTTGGCCCATGGGCTGCCAGAGCAGGCACGGAGCTATTGCACCCCGCAGCAGTTTGCAGCTCTGCAGGTTTGGCCTGTGCTAGCCAGGGTGCCTGGAAACCACACGCTACCAGTACTGTGCCTCGCTGATACCTTTGCCCCTGACAGCACAAAGCACTGGCAAAAGCGATCAATAATACATTTACAGGGGAAGAATGAGGCTTAAGTCCAACGACTGGCTTGTAATCTTCCAACAGAACAGTGGTAGTCTTACATCCAACTGTATGCCTTGTTACCATAGATTCACTACACACTGCATTTGTAGAGCAAGCAGCACTTTAGTCCTGCCTTGCCCCGTGACTGCGACTGCAAATATTCCACTGATTCTGCTCTCATCGATCTCTTAAAGACAATCACAGCCTAACCCCCAATTTTACCTACATAAAACAGATAATCATATGAAACTGTCTTACATGTGATTCCTTTTTCCAGATTTTCATAATATCCACAGAGACATATCTGCTGGAGAAGGTTTGGATGAAATTTCTCAAAAGCTTTCACTTCTTTCAGTCGTGTGAATATTATATCTACATCTTCACTAGAACGTTCCAAAGGCCTGCAAGAAAACAAAAGACAACATTCTCAAGGGCTTTATCAGAGAAACATCCCCACCTGCGTGCACCGAACTTACAAATGTTTGCGTTAAATATCACACTGTAATATAAACCAATTAAAATGCATTTCACAACTACATAATGAAGCCCTTCCAACATATCCTAACAACTGCCATTTATCAACTTGAGCATGATTCTTATCATTTCAATGCAGGCAGTGTCCAGAAGCCCATTTAGCACCAAAGTCCTGATGTAGCATCACTGTAAAAGTACATACGATGATGCAGTCCTTATCCTAAAGACCTTAGAATGATAATATAGTTTTAGGTTTGTAAGGGAACATTAACAAACAGATGTCCAAACACACAAGAGGTCTATGGAATCAGTGCCCAAAACAGATGCTCTCTATCTGGTTAAATGGAAAGCATTAGATACCAACAGTAACTCCTATATCCAAGTTTCTCTTCTGCATCTTACTGAGTATAAACTGACTTTCCTCTTCTCACTTGCAAGGAAGAAAGACAACTTTAATAAGTATATTCTCTTCCATGAAGTTTCTGTCTCTTAGTGGTGGACAAATTAAATATACAAGCAAGAATCTTAATTTTTCATTGGTAACAGTCAAGAGTTTTAATTCAAATGTTTAAAATATATAAAATCTATGACAGCAACACCTTTTTAAAAAAAAAAAACAAGATTTCAAGAAAAATAAAATTGTAGAACTCTCTACAACAAAGTAGCATGTAGACTAGCAGTTCAGCAGGTTCAGCATATTACTACATATTTATGAACCTAAAGTGAATTAGCTCTGTAACACACTTCAAACGTGATTATCAAACATTATGAATCAGCAGGTAAGCCAAACACTAGCTGACAGCATTAGAAAAAAATTTTTATAACAGACTAAAAAACCAATCACTAAGGACAGGAAGAAACAGAATTTTCCTAGGACATCATGCTGGATCAGATGCAGAAATTATTCATGTATAAAGGCATAACAAGAAGAGAGACAATTGTTAGTAATCATTAGACCAATCACTCACTCAAATGTTCCTAGTTAATTTTACTGACAAAAATGTCCATTCCACCAGTGGATGAGCTTATAATGAACAGAAGTCAGGTAGCTACAATGAACAAAGACTAAGTTCACAAATACGTATCTTTATTCACCTTATTGTTACACCCATAGCATAAGCACTCCTTCCAACAAGCTTTTTTAAAGATTCCTCTTTGAAATCAAAGACTTTAAGGAATCCAAATCTTTGCCTCAGTGAAGAAAGCCAGATCCTACTTGCATTGAACCTCTGTATCTCTTATCTTTCTTACTAAATTATGTCTAGGAGGGTTTAAATCTCTATCCTCATTTATACTCCAATTTACCCTTATTAACTACAGATGAGAATAATAATTCTCTGGTGTATGCAGTTGCTTCTACATCACAGTGACATCCTCTTACCACTTCAAACTACAATCAACTACAAGAGCTCTCTTTTGAAATATTTCATGCAAGATTTTCACCCATTTCTTTTTTCTTGACTGTGCACTAGCTGACAAGTACTAATAAGCCCTAACTCTCTTGTCAAAATCCTTTTAAGAAGATTAGGAGGTGCAGCTTGCAAACAGATTTAAAATCTACTTATACAAGATCCCCACCCAAACTACACTAACTCTTGAAACACTAACTACCTTAATTTATGGACTCTCAAAAATAACAGCAATACCCAACAAGTCAAAAAGGTAAGATCATTCTCAGAAAATCCCCTTTTCCTAGAAAAACTGCATCTGAGACTGTTTCATTCCTACAACTGCTCATAGCACTTGATTTGAGTCAGTCAATTCATTTGCATAGAACTGACTATAGGATCTTAGTGTTCAGTGGTTTTAACAGTTTGATGCAGTCAGACAGGGAAAAAGGAAACAGCATCAGAAAACAGTATGCATCAGGTTAATCAACACTGTTGAACCAGTGCTCTTTCTGAAACATAAGTGCAGAAATCTTTTCCACTTCTGATCCTTGTCTAAAGGACAAGTTTTGGGGGGATTAATTCATAGGCTGGGTAGCATTTTTTCCTGAGAGTTGCTCAAGGGATGGCATTTCTATCTAGTTCAGAAGAAGGTGAGGGCAGCGCTCCCCTCCACTGATGTGGCAAGGAGTGTCCTGTGCCAGGTGGATGAACTGCAGGAAAACCTCTTTCTTCTGATAAAACTCCTTCAAGGCCCCAGTAAGGTGAGTCACTATGGAAGGATGAGCATTCTCACAGATAGCTGAGCCATGCTTTTTAGTTTAAAACATCTGCAGGAAACCAAACTCCATATACATTGGAAAAGTCAAAGTTGTGTGCTCCTAGCAGCTTACTTTAGTAGACAACTGAGCTACAGCCCTCTATATGAGCAGCAGTTACTTCCATCAGAGTACATAAAGTGAGCTTTTGAAGACAGACGCACAGACATGCTCTAAACCAGAAAAGGAAAACAAACTATTAAATAACACACAAAGTAGTAATCCCAAAATTGTTATATTCCTTATAATGCTTCTTAGTAGTTCATTACTGCAAACCATTTGTTCCAACAACCTTTCTTCAAAACATACTGGATTTAATATTACTGTATGCAAATATATTTCCACAAGTGTTTTTACTGGGAAGGGACCCATTTTGATCCAGTACATTTGGAAACAAAGCTAGAATTTGGGAGAGGTTTTCAGGTTTTCATTAATCAGTCTTAGAAAAGGTACATTCTCTTCCAGCTGTGTTTAAAAAAAAAAAAAAAAAAAGAAAGGGCAGCAGCCAGCAAGGAATCTCAACTGCACCCCAGAATAGCAACTTATTCATGTCTCTCAAATGAGACACCCAAACACTCAGCTCAAGATTTGCCTGTTTGGTTAAGATCATGAATTCTTATTCATAAAAAATTAACTAGGATTCAACTTGTTTGACAACAAGATGCCTTTTTCAGAGCTCCTGGGAAATGTCCTCAACGTTTAGGAGTAAGGAATTAACAACAGGTGTCCCAAGCTAAGGTGGCCCTTGTCCTTAGGAGCAGATGAAATTTTGCCTGTGTAAAATTTCAGACTGCAGTGTAACAGTGGCATTAGTAGCACTCAAACTCATTTCTACCAAGTGGTTATAATCTATAGCAATGAATCTGGTTTCAAAAGCCAAGTATTACTTACTGAAAATAATGTACCACGGCATCAATTAACTGCTTTTTCACAGGCCTGCAAAACTCAGGCAAAGTTTCACCACTTTCTACAAAGCATCTTTTAATAAAATTATCATCATTATAACTTGTAATTATCATTAACATTAATTATCATTAACTTAACATTAATCTATTTATGATGCCAAATTTTGTTTTCTGTTTCCTAAGTACAAGCTGCCTAACCTGGAACATAAACTGGACAGGACAACATAAATTTATTTCTTCATCACAGCTATCTTACTGTAAACTTGTTTTTTGTAAAGCACAGTTTGGAGTAATACTGAAGTAGCTAATGTTATAATATAGTCCTTAGAACATTAATGATTCAATCTATTAATAGAAAAGTACTACTGATGGCAGATGGAGAATTATTCAATCTTTATTTTCACTGTAGTCACACTTTAAAAAGGCAATGGTATTAATCCAGACAGGAACCATTCCCCACAACAGGAAGACAGGCTGCAAAAGTCAATCCCAAGGAATATCCCTACACTCCCAATATGGCTCTAGAAGCCTCTGGAAAGACTTTTCCAGATACCTCATGAGAGTACCGAATGTCACTTCTCTGTGATCACCACTGTTGTTCAGTCTCCCTGAGCTTAGTCCTCCTCAGCTAAACTGCTGCTGGTGCGGATTTTGTTCTGTTCTGTCATGTTGATGCTGATGCTACTGAAGTGCCCCTTCACTGCTGATGCTGCAGAGTTACAATCTCATATCCATGAGCAAATAAAGTCAAAAAACGCATTTCAGTGAATCTTCAGCTACGACTGGATTTTCTGCTAAAGCTTCTGTCCTGTACCCATTCCTGAAATCTCAAGACCAACGTATGGAATTAGGACCATAGGTTAATCTAAAAGTGTGAACAACTATATTAAATCAATTAAGATTCTCCAGCTCTCGTTTGGTAGACGTATGAGCTAGAGTAAAAGCATTTTAAGGCAAGGCCACCCTTGTTGTAGAAAGTCTATGACTCCATCCCAGTGAAGCACCTCCTCCCTAGACTACCCCACCCAATTTAAAATAACCTTTTAAGTCAAACTGTACTGACATCTCATTTCACTGCAGCCAAAGCAAGGGGGGCACTTCGAGAGTTGCAAAGCAGGGCTACCAAATAAATTAATAGGAAGGGATGAAAAGCAAGAATAATTTATTTTCACTACCCTACAAGCCCTTCTGCTTTGTTTGACCCCAAAATGCCTTCTCATTTATATTACTAATTTTCCTCTTCAGAGCATAGTAAGTGATTACACTGGCAGTAATGTTTTCACACAAGACATCATCTATCTTCTGCTTCTTCAATACAACATCGCAGCATACATATACAAGTGACAGCATCAATGCTAGTTACACATTTCTAGTCAATGATGTCAGTAAGGTTTTTTTAAAGATTATTTTAGCCCTCCTTATCTGGATGTGAAGATTTCAGGAACATACGTTATATGGAGATAAAACAATTTTCTTGACAATGTCTGCTCAACTATCTGTAAAAGGTGATTATTAAGAGAATCTGCCTGAAGTCTATCCTCATAAGGCTGTTCAGCTCAACATGAGCTGGCAGTGTTGGCAGTCCCGAAAGCCAGCCACATCCCAGGCAGGATCAAAAGCAGAGTGGCCAGCAGGTCCGGGGAGATAATTCTCCCCTTCTACTCTGCTCTCATCAGACCTCATGTGGAGCACTGCATTCAGCTCTGGAACTCCCAACATAATAAGGATGCGAACCTGCTGGAGCAAGTCCAGAGGAGGGACATGAAGGTGATGAGAGGGCTAGAGCTCCTCTCCTACGAACACAGGCTGAGAGAGTTGTTGTTGTTCAGCCTGGAGAAGACAAGGCTCTAAGGAGACTCTAGAGCACCTTCCAGTACCTAACAGGGCCTACAAGTAAGCTGGAGAGGGACAAGACATGTAGCAACAGGTCAAGGGGCAGTGGTTTTAAACTGCAAGGGGGTAGGTTGAAATAAGATATTAGGAATAAATTCTTAATTTTGAGGGTGGTGAGGCACAGGAACAGGTTGCAGAGACTGTGTATGCTCCATCCCCGGCAGCATTCAAGGCCAGGTTGGCTGGGGCCCTGAGCAACCTGATCTAGTGGAAGGTGTCCCTGCCCATGGCAAGCGGGGTTGGAATGAGACGATCTTTAAGGTCCCTTCCAACCCAAGCCATTCTATAATTCTCTTTCGTATTTTTAAATGCAAACTACTCAAGCTCAAAGTTCAAATACAGACAGAGGATAACTGTTAAAATTCTTCACATACACGATATGGGCAAAGTATTTCTGTTGACGTGCAGTATATATAGCTTTATAAAAGAACCTATTTTGATGCTTTTAAGTATTTCAATGTTTATGCAGTATGTTACGAAAGACTTGTAAACCTAGAAGAAAGGAACAAGTTGGAGATTTTTGGTTTGCTTTCATAAAGTTAATCCAACTATAACCTATTACTTTCTCTGTTACCGTACGTCCTTTTTTTTAGGGTCTTTCTTATAGTGGGTTTGACACTTGAGAAAGAAAAAACAGAATATATGTGGTTTTACCTTCTTTGACAAGATGCCCCTAGAATTTTAAAATGTTTATTTCTATAAAATGTGTTCAAAAACCTGAATCCGGCTCCAACTGAATGAAAGCATTGAATTTCCTTCCCTTGATCTTTTTAATGTTTTAAAACAGCAGTATTTCAATTCAGACAGCAAAGAACAGCCCACGAAAGATGAGCAGATGGATCTATTTCTTCCACTGGTGAGACTGTTTGTAGAAAACAGCTGAAACACTAGAACAGACAAATAAAATGAGTTCATTGCTGGGTTAAAACTGAAGCATCAATGCAAAGATACAAAGGCAAACTCTATGAGCTGGAAAGTACCAGTAAACACTACCATGGACCATTTAGTGAATTTAATAGTACTTGAAAATATGTGAAACATGAGCAAGGAGACAGCACCAAGGAATGCCATTTAAACCAGATGATTTCTCTATGCTTCCTGTACTTTCTCCTGTCCTTTCCTGACATGCAGAAAAACAATGCTGTAGGATGCAGAAAAAATACCAGTACCAATATACCATCTTCCCCTAGTGAGAGCAGTGCTGTAAGGCTCTTTGACTTTTAATTTCTCTTTGAGATAGGAAAGTTTAAGAGAGGAATAACAGTGATCTATCAAAGCATTTTAGACCTGTAGTGAAACACTTAAATGCTAAATATAAATGAAGTTACTTTTAATCTGAAGTTGTTTCTAGGTAAGCGTTTACTTCAACGGCAACAGAAGGTAACTAACTCCCACCAAAAGGCACTTATCGCTTGTTGCAGTAGTATCACCAAATCTATTTTCAACACTCACATTTCAGATCCTCTTTCCCTTGTCATGTGTAAAGCCTCATCTTGATTCTTTCAAACAATAATCAAATTACTATTATTTTCTCTTTATTGTAATTTTAAGAGACTTTGGGATTCCCGCTCTTATTTCCTCTGACAAACAGGAAATAAAATTTTATTTAAACACTGTTCCCTAGGCCTCTTACACACCCAAATCATTCTGGTGTTAAAAAAAAAAAAAAAAAGAGCAACACAAGTAAAATTGCTGATGCTTAGTTTTCAATAAATTACTACTGTCACCTACCCTCAGGATCCTTGTGATAATCTCTCAGGACCTGCTACATAAGGCACAAGAAATACTGTAGGTAATCCTGATTTACACGGGTACTGAATGACCAGCCAGTTAAATGCAGACTGACGGGTTGCCAGCTGCAGTCACACAGAATTTGTTATAGCTCAGTTCTGTCTTCTTTAGTGAGGACCAAAAGAAGGCAAATACGCGGGACTCTCCTTTACCTACCTCATTATCATATTACTCAATTAACTCAGTTTGATCAATGCACTGAAAAATTACTGGAGAGCTAAACAGAGCAATCAAGTATGCTTCATTTCTTTACATACCCTGGTCTACAAATCCTTCCAAAAGGTCAATTTTTTGATCTGTATATACAGTGGAATGGCAAAAGATATATTTATTAATTATATCCATAAAGACTCATCTCAAGTTAAAAATACACTACCTGAACAATATAGCTCTAGTAGGAAATAGAGTCTTTTTCACCTTCATTTGTTGTCTAGAAAGACAGAATATTTCAAGAGGAATAAAAATGCAGGTATGTTCTTTCATTTATGAGCATTTTTACATATCATGCATGCTTTGCAACCAAGATGTGACTAAATCTTATTGAATTAAACTTCCAATTTCATAAACATAAACTGGAGCTCAGGACAGTTAAAATTCCATTTGACAGAAGTAAATCCAGATGAAATAACATTAACTAGCATGTAGCTTCACAATAAACATTAAAAGCACTTTAATATGAAGACAGACTCTGAGATACACTGCAAATGAAATTTGTAATTGAACAATACGCACAAGTGATGATATCCCTCGATTCAAACTCTGGCCACCACTATTCACCATGCCAAATGCAGCTTTCCTGATTTAGGATCCGCATTGTTACAGCTAATGAAAATTTAAAATTTACAGCAACAATGAAGTAAGTTTTACAGATTTACATTTGTACACATTCTGACAACTGATGAATTCAAAGATGAAAGGGAAAGTCAGTTCAGGAAACACAGATATTGATAAAGCAGCAGAAATAGTAATTGATCATGCCAAATACAGTGCGGAAAACACAGCACAAAGGACGTATCATTAAAATTACAAGCTTTGTTAAATGCAGCAAATTGTAAGATGCAGACAAAAGCAAATGTCATGCTGGATAAGAAAAATACTTGTACTTGGAAAATATCTGGTGAACACCTGACTTTGGGGGCACAATTTCAATTAGCTGGTTTGTAGTTTTTTTATTCCTCTGCTGGAATATGCAGTTTTGTTATAAAAGAAATTTAATCTGCTCAGAGTATGGGATTTTAGAGATCAAATCCCAACAACATGTCAGAAAGAACTCAGGCAACAAGAGTTTACACATGCTTCCAGCATGATCTGGTGGAAGAGAAAACCTACAGTTGCACATGTAGCATACCAATCGTGCAGCCACTTGACAAGACTACCAACTAAATTTGGATAAATCATGTCCTAACAGGCATATGCACATACTGTCTTGCTCTGGAGGGCTATGACAATGTTTATACATCCTGGGGTAATCACTTCCTCCTAATACCTGTCCATGGCACAAGTGTGTAACTTAACTGCAATCACATGTAACAAATGGAAGCCGATACTGCAAATGCCTAAGCCAGAGAGCCAAGAATAAAACAGCTTGAATTTGTTTAAAACACAACTCCTGCTCCCACTAGGATTTAATCTGAATTCACATATTTGATAAAATGCAGAGACATAAAAACTTAAAAATTATTTTGGTTTCTCTAAGAAAACATGGAAAGGAAAAGGGCTTTTTTGTTATTCATCAAAGACTGCACCTTTGCACTGGACTAGAAAATGAGGTGCATGATGTGGAAAGATAAATTTGTTATTCATCACTCTCAGAAGATTGCACCCTCACATGAGCGCTAGAAAGCACTTAGGCTATGTCTATACAGCTCTGTCTCTGAGTTTCCACATCCACTGCAGTGCCTTCTGCTGCTATATCCCCACACAGACTTGATCCAAGCATATACCAGCTTAGTCACACGCTATACAGAGAGCAAACACGAAGCACACAAGCCAACCAGAGCTGCAGTGTACGTCCATGATTCTGTTCAGATCCAAACCACACGAGAATGGCCATATTCCTATGAATTTGTTACAAATAAAAAGCAAGGGAGAAATTTATACAGAAGACAGTGTAAATTTTACCAAATGCACAAAAATATATTTTAAAATAAAATAGCATCATAAAGCAACTCTATTTGTAATATTGCCTGATTATAAATTTATATCCCATTATCTTTGACATGATTAAAGGTTATAGAGGATGACAAGCATTTTCTCTATTTATTTTACAACAACTCTTTCAGAATATCAATTCTTTATTCTAGCCTATCTGTATGCTCAAAAGGGATCCCTTGTTTACTACTAAGCAAACAAAGCTTGCATCTCAAATACATGTTACATTGAACTGAAAAAACAAATCCTGATTCAAAAATGTTGCTGTTATGTAGCTTCAGGATGAATTTACATTCAAATCTGTGAGAGGAACAGGTCTGAGATACTACCCAGTATGCATTATTTTGGTTTTTTTAGACATACATAATGCAAGACTAACAAGGGTGACAAGGTTATAAAGGCTCAATATGTACAATATGTCCTTGAAAAGCCCATTCCTACTTAAATAATGTATAAGTCTTTAGGCAAAGATCATAACACTCTCAGCACAACAGGCTAGTGAAGTTACATGCTTTTCCCTGTGATCTGCTCCTCCAGTCTGCTAAGGCACTGAAGGTTACATTTAATTCAGAGAAAAACACAAGATACCATAGCCAGGTATGAAATCCTGGGATCTCAAGCAGTTGTGCATGCTGTACATCCCTAAAATTTTGTATCTGAATCCAATTAAAACAATTAACTGAATTCATAAATGTGATCAGGTTTAGAGAAATAATAGTTATGTAAAAAATACTTTGTCTACCATTCATTAAAGATACGTCACAATGTAAATTTCCTGGTTAGATGGTTTTTCATGTGAAAGAACACGTGAGAATAGAGAAGGCATTCTTCCTAAGTTAACTGTACACACATGCAAAAATCAGTGACCATTTTTTAATTATGTGCAGAGCAGACATACAGAAAAGTGCTAAGATTAGAGGGATACTTCTGCTCCCTAAGAAGTCAGTGGTAAGGCAACTATTACTTCAAATGTAAAGGGACCAGTTTCCTTAAGAGAAAAGTTATTTACACCTCCAGGTATAACCAGGATGAATAGTTGCTCACTGCTGATCCTCTCTCCCGCAAAAATAAAATATTCTGGATAGAGCACAGTGTTCTGAAATTTTCCTTATCTTTACATTTGTAACTTTATATATAAATACTGTCCCACGTATTTGATTTTTAAGTGTGTATCTTTGACTTTTGTGGCCAGTAACTACACATGGAAGCTGCATGGACAAAGCACTGGTAGTCCCAGCCCACAGTACCCTACACAGTAATAACATTTCTCCTGTAACATTTTGGCAGTTCATTTTCATATGTGCTCTAATTTTATATGTTAGTAGTTCACTTTGACACATGATTTGGGGAAAAACCTGAAGAACATATACAAAATACATAATTTCTATACATTATGTATTTTGTATTCCCATTTTGAATTCAATTCTTTTTTTTTTTTTGTCACATAATTATATTGGATAATCCATATTACATGTTATTTTAATTGTCTTTGTTGAGACTCACTTAACATTGTAAAGCATACCAGTTTTATAACTGTCTTCCTCCTGGAAATATATTCATTGACTAAAACATACTAAAACTCTATTTATTATTCAGTAAAAACACATGGTACTCTATAAAGAATTGACTCATTAAATGATCCCATATTCAGAGAATTCACACCTAGGATAGAAAATGCTATACAATTTTTAAAAGGCATAAAATACATAGAAATTGATACTTCAAATGATAACATTATCTATAGAAAATAAATACACTTTAGAAATACAAGTGTGTAAGTTAATTAAAAACACTTTATCTATGTTTTTAGATGGAAAAACAGAATAAAATGCATAAGTGTACTTCCTATGATCACAAAGTAGAGCATAGCAGAGACCAGGAAAAAAACCTACAATCTTTCATGTATGGGTTTGTCCTACATACAGACTGCCTTCTGGGAAAGAGTAAGGCATAATTCTTAAGAGCACTTGGAACTGATTCTTTCCACTCAACAAATTGGTGCTACTAGCTTACTCCAAATAACAAAAAGTGAGAGAAAAGTCGCACCTCAATAGCTCTAATGAAATTTGTGTTACAGAAAGGGTCAGCATTATTAATTCTCATACAAAATAATGACAGAGAGATTTCTAAATAAAATACCTCACATATGTTTCCTAAATACATCATCTACTCCCCAAGGCTATGTACTTCATTAAGCCCTGAATTTTAGTTTACAATTTAGATCTCAAAGTGTATTGCATTTAGGAAAACAGAAATGACAGGATCACCTATCTAAAAGTACTGCGACTCATACTCTCCTTCACATCCACTCAATGCCAGTTTACAGATAGGCCTCACTTTGGTTTTTAGATGGCTACATTACCATCAACAGTTCTGTTCGTATTTACGAGTGCCTTCAACATTTATACACATTATTTGACGTGTAGCAAGTTAATCGTCTCTTAAGTTACATGTTACAGAGGGGATCAGTATCTGTGGGAGGTGTCTAGAGTGTCTAGACCAAAAGTTTCATTAACTTATGGTTTGCTACCTGGACTGTTACGGAAAACCCAATCAGAAGTGCAGTCCTGCAAGACAAGGAGGTTACCTGGAAAGGGGAGAAACTATGAGAAGAGGAAGGTTCCTTCTATGTGCACAAAGGGTTCTCTCCACAATCCCAAATGGTACTACCTGTCAAAAGCCGGCTCACAATGCTCACCAAACTGCCATACACCACGTAAGGGAATTCTCTCCGATACTTTGTTTTGAGCCGCATCGGGTATCTATGGTCTACATTTTTGTTAATTATATTCCTAGACTACAGGAGACACACTGAGTGTTCAGACATCAAATGACTTCTGAACTAATCCAGGAGTTGAAGACATGAATACAGCAAAGGGCGTTCAAACCACCCACCACGCGACTCGACACTGCGAGACTTTGGGCTGCAGCACCCGAGAGAAAGCATTCCAGACAATTTTTAGTTTGGGGGTTTTGTTTTTTTTTTTTTAAATATTAATTTGCCCGTATTTTTGGCAGCGTGCACACCACCTCTGAGCACACGTAGCCCACCACCTCTGAGCACACGTAGCCAGCCGTGCTTCCCACCCACGCGGTGCCGCCGCCCGCCTGCACCTGATCCGCAGCCAGAGGACAACCGCGGGCCCCGGGGCGCCGCAGCGGCGACAAGAGGGACTTGTCCTTTCCCGCCCGCCTTGCAACGATGCTGGGCGGGGGCTGTGCAGCGGCTGAGGGAGGCGGGGGCGGTGTGCCAAGGGGAGGGGAAGAAGCGGCCGGTGCGCTGAGCAGGCGGAGGGCGGACGAGGGCAAAATGCAGCGGGTCTGCCATGGCCCATACGGCAGGTCCCCGGCTGGCAGACCCAGGCCCTCTCCCCGCCCCGGAGTTCCCCCTCCTCCACCACGTGCAGTATTTTCCCGGCGGGGAGCAGCAATCCCCGTGGGTACTGCCCGTCCCCTCCGCTGCCCGGGGTATTTCCAGCCCTCATCCTTGCCCGCCGCCTTCCCACCTGCACGCTCCTTATGTAAGGCAGGATCTGATGGGGGGTGTCAGCGCGCGCACACACATACATGCATACACACAGCATCCCTCCGCAGCCGCTGCTGGGAAGATACCGATACCTT
>VZTI01002652.1:821812-894399 GCA_013397865.1 Struthidea cinerea | reverse complement strand
GCCCAGGCCCCGCCGCAGCGGCGGAGCGGGTCCGCCCGCCGCCCTCACGCGTCCGCCGGCGCCCGGGCTGCGACCTGCGGCCGCCGAGATACCCCGGCCCTGCTTCAGCGCAGCCGGCAGGGAGCGGCCCGGGGAGGGGGCGGAAAGAAGTCACTCCCCTTCTAAAAGGTGTTGTGCCCCTCCGGCTTTCGTGAACTCCTCAGTGGCCACACTTGAACCCGGCTTACTGATCCCTGCACTTGCTTCACCAGAGATGTCCTTGACTGGGTTTGAATTGGAGGGGCAATACAAGCGTTTCAATCGAAATAAGCAGCTCAGGAGTATTTTATCAGCACTCCAGAGCATTGTGTGTCTGTGCCATCCCCCCCGCCCCCAGCAGTGAACGCACAGTAGGTGAGTGAAAGGAAGGTGCAGTCCACATTTCAGGATTTTTCCTGGAGCCTTCCTCCAGTCTGCTGTCCACCCTGTCATCCCCCATGAAGCTGTGTGCTAAAGCGTCTCATTTTGTGTAGGTGAAAAATGAGCTCGGCAGTACAGCCTGTGAACAGGATTTGGCCCTTGGAAAAAAACCCAACATATAGCATGAGAGAGGTGAGTCTAGTGTACAGTGAAACGCACCCACACCCTTCTGTTGTGCTAGTGTGGCCTGCAAAGTGCAGGGTTTTTAATGATACTAATGTATACATGATTTTAAAACTGATGAGCAAAAGGAAGGAATTCAGAGCAGCACGTCTCCCGTTTTTTGCATTTTTTGCATTTGTTTTGGAAATTCTACATTAAATATTTTCTATGAAATATTTTCTACAATTGTTTCAGGTTCTAGACAGTATCTTCGCAAGTAATCAGTGTATGACCATAAGCTTCCACTTACAGTCAACACAAATTGCCTTGAGTACCTTGCAAGAAGAGTAGGAAGCTATACAAATCTCAGCAAGATGTTTGGGGTTACATGTAGGGGATAGCAAAGTAAAACTGTGCCTTCCTTCAGGCTCGTAACTCCTCTCTGCTCTACAGTGTGGGAACCAATGATTAATTCAAATGGTGATCATCTGCCAGTGCCTTTCAGACTTCTCCATGGGCTATCTGCTCTGCCTTCTGTTGTAATTTCTTTGGTTGCACCAAGTAATTTTCTTAAATACATGTTCTACTTCACATTTTACATCTGCGTTTTAGTTGTTTGCATTGCTGCCACAGCTTCTTTAGCACTTTAAAAGAAATGACTGTTAACATTAGGATACTGAACAGTATGGTGGAAAATCTAAGGAAATGTATCTAAAGATCCCTTTTGCTAAGTGGATACAGCTAAAAAAATGGCATAGCAGAGGAGAATGCTACAAAAGGCAATTCTTTCATTTTGCCTCAAAAAAAAAAAATTTGCATGCCAGAGGAATAGAAGAGGCTGCCAGTCAGTGAGATCAAAGCTGCAGCTCTTCCTTTGCCATCGTCCATGAGGAAAAAATGAGAATTTTTTGCATCTAAGCAATCAATCTACTCGAGGAAAATCAATGCTATTAATTTGTCAATATGCAAGGGTTTGAGAGCCAATAGAACAAGAGCTTGAAAGGTAAGAAACTCCAAATTCTCAATCAAATTAATGATTTATAATACAGTATGTACATTACAGATGAATCAATAAAACGCGCTAATTTTGTACTCCCATTATAAAACATTCATGATGTTATTCCGCGTAATTACGGTTTTCCTTCCAGAGCAATCAGTCAAGGAAGCCCTTACTGCCCTTTCCCCCGTCAACCAGTTTACGCTGCAGTAGATGCCTTTTCCTCTGAGCTGGCGTCAGGCCCGGGAAGGGCCCCGGCAGTGGCTGCTAGCTGAAGGCCGCTGTGCGTTCTCCCGGGCTGGGTGAGGCACGCACACCGCACACGGCAGTGCGGACGCGTTTGCGCGGGGCAGCGGAGCCCGGGTCCGCAGAGCCGCCCCGCCCACAGAGCCGCGCCCCGGCCCGGCCGCCAGAGGGCAGCCGAGGCCGCCGTGAGGGCGCCGCAGCGGCGCCGCCTTCGGAGGCGGGGGCTGGCCGGAAACGGCCTGAGCGGGGACGGGGCGGCCCTCTGGAGTGATTTGCAGTAACGCCGCTTCTGAAAACCTACCTCGGTGCCATGAACCTACCCTTGACCAAGCAACGGCCCTGCCCTGGGACAGCCCTCTGTAGTTACCAGTAATTCGGATTCCAAGGAGCGCAGTGCGTGCTGGCAGAAAGGGGATGTTGCTCACCGTGCTTGGCCGTGGGCAGACACCACTCAGAGATGTGTATCATTTTGTGGAGTAACCATTAAATGAGACTTTAACACTTTGTGGATTGTGTAAGCTAGACATGCCCAGAGTGCGCTAAGAACCTTGCCTGCATCCATACTTCATTCAGAAGTGTCCCAGTTAGAGAGCAATTAGAGCAAGACAGCCAAAATTAACTCTGGCATTTGTATTATGAGCAATCATGTAGCTTTGTCATTAAGACATCAGTGTAACCTCTTAGAGAAACTTAGACAGCAAGGAATAAATATTTGAGTAGTTCAGGTATTAGCCTGTGTCAACCAAAGAGTCTCCAAACTGCACAGAAATGTCAGGAGCTCCTGACTATTGAAATCAGAAATCCCAGGCCCCAGAACAGTCCATGTTCTCTTGAGATGAAAGGTACCAAATAAGCATTATATAGCTCACATGACAAGTCAAATAGAATGCAGATTTGCCTGTGACTCTTAAGAATGCAGACCATAACAAGCCTAGGAAACATAATTTTAGTCTACTGGCCTTACGTTAATGGGGTCAAGTGCCCATTCGCTTGTGAGAACATATACTAGAAGGAAGATGCTAAAGCACACTTCATTAGTTTATACTCTGTATCGCCTCCTGCTGCCTCACAGCGCCCATTCTTCATTGCTTTTCTAAGCCATACACTTATATGAAAAAAAAGATGACCAAAAGATATTTGAGATTTAATTTCTCCTTATTGAACAGAAGGCTAATGGGACTTTTTAGAATCTGATTTGTGAGATGTGATTATGCGGCCAAAAAATTAAAATGGCAGCTGCTTTCAAAGCAGATTGCTGTTGGGAAATGGAGAATTGCCAGATGAGGTATGTGAAAGATCAACTGGCCTTTTAACTTCCCACAGTTTACAAAGGAGTGGCAGGGCCATGCCCTTAAGAAGCCCTTAAACCACAGCAAACGTGAAATCAGCCAGTCTTCAAGATATCCCATGCCTGTAAGAATGAGAGTTCAACTGTGTAGGGTCCGAACTGCTGTTTGCATTATGGGACATAAGACAAATCATGTTGAATTTAGTACTTTGACTATTTCTTTCCTTTTTCTGTCCCGTGCAAATACTCATTCACTCACATCTACTCAAATATGGCCAATGAGATCTTGCTAAAATTTTCCAGAAAAAAAAATTATCTTCAAATAGAAACTTGCTGTGACATACTTGAACCAAAAGACTAAATCATAGTTATTAGAGGTTGAAAAAAATTATTTATTAGGTTTATTAAGATTACACAGTAATAGGGTACAAAGGAGACCTACTGTAGAAAACTCTTTATCCCACTAATTATACCAAAAACTTCAAGAATTTTCAAGTAACTGCAGTAATAATTTCACTTAAGCTGATTTTAAGCATGTTTTGTATTGTTATATGGAAGCCAATATAAAAAGTATAAGTCCAGAATGAGCACATAAATTCTACCTCAAGCAATAGTTTAAATTCATGTATCACACAGACGTCTTGGGAGCAAGATCAAGACTGACAGAACTGTGATCCATGTTTAGAATACAGCAGTGCTACATTCAGTGTGTAGGAACAATTCAGGGTTGTAGGAACCAAAATGTGTTATCAGTTGTACACACACAACACCTACGGACTTCAAAGGAGTAATCAGCCTGTAGTGGAATAAAGACAGAGAAACCTGCATGTGAGTTCTTTTGGGATTTGTATGCTGTGAGGACTGCAAAAGATGTGATGATGTACATACTTTAAACCAGTGTATGTATTAATAAAACTGTCCTGTAAAGCAACATGTTGATTCTCCTCTTCAATGCTAATCAATAGACCCAGCATACAATAACCTAGCAAGAGATTTGCAGAACAAGTAAGGACTTCCTTTCCTTCCTGCATCATTCTGTGTTCTGTCTTGCTCCTGTGCTCCTCACCAATTCAGGGTAACTCCCCAGTTAGTTCACAGGAAAGTCTATTGAAATAAATAAACAAGTTCTAACTTAGTCACAAGAGTATTGTAAAGATTAATTAGCAGATGAAGTATAGTTCTTTGAAGATGCAATGCTTTAATGCATTTAATAAATGTTAATTTATTATTGTTTAGATTTATGGAGACATCAGCATACTGTGTCAAAACAAAATTTTGTATGCAGAACCCAGGCCAACATGAGGAATTTCAAGTTGATAAATATCAGGGAAGTACTTTGCAGTTGCCTAAGATACAAGGCAGGCTGGGACTCAGACTGCGCTGTGTCCCTTTTCAGTACAATATTCGGGAGACAGTAGAACTTGGTGCCACACTAGACCCACACAGCCTGCTCCTTGTTCTGGGAGTACAGAAGTACATCAGTGCTTCTTAACAGACCCAAATCAAACTGATCAGCAGGGGCTGAATCACAGACATGGTGAAGAGGGTCTGGCTTTGTGCCCAGTCATAGGAATAGGATGTGTGAAGTGCTGGGCTGGCTTTCCACATACCCACAAGGTTATTTCAGCTCCTCACTGCCTGAAAGCAGGTGTGCTGCCTCTGGGCCTGACCCTGTAAGTGTTCATTTATAACATGAAGCATGCACTTGGAAACTCCAGTGTGCCTTATCCACACTGGATTGTCAGCTCAAATGTTTCACTTTCTCTGGAACATACTTATCATGGCTAATGGAATTAATTATTAGATTGTAATTATCTACTCGTTCTTTCACCCAAAGTACAAAAGCAGACAGAAGTTCTTACTGTCTATGTGTTTAGTTTTGTACTCCTTTATCCTTCCCGGTCAGCTTTGCTGTATTTCAACAATCACAGATTTTCATCAAAGGCTGAAAGAAAAGGTGGTTTTCCTTAGCCGCAGAACCAGATGTGCATATTTTGACTGTTCCGGCCAAGTTTTATCTTCACAACTTGGTGTCAGCTCTCTCTGCTGGATACAGATGGATATACTGGGCAGGAAGAGCACTAGTTCGTGGTCTGCCCCTAAATTTGCTACAGATGCTATTGAAACCATTAGATTATTATTATTTATTATTATGAAATATCTAGTTTTCATCATTTACTATGTGAAATCTGAGGGAAAGCCTGTGAATTTCTAGGAGCAAGATACTCAGTTAAATAACCTCATGGTTTCTATGTCCTCATAGTTGATACCTCAGCAAGAAAATTTGTGATGTGTATAAGGTGGTCTTCCTTGGGACCCTTATTTTCATAATATCAATAATTTCAGACTAAATTCAAATAGATATTATTTTCAACATTGCTTGATCACTATAGGAAATTTACTTTTCCTGGTCTGTTCCCCATTTCTGCTAGGAATCAGTTCCAGAAATCAAATGTATCTATTTTTTTTTTCTCAGTTGTGTTTTTGTATTGATGCATAGACACTTAAAAAACAAAGTTCTGATGCAATGTCAAGACTCTGATGCAGTGTTGAGATTCTTCTATTTATTTCTCTATGTGTATTATTCATGAGATATGGGGCATAAAATAATTTGACTGCACTCTCTCAGAGCTTCTTCGTGATAATTCATGAAACAACTTCTCAGTAGTAGACACTTTTATTTATGTGAGTACCACACCTCCCCCTAGAATTTGAGGTTTTCAAGGGCAAAAGGAACATGGTACTTAGATTCCAGGCAAATAAAATTCTTGTCATGTGGGTCAAAGGTGAATTCAATAGCCTTTCTTCTCTAGCTTCCAATGCCTTAGCTGTCACAGTGATTCCTTGTTTGCAAAATTGAAACCTGTAAAACATTATACATATAACAAAATGGGGCTAAATGTAATTTAGTTAGACTTTATATGAAATAATGACTTGTGATCTGCCGTGAATAAAGAAACAAGTCTTTTGATTATTTTCTGCAAATTCTTTCAGTCAAGAAGACACACTACTATGAGTGCAATTCAGATCAAATTCACAAATTATTCTAGTGCAAGCAATAATTTCAGAAATACAAGCAATGAAAGTCTAGGACATTCAATAAGTCTCAGACTGTCCCTTTTTCATAGGTGTTCTTCACTACTCTAAGAACAGGACCATGGTTGGCATCACAGAAGTCCTATAATGAAAGAGTTCAGAGCTTTATATTTACTTGTACAATGTGATATGGTCTGCTATAGGTAAAGATCATACGTGGCACACATTTGCACTTGATGGCACATTTACGTAGTAATTCATTGTACAGCTTCGTATACATTCATTGCAGCTATTCTATTCATCACAATACAGTAAACAAGTTGATTCTTTCTGCAGCATTTGGTTCACAGGATTCCAGATTTAATTTTTCTAAGAGCCAGCTGGGGGCACCAACACCTGCCCATAAAAATGGAATTATGAAATTAGGCAAACGAAAAAAGAAAGACAAATTTAATAATTTATTTATATGGTAAATTACCCAGTACACCTCAGGTTATATGTAATGTTTATAGTCTTCTTTTCACTGCTTTGAAAATACACCTACAATGAATTTGCTTGCAGGCTTATGCTTGCAAATAATTCACACCAAGAATGACCTGAATAAAGCAGAGGTATCTCTAATAATCTATTCTGGCTGAGAAAAAAAGGTGAACCAATTGGTAACTGGGAAAAGAAACTGCCTTGACTGCGGGCTGCATCCTGGCCGGTACAGACAGGTGGCATTTGTTGGTTTAAAACCAGAGGGTTGAGTTGTGTAACAGGAAACCCAGCTACAGCAGCCACATAGCTAATTGTGAGGTGCTACCTCGTGCATGTAAAAACAACAGGAGAAGACCTGTATGGATTAAAAATATGTTAATGACACCACAGGAGCATAAACCAAATAATTACCTAGTTTGAAGCATGGTTTTTTTCACATAAAAGTTATATTGGTTCTAGAGAAAAGTTACACAAATCTGAAAGCTTTAAGCAGAAACTGGACAATATTCAGCAAATTTTTACAGAAGTGCTCTGTTTTCTTTGGTGTTCTCTGATTTTCCTGATGAAAGAAAGACTCCACATTTCACATTCTCCCTTGCCCCCTGATAGTAGCAATGTTCAGCTGCCTAACAGCAGCAAATTATCTTGAAGTGCCTATTTTTCTAATGCTTCTTACGTAGTGGAAGGATGGAAAGGATAGATAAACAAAAGCTAAGAAAAAAAGCAAATGAGAGGCCAGCACAAGAAGAGGGTAAGCGTTGAACATCAGACTGGAAAGAGATTGCTGGGTGAGAAGTACATTGTCTTCAAATTTTTACAGGACCTGAATTTCTTGAGGACTGTGGACAAGAATCTTATTGAGAAAATTCGATGCAGATAAAGAAATGAAATGAAGTTATCACCAGGAAAGTAACAGGAGACAAAGACCTCTTAGACACTAAGCAGAAGAAGCTGGGCTTCTAGGAGCAGCCAAGAAATGCAGCAAGGAAGTACCTCCTCATTGATGTAATGGCTCATCAACTATCTGGTACTTGGAAGTGTTCCTGAAAAGAGAAAGAGAAGTGACAAAATATTGCACAATCGCCAGAAATTTTTATTATCCTCACATAGCCACAACTTGCTTCTGACAAGGCAGGGTTTCATTATTGCATTTCATTATTCAATAATTGCATATTAACATTTTTTGATCTTTTGATTTTTGTGCTCTTGTTCTATTTCTAGTCAATGTAACCTGTTACATTATTCAATCAATTTTATAGTTTGTTTTTTTTTTTCAAGTTCAAGTGGAATTCCCTGCTTTTCAGTTTGTGCCTGTTGTCTCTCGTTCTGTGTCTGAACATGCCTGAGATGAGTCTGGCTTCATCTTTAGCTCTAGACTCTAAGCCCATCCTACTGGGTCCATCCCAATAGTGATACCTCTGTATTTCCCAGCACTGTTGTGAAAATTCTTAATATTTTAAAAGCACCTTGATTCTACAGTGATGAGGGCAGAGAAAATTTCGTAAAGATATAATTAACCTTGTGGTCACAATAGTTTCTGAACAGACTGTATTAAATGAAACAAAACACATAAGCAACACAGAGGAAAAAGGCTTCACTGGGGAAGTGTAGTCCGTTTGCTCAACTACATTGGAGAAGCATCCTCACGAAAAAGAAAGGGAATCTTATAGTAAATAATAAGTTTGCTGTGGATAATTTT
Source organism: Struthidea cinerea (assembly GCA_013397865.1). NCBI lineage: Eukaryota > Metazoa > Chordata > Aves > Passeriformes > Corcoracidae > Struthidea > Struthidea cinerea. Next base: position 886,092 of record VZTI01002652.1, on the reverse strand, counting down.
AATACAGTCATTTCTAGATTTTAGACTATGTATTTTAGTATGTGTATTTTAGACTTTGAATTTTAGTATTGTTCAGATACACATCATGTGTGACAAAAATACTGGCCAGCTTTCCCTACTGCATATGAGTATTTCCTCTAGCAACCTAGTGGGTGCCTCAGAGGGCTGGCATGGAAGAGGATCTCTGGGGACTGTGACAACATAAAGGCTATTGGATATTCTGAATATCCAGTGAGGGCTGTAAGCATGCTGGGAAGGTCTTCTGAGGGCAATACTGCTGGGCTGCACTGAGAACTAGCCCATCCCCATCCCACAGGGAAGTAAAAGGATCACAGAAAATCCTGGAGTGAACTGTCCCCATGATTATCACATGATTGTGTGATACAGCCTCATCATGAGGGCTAAAACTGGTCAACCTATGAGCTATGTGCTCATCAAAAAATGTTGTCACCCCTAGATATTTTTTAGAAGCACATGTACCCATCTTTCTCCGTTTCCTCCTTAGCAGACCTCTGGAATGAGGAGTTCATAGAAGTACCTATGTTTGCTCTCCTTAGCAGTTTAGTCCCTGAAAATAGCAGCACTTTGTAAGTACACCTTTGCCAAAACAGTTTTTAAATAATGTATTTAAAATGTGTGGAGAGTTTTGTTATGTTTATGCGTTTTATACAACCTAGTAAGTTTTCCGGGGTGAAATCAATGTGGATCAGGGATACAGATACTACAGGTCTTTCTGCATGGTTCTGGGAAAACACAAAAAAAGCAAAGCACTGATTCACTTATATTGTTGATCTTTTTCAGGTTTACTTACATAGGAAATTTTAGGTTTTCAGTTAAGGTTTTGGAGTTTTGAGTGATGTACACTGTATAAGCACACTTTGCCTAACCAATCTCATTTCACTTTGGCAAAGAGACTGATTTATTCTAGGCTTTCTTCTCGCTGGAAGAGATGATGTTACAGGATACTTCTATTGAGAAGATAGTACACAAATCCACCAAAAATGCTTCAGTTAATATTTGCTAGCAGATAAACCAGGGTAATATGCAAATTGTACAAATTTCATTCTTTAAGGCATTTTCAGTTTTGCCTTCAATAAGCCAAGAAATACTATGTCATCTTACTATAATCTAGTAAAACATTTAGATATTTGAAACTAACATAGTTCTGGGAAAGAAAACCATGAGGATAGCATGCCACTGTCCAATTACAGCAAAATATATACTGAAGTAAAAATATTTAAACAGATGTTATAAAGACTCCATTTCCATTGTACAGCATAGGCACATCTGCTGTACTTTAAATACTTCTTTATCTGTGCCAAAGAAATGCTATGAAGAGAAAATGCCTTTTTGTGTGCTTTTCCTTTGAGTTTACCCTATGTGAATATAGAAAGAGCCTTTTCAATAGGAAAAAAGGCACTGATTGTGATCACAACATTTTGTCTTTGCCCTACAGCTGCCATTTGTGACTAGTATGGAAATCAAGTCCTGGCTCTTGTTTTCTGGCCTCTTTTAAAACCGTGAATATCACTAAAATAGTATTGGGCAGGAAGGAAAGGAGGGACAGCATTGTGCAAGACCAAACTAATGTAAAAATGCTGCAGTGCTACACTCACTTCCTTCCAAATAATTTTCAGGCATTAGCTTATTGGTATTGTTCTTTACAAAGGAAATATTTGATGTCACAGTATTATCACCAGTGATGAAGTGCACTTATGCTGATGTTTATGATACAGCTTTGTTTTGGGGACATGCTTGAGTTTCAGTGTTAAGGCCTCGAGCACATAAATTCCAGACTTAGTACTGGAGTGGTGAGTTTAGAGTAGTAACTTTAATTACTTATAAGGTAAGGCTCTTACATTTGCTCGCTGGTGAGTCTGGAAGACTTAATACAGCTATATTTAGCAGCGACATTTAGTAAGAAGCATCTACTACTACTGACTATGTACTTTACTAATGCAATAGTCTCAGAATTGCAGTTCACTCCAACAGGCAGGCAGTCAGTCTCCCTTCTTTGAGCTGCTTCTGTTACAAGTTTGTTACATATTCCCAGATGACACAGGTACCCAGCCTCTTATTTTGACCATGTAAGTTTATCCATAAGATACTATTTCAAGCTAACGGATGCATGGGCCACAGGAAGAAGAAAACCTTGAAAGCTTCTGTTTTATACGGATTCTTCTGGGAAGCAAGCATGCAGCAGCAGTCTGACAGGGGATCTGCAACAAGCTAGCAGCTCTGCTTCCATATGGTGCAAAGAGCCCAAGAAAAAGCTCTGAGGGACACAGAAGTTTTGTCATTAACTCGAGTCAGTTTGGAGTAAGAGTGGAATATAGATGTTACACCAATGAAAGTTATGTAGAAATGGCCCTGTAGATCCTGTCAACCATAAACTTAGGACATAGAGACAACATTACTAATCACTATGCCACATGCAGTTTTGGAGAAAGTGTAATCAAATCTTCGATCCATCACCTTAAGGCTTTTAGGTACAAGACATACAAACATTTGCTTTGTAGGTACAAAAATTGCCAGAATTTGGTTACTATTAACAAGCGTTCCAAGAGTATTATTGTGCTTGCTGTAAATCATACTGTTGCGTGATGCTTTTGCACTTGCAACTGCTAGAATGTGAAATCAGATTAACTAATATTATGCTCTAATGTACTTTGCATGTTGAATTATTTCAAAAGCACAGTTTATGAAAATTATGCTCATTTTCTGGCAGAAGAGTATTTTATGCCATAGCAGACACCTCAAATATAAGACACTCTACAAAAGGAATTTAAAAGTAATGGGCTTTTTGTCAGCATTTGTAGTGCAAGAAGCTTATGAGATTTCTATCTCTTCTGATAATACTTTCCTTCTGCTTCCTTTAAATTGTTACTGTTCCTTAATTTAGACTACTGCCTTATGGTCTTGGCTTTTTTGTTTTTCTAATTCTAGTTTTAACCAAAATAACTGATCTCCTCATGGTGCAAAAAGTAGGATTTGTATGTAATCTTCACAACAGCTTTTTAGATTTCTCATAAATTAAATAAAAAAGGAACTGGATGTGAATTAATTTGGATGTGTGACCAAGTGACCATATCAGCAATGTGACCCTTTGTAGAAAGATCATTATTGTTAATGCTTTTCCTGTTTAATATTCCACTGCAAGAAACAGAACTGTTCTCTCTGTTTCCATCAATGCAAAGTGTATACCTGCTACTTTCTTTAACATTGCCATAAAAATAATTCGCAAAGTGAATTGCATTCATCAGTATGCATGATGCTTTAATTCTTCGCTCTATGAATATAATTAAATTTAACTTGCCAGACAGTAGACAGGAATAAATACTTATAAGTGAACTAGACAGGTATGTATCAAACTAGAAATGAAAAGACCATCTGACTGAGAAATGTGTTGAAAAGCTTAAGCTGAAAGTTCCAGAAATCCTCTTCAAAACAAAGTATCTAAAAATAACTTTATTCATTTATGAAACTGGGCTTGTTCAATTCCTGATAAAACAGAAAATCTTCTTAGACTGGCAAAGTTAGATGAATCTAAATCAGACTTTGTTTGAAAACAGATACAACTATCAGCTCATAGGCTCCTGGACAAGAGCCTGTGGGAGGTAAGTGGGCCTTTGGCTGTCACCAGAAATGTTCCGACTAAATTGTCATAAAAAAACCCCAAACAAACAGACAAAAAAGTGCCAACCTTCTTCCCTGCCTCCAAAAGCAGGATTAGAAAGTCTTTCAGTACAAGACTACATTTTTGCAAATAATACAGAAACAAGAAAAAAAATCTGGAAAAATCAGATGGAGAAAATAAATATCTGTGGCAATGTATGGGGCAATGGAAGTATATTCCTAGATTATTCTAAGCCAAATGCTCTTACTTTACTTATCATTCTAGCTGTTGTCAAAGAGGATATACAAATTATTTTTAAAAGCAGGCAGAGAGTAATTAACATTTTGCGTTCATTTCTGAAGATATTTGCAGCATTAGATAATTTGAGAATTCCTTTGACTTCAGTGGTATAGAGATGGTCAAATGTGTATATACTGAAGTCTTTATGTGACCAGGGGTGTTATTCCTTTTTCCATTTTTTTTTTTTTTTTTTTTGTAATTTCATTTCAAGTTTTTATTGTAGTATCACTATAAAAGTGATGGTTTAAAAAGTAGCCACAAGAAGTCTCTGACATTATTGTCCACTTTATTAGGGCCAAACGTGAAAGATACTACAGACAGTAAATCTACTTATCAGTGATTTGTAAGCATTGTAGGAATTGAAGTTTTTTCATTTAATAAATAAATAAATAATCTCTCACTGTAGAAAAAGAGTGATCTCTAACAATAGCCAAAGGCACCCATCCTCTGAAGATGGTACACAAAGATTAGAGTTTCCTTGGTGGTAGATTCAAAGAAGTCAATGAGATGCACAAAATTGACAACTATCAGACTGAGAAATGACAATACAATTGAACCAAACTTAAACTGCAGAATCATAATTAATTGTTAGTAGTATTTCCTATGCAACTTACTGGTCCTTTAGTGTTTTTTTTCTTTTTTAAACTAGTTATTCAGGATGTGAAAGAAGCATTATATTGATACTTCAGGGGGGAAATGTCAGTGAGATTTCAGTCATGCTCTAGTGTGGGTATAAACACATGGCTTCAGGAGTACTGACACTTACTTGGAATGACTCAGTTTGTTTAAGGAGGAATCAGTGGTATTTTTCATCGATGGTTTTTAATATATCTGTCATAAGGATTCCTTGCAACAAATACCATAAGCATAAGGATCATAACTAATTTTGCTGTGAAAGATTCTATCAGGCACTGATTAATATGCTGAATATGCAGTAAGCTATAGTACCTGTTCATTCTTCTTCTCTGGTTTTATGAGATTCTGTAGTTGCAGTTTCTGAGCTTTCCCTGGATAAACTCATGTGTGAAAAAAAAAAAAGGAAAAATATCGAATTTACCATGGCTAAAACAGAACACAATTTTACCACAGAAGACTTCATGAAAGATGATCATGCTCCAAGAAAGTTAGAGACTGTTGTTATAATTGTTTGTCTCAGACACAAGTTCACCAACTGTATATATTTAAGTAGTTCTCACTGTTTCCGTTTGCAGATAAAAAATGTGACCATATGATCCTTTCAAGATAAGCTACCACTAACTTTAAACACTCTGATTAGTCTCTTTTTATTTTTTGAAATAGTATCTCACAGGATTTTACTGAATTGAATACAGCTTCTTGAGTTGTGAAATGCTTCCTGAGAACTATCAAATTCCAAAGATATTTTAGTCCTAACAACATGCATGTGTGATATGTCATTCCACCACTTATGTTAATACATTTTTGCCTGTATGTTGTAAATAGATCCCTTTGCTCCTTTTACATTTTGTGTTCTTGCAGCTATCTGAACTGTGAAGTTACATCAGCTCACAGTACAACCAAGTCTTTTGTAACTTTTTGACTCCTAACTGGATTTAAATCCAATACGACTTAAGCTTCAAATCTGAGGATTGTCTTTAACTCTTAAGATTAATTCTTCCCAGAAAAGTTAAGAATAGGCATTTTTTTCATGAAAATTTTGCAGCTTAAAATGAGCAAGATGGGAGTCATTGCCAGTCCTTACCTCCAAATATGTCCAGTAAGAAATGGAGGCGTTCTTACCATTTGAAGTTCCAGAGCAGATGGAGTTTGGCTATTCTGAGTAAGGGTCACAAGGTTGCATATTTCCCTCCGCTCAAGCCTTGTAACACTTGGTAAGCATTAGTCAGATACCACGCTTCTGTATGTTGCCCTTAGCAGTGTGGCTGAAAGGAAAAGTAGATTTTTTTGTAAACTGGGAGAGTGAGCAGAGATTTGAAATTGGCATAAAGTCAGCATCAGTCTCCTGAGGCCATTTGTGCAGTCTGGCTTCTGCCAACTAGTCTAGCAAATTGTTCATGTTTGCTCTTGAACTTTGTTCTGCATATGTCAGGGTAGACTATTAACAGCTGAAGAAATGGACCAACCAGTGAAAACTTTTTGTAAATTAGTTGAGCGTGACTGTGCTGTTCAGTGTTGACTTTGCAACTTGGCAATGCTATCCATTGCTCACATTTGAGGAGGTGTATTGGGCATCCACTTAACAGTATGAACCCACGTTTGTAGCTGGGTTCTAAACTAAAATATTTTCAGTGAACACCATTGCCAACTAAACAGAAATGGTAACTAGGCAACACAGAAACACCACTTAGGTTGTTCATGACTCGGAAGCACAATTTACCAAATGTCTTCCTCCCCCTCAACCCCCAACTAAAACATCTGTATTTACTTGGAAGCTTTATTTCACTAATCTGCAACATGTTGTATATCAAAATTTAAAAAGCCAATATAAAACTGAATCAATGTCACCACAAAAATCAGTGGAACAGTTTGATAATGCTGCATCCAGGCACAACCTTTCCAAAAACATCAAATAGTTCCACATGATTATAAAGAGAACAAGATAAGGAATGAATTAAAGAAATGTTTTTCAATGACCTTTTTTTTTTTTAAACTGAAAGAGGCTTCTTACTTAGAAGGACCCTATCACAGGCAATGACAGTGCTACTATCCCAGTAATACAGCCTTAGGTATCTGTGCCTAATGCCGTAAACCATCACTTGAATCAGGTCAAAAAAACTTCTTCCCAATATAGTGGCATTGGCACTGTGAAGTTCTGTGGTTGTGTACTGTTACTTTAAGGCAGTATGTTATGCAAAATGTTTGTCCTGCTGTTTCTCCATCCCTGATGATCCTGTTCCTTCTCCCCTTCTCTGGGTTTCACTGGATGAAGGAAGGCAGCAGAGCTACTGTTCAAATCCTGAGCTAGAAATTTTAGTAGAATATTCAGTATTATACAAGACACAACTTTTCTCAGAGGCAGGATGGTATTTTTCCTGGTTTATACCAATGAGCTGTATAGGCATTTACTGAGAAGACATATTTTCTACACCTCTCAATTATAAAGAGATCTGGACAGTTGATAATACACATTCCATGGGAATGCCATGCTAATTATCCCATGAGTCATTCCACATGAAGTTATAAGTTTCTACAATCTGCACCAGTATTTCAGCTTCTGTCTTCAGACAACTAAGCAAAAAAAGCTGTGAAAATTTATTTTCAAGCTACTAATCAACAGTGGCTTTAAGGAGTATTGTTAAGTTCACAACTCCACTGAAGAAGATGGGGGCTGCACCTGAAATGTACTCCCGAGTTCAGAATTTCAAGCATAAATTAAGTCATCAACTTTGTGAATTGCTGCCTTGGGAGCTGGGAAAAGTTCAATGTAAAAAACTTCATAATGCCACTATTATGGGAATTCTGCAAGGTTGTACCTGTTACGTGTATTTCGTAATAGCACTTTAAATCTAAAAAGACCAGGAGATCCTTAAAACTACAAAAGAAGTGTGTTTTGCTTTCCACTGATATCACATCAAATTAGCTCTAATGTAGAAAAATATATATATCCGCTTATGAAAATGTGCAATGTACAGTTACTGCTTAAATGTTGAGGAACTCCGGTAGACATTTTTCATCTTTTTAAAATGGAAACAGGTGAGATTTTCAATTAAAAAATAAATATGCCTGCACACATGGCTATATTACACCATCTTATAAAAATATGCTAGGCACTTCAAAAGCAAAGACAATGTCTCTGCCTTCAGCACCTTATTACATAGGAAAAATACTGTACCTCTTTTCTCAGATCGTCAAGGTACAGAATGAGAGATACAGTCAAAAAATGTTGAAGTAAATCCTTCATTTGCTGTTATAATTACTTCCTGGGGAAGTTGTGGAGTTTGTATTTTTATAACAATTTTTACCACAGTTTCAGATTTTTTAAAAAAATAACTAGTTTTTAAAAATATAAATTGAAAATATCCATTTTAGCCATCTCAAGAACTTGGTTTATGTTTTCATATTTTAACACAGACATTAAAAAGTCAGCATCTTGAGTTTCACTAAAAGGAAATAATTTTTTTATTTTTAAAAAATTCCATTTTAGCCAACCATAGTAACTGTTTAAAACACTTCTTTAAGAGTCTGAACAACAGAATGAGGCACCTGAGCTATCTGGGGTCCTGTGAGCAATCTCACAGTTAAAGTGCTGACCTACATGTATTTTGATCAGTTTACTGAGATCCCCAGTTGTACCCAGCTATTCTGTTTTCTGTTGGAGAATGCATGTTCCTCAGGCATAGTAATTAACCTTACACAGGCCCTGCCCTTGTTATGTATTAATCACATTTGTATGGGCTACACACATCACATCACATCACTCTGAGATTTCCCACTTACAGAGTTTCTTTTGTATTTGGTAGAGGACAACTCCTTTCTGTGCTCTTTTTGTTCTTGTCATTGTACCTGTGTAAGACAGGTACTTAACAGGAAGGTTTCTAAAGAGATAAGTTCTACCTTTATGAGCTAACATCCCTCTAAATGTTGTTATTATAGGCAAAAAGAGCTTCAACAAAAGCAAACTAAATAGGCTGCTTCTTGGCTGAGGTTGTTAAGAGACTTGCCAACAAGACAAGGAACTCTCAGAATTGTAAACAGCACAAATGAAAAATAAAAGAATTATAAGCCTAGTGTTCTCCTCAGCCTGTCGTCCTCCTCATTGGTTGCAGTCCAGCAGCTTTTTGGAAGCTTGCTTTCAGGCTAATAAAAGTTCTCTTTCTCATGTGTCAACCAAGAGCCACATTTAGGTTAGAAATAATCCCATGAGCCAAAATATTCTTTGTGTATGTTCAACCTGTACCCGTGTAATTCAACAAACTTGAGAAAAGTGGGTATCACTCTTACTAGGATTGAAAATAGGAAAAAACATGTTAGGTCTGGCAGATTTCCGATACAGCCCAGAAAACAGATACCTGATATCCCACATCTATTTGAAAGAGAGCAAGGGAGATGCAGGAAAATATTTTTCAGATTTTGTTGTCTATCAGACCAATCAATAATGAGTTTCAGAAGTTCCTACTTCTTTTCAAAAATCTAATTTTTAAAGTGAAATGTCTTCTAGATGTTAAGCAGATTTTTTTTGTTTGTTTGTTTCATTCTGGAGTTCTTACCATGTGAGATCTGAAAACATATTTATAGCTTGTATATACCTGGCAAGTATAGACTGCAAAATTTCACATGATCTGAATCCCCATCATCTGGATTTGAGACCTGTTTGGACCACTTAATGCTGCTTTTTAACCCTCAAGCTATGGGATTTCTGTTTGTGGAAGGTGGAGCTCTGGAGAGAAACACTGCTTGGGTCTCCCCCTGTTGAGCTTCATGAGGATGTAGTTACAATGCACACCTTGAGATCATGTGCAGTACCCCAGTAATGACAGCTGTTTATTGCCATACAAATCTCAGAGAGTCCAAATCTGAACGGATAAAGGCAGCTCTTCATAGGACTTATCCTAAGTTCTTGAAGGATCCTTTTAAATAAACAGCAAATAAAGTATGGTTTTTGTTCTCAGAGGAAAGGACAAAATAAAAATACCTCAATAGACTACATACATATTTAAACACATTTATACTTCTTTGCAAATATGTGAGTGGAGTAATCCCTGATTTACAGCACCAGAACAAACCCCACTACATTTATAACAGCCCGCTCAAAGCTGTAGAGAACTCACTTGATCCCAGTTAGCCATAAAGAATATATTCCTCTCATGTGTCATGAGTTTCCTTCATTCAGAGTATTTCCCATGTCCCTGGCCCTATAGCCTGTTCCCATATCCTAAATTTCAAATACTGTTGCTACAGACTTCCAGTTCGAATCAGTCACTTTGCCCATTTTCTCTCTTTAAGGCTGTTGGGGCACCTATGTACCTATGAGCATGGCTGAACCATTACATCATCTGGGACTTCGTGACCTTGCAAAGTGGGTAAGTGTCCTGAAACTGCCCCTGCTCATCCATTTATCTTCCAGCACAACTCTGAAATCCTGTGCATTAGAATAGTTTGCTTATCCGAACAATATTCAGCCCTGAGTGCACTTAGAGTCGATCATGTGAAAGATGCTGTTAAACAGTTTTAGGGGTTTTCTCATGCATTACTGTTCTTGGAAATGCCTTTAGAGAAGGAGGATAGTGGTTGTGCATGTCATAAGGTTTCGGAAATCTTTTGTTTTTCATCTCAGTCCACTGGCCAAAAAGAAATGAGTCACTTTGTTGTAAGTATCCTGTCTCCCATTGCTTTGTTTAGGTTTGCACCTACTTCTTCCTGAACAGAAAAAAAAAAAGATTAATCACACAAACATGCTGGTACATGTTTGGTACACATGGTACACAGATGATACAATGAGAAATTAAAACACTTTTCTCAATTTGCTGTCCTTTACTACCTAAAGCGCTGTGTGCTGGGACTAATTCTTGGAAAGAATCTTCCCTTGCTCAGGAAGTGGTCAGCCCAGGGAAGGGAAAAGAGGATTCTGAGCAGCAAAGGGCTTCCTAAATTGCACTGATAGCATTAAAAATGCTAATTTGAACTTTCTAAAGAGTAAATTTAGTTTGGGAACACAAAGGAAGATTAGTAATTCACATCAGATAAAAATCTGATAAGAGACAGTATCCGTAGAAGGACTCTCTAAGTCTTGTGTGCTTTCCTTATGTATTCAGCAATTTAGGGTAAGAGAATGATATTATTTGAAGTCTGTTTCTGCATTGTTTTCCAAAAGAAAATTAGAACTGCAACAAGGCCTCTTCATTTCTTTTGGGCAGGGTGTAAAGATGAAAAGCAAAAGGTGAAGTTCCAGGAGCTTACTGCCAACACCATGCTTTCATAAGTATAAATCAAAATTATGACAGGTTCTCCATAATAAGCACCTTCCCATGCTTATGTTCTTTAATGAATATATGAACCAGACACTGTTGAGAAAGGGCAATCCTTGTTGCACAGTTGTTCATCACTCTAAGTAGTATAGTACATGACAGAATTTAATTGATTTGGGGGTTGAAAATAACCAGAAAAATATTAAAGTACATTTGTTTTTACTTTTTTTTTTGCTGAGATTAACCAAACAGTGAAGCAGTTAAAAAGCTCTGATCAGAGCAGAATGACAGTCAGTGACTCTTATTATTCAGATGGGTGTTTTGTGTAGAACACTTCTAAAATCTGTGCTGAAGCTTTTGGTCAATGCTATTCATGCTCTGAAGCAGCACGATTCTCTCCCACACTCTTTCAGGATTGCCTTGCCACCACTGTCTTAAAGTGCTCCCCTCCTACGGAGTATCTGGTCAGTGGTAGCAGCAGCTGCAGGAACAGCGCGTTCAGCATGCCAGACTGAAATTCATGTTCCAGGAATGTCTCCTGGGGCGTTGAGCAATTCAGTCAGATTCATAGTTAAAAGCCTTTCACTGTAACACAATTACCCTGCAGTAGAGAAGAGGAATGGTTGGCATTTGTTTGCTACAAATGTGCCTTGCAAAACCCACTATTATGAAATCCTTCCTTGGGTGAGATTTCCACTGACAATGGGATGTACCTCTGCTAGAATGATAGGCTTCTCTGTTGGGAATACGAGGGAAAAAATAGAGTGATCAAGAACATTTTATATGGGTTTCAACATCCATTTTCTCAAAAATATTAGGGCTTTTTCTGTCTGAAAAGTAGCAACTACAGCTGTCCAGCAGGACCCAAACAGTTCCAGAAAGTTGTGGTTTCGTGGCTGTTTAGAAAAGCATTTGTTTTATTTTTTTCGGATTCTGGCTGATTCTTGTTATCATAAAAAACACAGAAAGTCATTGCAAAGAATATGTCACCCGCCTTAGGCAGGTGGGGCAGTCTTACTGGCCAAGTTACAGATTTAACTGGCCTCTAGCCATCCAATTTGCAATTTCTATCACATATTCTGCACTTCTGGCTTAGTCTGAGTCATGGCCTGAAACAAGAGAGGAAACCGCCACTGTCTGGCCAAACTGTCTCATCCTGCAATAGGAATACTGTGTATTCCTCTGCCTTGTGATCCCCACCACTGAGTCCTATTCTTCCAGCCACTGGGGAATAAAAGCAAGGGTATCCAAACTTGGCTCTCCTTAGACCACTGTTCTGCCTCCTGGTAAGTGAAATCTTGCACCTAGCAAGTGGGGCAGAGAATTGAAGCACAATATGCTCGTGAGAATTGTGTGATACAGGGCAAGAAGAAAAGAGTGAGAGAGAACTGGGATGTTTTACAGATTATTTGTGATAGAGCCAAAGATGGTGACAGTAACTAAAGCTTAAGAGGGGGCTTAGGGAGGAGATAGGGCCAGAAGGAAAGGGAAAGGGGGAAAGGGCCAGAAGGAAAGGGAAAGGGAAAGGGAAAGGGAAAGGGAAAGGGAAGGGGAAAGGGAAAGGGAAAGGGAAAGGGAAAGGGGTGAGTGGTGGTGCAAGTAAACTGGAGGGAAGAAACTTTGAGAGGTAATGAACGCAATAGGAGAAAGCTGTCTGGAGATTGGTTCTCAAGAGGCTCAAGATGCAGAAGGCAGTTTTGTATCTCAGGATACCACACAAAACTAAAATTTTAACACTTTGTGCATGTATTCCTCAGCCAGCTGTATGACAATGAAATAATTAGGCTTATTCACAGGTCACCTGGTTGATTCTGATAGATTAGACATAAAGAAAGAGCTTGACTGTTCAAATTTTAACAGACTCTGTTGGGTTTGCAGGGATTCAGTTCTAGTTCTTGGCCTGACATGAACGCCCTCATCATGTAATTTGAGCAGTGTGAAATAGAGAGCTCAATAATTCAGCTGCAGCATTGTGTATTCCATATTACCTGAAGAAGGAGTCTCATGGCAGCATAATTTCCCTCCTTTCCATCTTACATTTTTTGGAGTCCAGAACCAATATGCTTTTGAAAGTACACCTTGTAAGGATTATACAGACAAGGTGATCAGTGCACAGAAAAGAGACAATTCATAGATTTTCCAGACAAATCCATAACCCAGAAATAGAACACAAAGAGTCTGATATGATAGCAAGGTTGCTGGTCTGGACAGACGGAGAAGACAGAATATCTAAAATAGAAGGAAAAGAGACTCAATTTTCATAATGTTAAATCTGAGCTGGTAGTTCAGGTGATAGTCATGGACACCATGTTTTTTTCTTCCAAGCTAATACAGGATAGTATTTGTATGGTTTAAGTTTAATCCTTTATTAAAACAAGTGCCTTCAATTCACAGTGCAAACACCTGCACTCATTCCAAAGGTCCGTGTGGGACTGCACTGATTTGAAATGCACCGGGAAGAGGTGATTTCAGGAAATACCTATCTACCATTATATAAGGGAGAAACAAGAGAAACACAAGAAGTAGGAAAAAAATAGTAAGAAAATATGAAATATAGCCTGGAATAGCTCTAGTGAAATGGTTGTTAGAAAAATTTCCATACATTTTGTTCTGAAACCTGGTGATGGTACAGGCAGAAGAATTTGTTTGTTGTTGTTGTTTAGATCCTCCTACAAGCACAAAATGAGACCTTCAAACATTCTTCAATGCATCTCTGTACAGAGATCCTCTGCTCTTATCATGAGCTTCTTTTCCAACAGAAACGGTTTGCAGGATCTCAAACTCAGGGCAACCACTTAGGCCAAGAAGCAATAACAATAATGAATAGCTTTTGTATCCTTCAAAATGAGTCATGTTGTTCAAAAGGTAAGAGGGATTTACTCATAATGGACAGGCAGTGATGATTCAGCAATTATATTTTCAACAGACTGTCAGACAAACTTCAATGAACTATAAGAATGCATCTGTACTGATCTCATGGAAATATACAAAGGGAGTTGTTTTTACATTACTAGAAGCAAACACATTACTCAGACCCAGAAGTATAAAAGAGAGACTGATGGGCAGCCAAGTCTCTCAGCAGACAAGCCAAATAGATTTCTAAGCCTTCTTGAAGCTATCTTTGCATTCCTTCCTCAAAGAACATTTTTGAAAGCAGTTATCCAGATTTCTTTTAAGTAATGGACTGCCATCATATAGATCCAGGTCACTACTACTAAATGCCAAAAGCACAGATACTCCATTCGGTGCTTCCATAAGTACTTGAAAATGCATCAAACGTTAAAAATGTTTGACATTGCAAAGTGCCACATTGATTAGTTCATCACAAGTAAGTTTGATCAATCAGAAAGTTTGCATATAAAGATTATTAGGAAAACTGCTAAGATATATAATATCTTCCTTTGTAGCACCTAGTGAAGGCTAGCCTTTAGAGAGAGAGAGAGAGAGAGAGAGAGAGAGAGAGAGAGAAATTTGTAATACCTGTATATATAATAAATCCTTGCTATGACAATCTTCTCCAAAGAAGTATGGTATTTTTCCGGAGTCCACTTGATTTCAAAAAACTTCTATTAAACTGAACTTGTATCCTACATACATAGATATTAAAGTCTATGTATGTAGGATAGAAGTTTAGAATTCTCTGTATGGATACAGACAACTTTTTCCATCAACTTAAGGAAGAGCTGTGTAAGACTACACTGCCTGTGATGCAGTTCTCTTTGGGACTGAATCAACCTTTGAACCACCTTTAGCACATTTTAGTCAGATGAAAATAATACATTTAAATGTATTGATATCCTTACAAAACTTGAAAGTTTCATTTTGTATAACCACAATTTTAAAATTTGAAATTCAGTAACAATTTAATATTTTTTAAACTAAGAAATACTTTTTCTTCTGAAATACAGGTGAAGGAAAACTTTAAAGGGCATATGATATAAAAACATTCTAAAAAACATGGATGGAACCACATCCAAGTGACACTTAGTCAAGAATTTCTTAGAACCATGCAACTGTGAGGGGTTAGATTTCAAAGAAATTAAAATTCAGATTTATTTCTGATTGAACAAAATATGTAGTGTTGACTACCTTCTTAAAGTAAAAGGCACTGAGCAGTCTCCATCAAAAGAAATGGAAAATGGAGCCCAAGCAGTGTAGCATAAGATAGACCAGCTAAGCTCTCGCACTTTTGCATTTACTCTGCTTTTCTTATCCCATAGTGTGGAATACTAAAAATGTGCTTGTGCGTGCAGACACCTATATGAAAGCATAAAAATATATGCCTGCACACAGTTTTCTTTACAATAATTTAACTATAATACACTTTGTTCTACACTTTAGCGTTCAGGCTCTGTCTGCTGGATCAGAATATTCTGTGTGTTTGCATTGCTTGGAAAATGACAAAAAAAAAAGCAGCTGGAATCTCTGGCAAGTCATGTAGTGCTGCTCACAATAAGTATGTAGAAGGTTAAAATTAGAGTCAGAATTTGGTTTTGACATATTTTAAAAATAACTGACATTTGTCCTGGGAATGTACAACATAGCATGCATTAGAAAAAAGATCTTTCTACATCTGAGCACAGTGTAGCAAAACAAAAAAGGAAAGCTTTCAATAAACCAAAAAAGCAAACGAGCAACATGATCTTGAAATGCATAAATAGGATAATAACATGCAGGGCACAAGAAATAATCCCTCTGCTCTGCTGTGCATTGCTTAGGCCACAGCAAAAGCACCATGTCCAATTTTGGGTATTTCAGAATGGTTTCAGTGTGGGAGGACTAGAGGCCACATGGTAACAGTGTTAAAGGATATAAAAGGACACTGTAAAGTAGTAATGTTAAGTGTATTCTCTGTCTGTATTTTGCACAGGGCAAGAAGTAATAAACTGAAAAAAAATTAATATTAGATATTGGGAGGTGGGGGGCAAAATCTAACCATGAATGTACTCGAAGACTGGAATAGCTTGCCTGAAGAGATTGCACATTGTCTATTAGGAAATTTTTTAGGAAGAAATAAGGTAATGTAGAAATAAAGAATGAAAGAATAAATAAATAATAAATAATAAATAATAAATAATAAATAATAAATAATAAATAATAAATAATAAATAATAAATAATAAACAATAAATAATAAATAATAAATAAAGAAATCAGGAATTATAGAACTGTCACTGATCCCATTACACTGCAGGAGGATGAGCTAGGTGACTTCTGAAGTTCCTACCAGATCTACGGGTCCATGATTTGTTGGGAGGAGTGACAGCATGCTAAGACATGAGCCTCCCTCAAAAGTAATGAAATTTCCTGAGTATGCAGTGTCTGAATGGACAGGTTCTGGTTCTGTTCACATTCAGTTTCTGTTAATTTTTTTTCAGCACAAGTTCTTACACAGCTGAAGCTTCAGTCTCTGATGACTGCATTTCATTTAACCACTCAAATACAAGGTTTTCAAATGGAACTTTTGGTTTTGCCTTGGAGAAGCAATAGCTCACACTACTGAAATTTCTCTCTCAGACTATATTTATATAAAGTAGTTATAGATTATTATAACAAACAAGTAAAAACTTTTATCATTAAATAAATAACTTGGTGATTTAAAATTGGATCAGTGATTAAATTTATGGTTTAATGCTTCATATGTATTGTTTCCTACTGACTTCCCAGTGCTTCACTTATTTACAATATGTGCACAGATTGAGGGCCACTAGGAGTTTCATGCTATCAGCATGGCCCATAGCAATTTCCCTTTTCTTTCCCTATTCTTTTTATTTGATCCATTCATCTAGGCTTTTCCCTCACCTTGAATAAGCTTGATTGTTAAAGAGAACAACAACTAAAAAAATTCAAGGACACTACTCCACTACTCTGCCAAGATACAATTTTAAGTCAAACAGTGATAATATCGAACTGTTGGAACCAGAACATAACAACAAGAAAACTGACTTTTTCTTGACCTCAGATTTGCTTTTAAAGTTGTGGAACATTTCCAGTAGTGTGGGTGTATAAAAGAAAGCAGGAATAATAATAAATAATCTAAATACTACACCACTTTAACTTCTCTTCCTACTCACAAAACACCACTTACATACATGCAGATAGAGTATCAAAATATTAATGCTGGTCAGATCTTCATTCACATGTGTACTAAAGCTGAGGAAATTACTAACAAAAGATGAGCTTAAAATGCTTTATAACTTCAATTCTAAAGTATTAATTATTTTTCTCTACACTTATCGTGATATTCATGTTATCTGTACACATATCACAATATTCATTATCATTAATAGCTCCCTTAATAATCAGTGATCTCCAAACACAGCATGAAGCATCCTTGTCTAAATACACCATGAGGAATGGCTACCTTTAACATGTCCTTTTATTATAGTCACACTAAAGGAGCTATTTTGCCAAAGGAAAGGTATTTTTTATAATTTCTAATCACATTTTAAAATGCTTTACATATTATTGGCGATTCAGCTCAGATGACACATATAAGCTACAGGAAAGAGGAAAAGAAAGAAAGGTGAGACAATTCCTGTCTGAGCATGACAGCAGCACAATACCCCACACAAGTACCACACTGAACTATTTTGAAAGCCAGGTGTTTTCTGTTGCTCTTTACAAGAAGCATCAGTAAAAAAAATATTTCTACTCTCAACACAAACTATTTCCCAATTTCCCCATTAAAACCAGGAACTCACAGTAAGAATCAACACACCAGTAAATAAATACAGTACTACTGCCTTCCAGTTATATTCATATCTGGTTTGGTATGCGTATGTAATGTTGCACATTTAGCTCAACAGTCAGCAACGAGAACAGGATTTCTGTTCCTCCAGAATTTTGGGATCTAAAACTTCAAGCTGAGCTTACAGAGTCACATTAAGTTTTGGTCCAACAATTAGAATGGGAAAGAATACTGCACAAGCATCATGGCAAAANAAAAAACTCGACACAAAAAAAAAGAAAAAAAAAAAAAAAAAAAAAAAAAAAAAAAGTGCTGTTATACGTATAATGTAATACCATCCAGAGTAGGCTTCATACTGAAAGAGCAATAAATCCAGACTATTAATCTAGGCTTTACAATTGTCCTAGATGGACTGGAATAACTTAACTCCTTGAATAAGGATTAAGAATGGGAAGAATAATAACAGGTCATATTAATTTTTTTCTGTTTTTTTTAATCTCTTGCCCTTGCTCAACATTATACAAAGTTTGCACAAATTTTCCATAAAAATAAGCCACTGGGTTTTTTATCGCGTGCAAGCAAGTAGCTACAAATGAATTTATTACAAGTGTCTGAGTGTCATAAAAAAGTATTACATTCAGCTAAAATGAAAATCCAAAGGAGTTGCAAATCATATCATTATAGTGATTAAATCCATGGCTTACCTAAGCCTATATTTCAAATGAAAGATTTCTGAATTTATGTAAAAGACTATGAGCAGACTATTGAACAAGAGTAAGCAAAAGCTTAGCACAAAAAAAAAAAAATGCTGCTACAGCAGCCTGTCATCCTTCAGCCAGCAGCTTTATCTTTCACTAAATTCTATAATGCTTTTTTCCTTCATCCTAGATATACAGTTGTAGCAGCATATTTCACAGCAACACTGCATCTGCACTTTAAAGTGTGAGTTCAAATTCAGTTTTTCAGAAGCTGAGCCAAATTTAACCTTATTTCCATATTTGTATACCCACCACTCTAACTGAGATAAAGAAAATGAAATAATTTACTATCAGAAAAGTCTTGCTGTTTTTCTCAACCACAAAAAGCAATGAGGTATTATGCATGAATCTGCCAGTTCAACTACCTGTGCCATTTAGTTTAATTCATCTCTCCCCCCTCCTATGCCAGCCACATGGATTGAACAGTCCCTCTAGACCAGGACATGTTCCTTGGGAATTGCTAGAAGGGCATGCAATGTACCAGTGTGTCATGAAGCCAACACTTGTCTGGATAGTAACCATTTTCATCTGCAGTCTATGAGATGGCTTATATGTGATGAAGAGAAATACACAATCAGTGCATTTCCTTCTAAGTTATTGAACACCAAGCAATAAGTAAAAAGAAATTTACCAAAAGGAATAATCTGTGTCAATAGTCTCAGAGGAAGATGACAAAATAGTATACAGGAATTAGCCTAGTTCTTCTGGAACAGAAGAAAACTACATTTATCATCCTTAATCAAATGATTGCTTTATCCAACTCATCATTCAGCTGCCGACAGCAGCAAATACTAAGTATTTCAGAAAAAAATGCAAGTAAGCCCTATTGAGGACTATAATAAAGTACCTGATTCTAGATGTTTTCTCTTTCTGGTCCAATCAGTAAATATTTAAAATGCCATTTATTTTTATCTTGTCCAAAATATTTGTGGCTCTTCTCAATATCCCCTGTTTGGTCCTGCTAACCTACTGGTTTTGCAGATGCCTTGTACTAGTGAATGATTACATTTATTTACATGTTTCATCTAAAATATAATTCATCAGCTTCAAAGTTAAGTTCTAAATCTGTGGTGCTTCTCTTTCATCTCTGCTCTAATCTTGAACTGGGAGAAGTAGTAACTGAAAGTAGTAAATCTGTCTTCCTAGTTTTTATACCTCTACAATGCATGTTTGCTGATCTTTATAAAGCTACAGTCACAGATTTTCAGCTCCTCTCATTTGGAAATAAACATTTTGCTTCACATTTGATCTTTTTTCTTATTTTATCCAGCTTTTCTGTAATACTTTCTAAATTTAAATGTAGTATTTCAGAGGGAAGTAAAATTTGAGGTCTTTGCACATACATGAGCAGCTTATTGGAACAGATTTGCTGAGCAAGACCGTTCAGCTGCACGGCACACAAGCAGTGTTTGGGCTATGTTCACCATCCAATGAAAATGTCCTATCACAGGGCCCTTTTACCTCTTAGCCCAGAGTCTGATATATGTCAGAAAGTCTGCACACACTGTTTCATTAGGAAGATGAGGTTTTTTCTGGTAACTGGATGTGCATGACACTATTGTATGATGAGTAAATACTGACATATTGTATGATGATACAATTATATGATGACTAAAGTAGATTTGTAGAAGATCATGTCCTATTGTAGCTCCACTGCTGCTAGCAGGGAGATCCCAGGGTTACAGAGTATATGGCTGGGCTAAATGTTTTGTAGTGGGTGTGATGTGCGTGTTCTCAGAAGCACAGACATTTCTCTGAGCAAAAGGAACATGCCCATACACTTTCTTTTCAGGCAGCTTACCTTCTAATATTCCATATAGCCATCACCAGTCTTGTTTAGACTTGTACAAAGTGTGTGGGGATTTTCTTATTGTGTCATCTGCACTTACTATAAGGAGCAGAAGGCAGATGGATTTGAAGCATGCTACAGAAACCAATAGGCCTTAACCATGTTATCCCTATGGGCTGCCTAGACCTGAACAGCTCTTACTGAAATTCATTTGAACTGACCAAGCTCATGCTTTTAAATGGGCATTAATAGATTAATGTATCTGTTTGTATTGCAAGTGATGATAATACAGGCCCAATTTGCCACATCAACTGACCAAAAAAAGGCTGTTTTCGTATACTTTATGGCATATCAATATTCCGGTGGTTGCAACACTTCTTGCTCAACTCAGGTTCCAAATTCATTTTTTTACAGAGTAATTCATGCCACTTGACCTTGAAGAGATGTAATAAATATAGTAAGGCTGAGATATGTTTCATGTATTTAAACCCTTGGAAAAGATACCACACCATTTGGAGAGATTGTGCAAATTGTCTTTATGCCTTTCTCCTACCAAATGAAATACTAATATCGATACCTTATTGGCATGGGCTGCAGCCAATGAATGAAAACCATGTAAGGACAACAGGGATTCTGTGCAAAGCATTTGAAAGATTTTGCTTTACCTTCCAGACAACTCTTCAGCAACACACCTGAATCTCAATAATAGGAGACTAATAATCTGGAATTTATAAATAAACCCATTTAAATGTATATATTTCTTTTGAAATATACATGAAAATGATAATATCAGTATAAGAATATGGTCTCAAGAGTTTTCACAATCACCTGAAAAGTCTCATACTGGGCAATGACTTGTACTAAACATGGAATTCCTTCAACACAGTGATATACTTACAATGCTTCAGAAAGAAGGATAGAGTGGGAACTTGTAGCCAAGGAAAAAATATTTTATACATCTTGTAGGCAGTTCAAAGTAACCACATCAAGACCTGTTACACTATTGTGAGAATATATACTTCTTGTGTACAAGATACAGGTTGTTATTTCTTAACTATCATTAGGTATAAAACTGTTTTTTACATTTCTAAGCAGTCACATACAGCTGAAGGCCCCAAAAGAAACAGAAAGTATCTCTAGTTACATATTCTGTATTTAAATGTCAAAAAAAAGAATCAACACTTCCCTAAAAATTCAACACTTGGTATATTTACAAGAAAATTTATTTTCCAATTTAAAAAATTAAATTTC
This sequence comes from Struthidea cinerea, assembly GCA_013397865.1. NCBI lineage: Eukaryota > Metazoa > Chordata > Aves > Passeriformes > Corcoracidae > Struthidea > Struthidea cinerea. The sequence continues at coordinate 864,804 of VZTI01002652.1, read as the reverse complement.
TCAGAAGAAAATTCTATTTTAACTACAAATTAGTAATTAATGCTATTTTAACTACAAATGGTACTCGTATCTAAAAATAATTTTAAACAGCAAAGATCACCTAAACGGTTCACAGAGTTGGCAAAAATGTCTGCTTTATAATTAATAAATTCTTTTGGATAAATATTTTTCATCCTGAAGACAAGTCCATCAAGTCCATGCTACAAAGACCAGATTATAGCAACCATTCTGGGTTAAAACTGAAAATGAAACAACTGTTTTAACTGTCTTTCTTTTATCTAGTTTAGTCCACCTCTAGCCCATTAATTTAAATAACAACAACCAGCTCTTAAATAATCTTCTGATGAAAAGCTAAAACCAGACTTACTGTCAGCGATGACATAAGATTTCCGTTCGCATATAAAATAATTGCTATATATCTGTGTAAATCACTTTGTACTGGTTTATTTAATAAGCGTGCAATTCATGTCAGTTTTGGGGGTATAATTCCCTGAGATGGTAATGCTATTGCTGAAATACATACATACACACATACACACTCTTAGATTGTTTGATCTGGTTAAATTCCTGTAAACGGTGAAATATAAATTCTACATAACCACTGATATAGTTTATACACAAAACAAAATCATGGTTCACAGAATCACAGAATCCTTGAGATTGGAATAGCCTCTGGAGATCATCTAGTCCTTCCAAAGCACGTTCTAGATGACTCATATCAAAATACCTCTTACTGATTCACAGTTCTACAAATTTTTACTTTTTTCACCTGTTACAACAAAGGCCTTAAATCACTTGTTCAAGCTGTTTCTGTATACTGAAGATAAGTGCCTTGTAAATCTTTCACTAAGCAGGCACTTGGTTTCATTGGAACACATCATCTATTGAACAAACTAATCATATTCATTATTCTGAGCTGCTCATAACAAGATCTCTAATCAGAGTCAACTTTGCTAAGACATTATTTGTATCCTTCAGTCTACACAATTCATAATTTCTTATTTATGCTTTGATTTTGCTATGCAATCTTTGTATAAAAGCCACATACTTCCAAAACCAAGATCTATTAACACCTTAGTGCACTAAAGATACACATGCTAAACAGCAACACTACTGGACTGATACATCACTCTGAGTAATACAACAATAAATGTCCTTCACAGGGGACTGTAATAGTCTTTATAATACTATAACAGGCAAATACCAGTCAACAAACTAAGGTTCCAGTTTCCCAGCCTCAGATAATAAATAATGCTTCCTGTTTCTTGGTTGTTATTTTTGAGGTTACTTCCTCAGAGCTCAACACGGTGATGATGGGATACTTCCTCTGCACCAGAATGGCAGAAGAGAACATAGTTTTCATCTATTGTACCACCCAGACTGAATTTTTTGCAATCACATGGCAATTACCTTTTATTGTAGTGGAATTCCTTAACTGAGCAAGATTAAAAGTGAACTGTCTCTATAGCAAAGAATACTGAAGCAGAAAGAGTGGGAGGAACAGCAGAAAAATAGGGAGCATAGAGGAGGAGCAGAGAAATATCAAAAAGGGTTGTGGAGCACATTGTAGAAGAGGGCGAGAGATCATCAAATAGTCCTCTACAAATCTACTATATTAACCAATTTCTAGGACAGAGGGTTAAGTGGTATTTCTAGTTCTATTTTGTTACTCAAAGAAGCTTCCTATATCATTAGCCTCCTTTAACTACAGTATAAAAACATCATTGCAAGGGTTTGCTGTGTTTGTTTTTAGAGAAATTAAAGAATGACTGTGAGACTTCAATACATGTGCCTGTTTCCTAAGCAATGCAAACAGCAATATTTCTCTAAATTTACGAAAAACTTTATTGGAAGCGTCTAAACCACTAGACTTTGTATCTAGCCTTCTTTGGAAAGAAGGATGAACTGGCTTGGCTTTGCTAGTCTGTTAGACATATTTAAAAGAAAGTCAAGAAAAGGAAAGAGTCCGAATAGACGTCATGAAAACTAAGAAGATAAGAAAAGTTGAAGTTCTGAAAAGAACCCTTTCACCGAGCCTGCTAATAAAGACGGTCCATCTCTTCATTACCATGCTACTCATCCACCTCTGTTACTCTGCACAAAAGGGAAAAAAGCAGTCTTTATAGTTGTACATGATTATATTTTCCTTTTGTATTGAGTTCAAAGTCTTTTCTAAAAAAGCAAGAGTAGATTGCTCACAATGTAATGGGCCATTCCCAGGAAACGAAAAAATGGCCTTAACGTTTTATATTAATACAATAGGTTATGTATAAAACAGGTTTTAAAAAGTTAATGCATATTAGCTTAGAACAGCCATATTTTAACACTGTGCGACTGAAAGTTCCAGTAGAGCAGATGAATGAAACTACAGAAGAAAAAAACCCGCTATGACAAAGAGATAAAGGTTTAACTAAAAGGACTCAAATCTATATTTCAGGTGCCTCTTTACCTTCCATCAGGAAACGAGTTATTAGGAGTAATGAAATCAGAGATAGAAAATACAAAAAGTTTTTAGATCCTTCTGTGCAAGGCGGCGACACTGGCCTTTACTTCTTCACTTTATAATGATTCCTTTGAGTTGTGGTTCTGAAAAAGCTGTGAAACATCTTCCTGTTATTTCTTTTTCATCTTTCCAAACACTGGCCAGGAATAACCCCATCCTATTCTTTTCTTGGATTTTTGAAACACATATTGACTGTAATGACTATAAATTACCTGGTTAATGTGTTGGATTTATAAAAGGGTTAGAGCTCCTCTCCGCTGCTACAAGATGCCTCTGAGAAGGCGCAAGGCACGAGAAGAATCTAACTTTTTCCATGCCTGCTTCTACTTTAGGCCACTGCAAATATTAACTTTTGAAATTTTTTTAAGTTAACTGGATTTTAGGACAGTCTCACCACATCACTCCCCACCTGGTGAGCTGTTGACTCTCTCTTCACCAGAAGTAGCAGTAGACTGCTAGCCAATATCACCTCTGCCAAATACCTCCCGATAGCCACCGTCCTGATGGTCAGCTTCTGGGTGATCATCTCCCTTAATCAGGGCTTTTAAGTTTCAGATACAGGTTTCTACTGAGCTCAGTTACAATGTGCATGTGTAAAAGAAGCAACTGTTCCATAGCTTTTGTCACTCTTACCGCACTGCACCAACTACTCTAAAACCGCCATGAGCACTGAACCAGTAGTTTTCAGAACACATCATTACACACTGCAAAACACAGGAAGCCAAGTAATAAACCTTGCAGTATTTGCACCTTCAGCACTGATCTTTGGCTGCAGACCTAGGAATGTAATTGGATGTCATAAGTGCTGCATAACAGAAATAAGCAGGTACTACAGAGTTACATATCCTTTCCATTAACCTATTTAATCTCCTAAACCAACATTGGAACAAAATCAAGGTCTTGGGATGAAATGTCTTAAGAAACACTATAACCATCTCTTCTTACTTCAAGATCTTCAGATCATTCTGATCTGAGCAGAGCCATGACTACCAGAATGTAAAAGGAAGCATTTCAGTGTCCAGAGAGAAGTTTCCAGTGGAAGATTCCAGGCTCTGGGTTTTCTCATCACAAAGATTAGCAGCAGCCATATTAGAAATGTTTTAAAAAACATTTTGGGTCAGCTCAACATCTGCTACATAAAGGAAACTTTCAAAACTTAAACAATTGCTCTTCCAACAGTTCCTCCCATCCCACTTAAAATGCAACTCAAAAAGTACAAATCACTTTAAAAAGTGTTGCCAGTAATCTGTTACCAAGCATTGGCTGACCCTATCTGTTATGATGACCATTTCTTTGCTGATGGCACCACTCAAATTATTTAGATACATAGTAGTATTTAGGTTTTCTGACACTTTGCATTTGACTGGTAATTCCTGATAGAAAAGTGACCTGTATACAGAATTGTGAGCCAAGTAAAGAAGCAGGTCTGCCTATGCTAGTGATGACCTCAAGTAAAGGGTATTAAAAAACCACAGACATAAGTATAAATTTATCTACTATAGATCTAAAAAATTTAATGGTAAAAGACTTTCAGAGTTTCTGCTCAATATCAGTAATTCTGAGGAGAAATTTTGACCTTCTTCATCTCTATAATCATAATTTCATTTATGCTATGGTTCTTCCTTGTGGTCCCAGTTAGAATTAAGAGCACTTTAGATCAACACCATCTGGCTCTGTATGCACACTATGGAAAGCCAACCACAAACTTGTGCAGTAAAAAAGTTTGAAAATCAACAGTACTTGAAAATTAAATTTTGGTTCTTTTCAGACATATGTTATCAGATTGCAAACATAGTACCAAAGTGAAAATGGCAGGAGACCTGATCTCTCTCTGACTTTTCTGAGTAGTTTCATGAATCCAATTTTTGTTTGCACAAATGGTGCACATGGAGAGAATCCTTTTATTCCTATGAATGAAAGCATTTGTATGCAAATGTGAACATTCAAATGCAAATGAATGTATTTGCACAAGAAGCACTTGCCCACCTGCCACACAGCCTTGGCTTTTTGACTTTCAGGGCCTGGGTGCTCAGAAGCAGAGAGTGAATAGGAGAATAAGAATGCCAGCAATATTTCAAAAGGTGAATGATCAGTCACTGTGAACAGCAAGTGGGAAGGACAAAACAATGGTGAAAAAATTAAGAAAAATAGAAATGCACAAAGATGATTCTTGCAACTGTTCACATAAGGTATGTACACAGACCACCACTACCCAGAGCTGAACCACTGGCAAACTGGAAGCAAGGAAAGAAGAGGAAGTACTATAAGTGAAATCAAGGCTTTTGACAAATTCCTTTGTTTGCCTTTTTATTTAGTAGCTGTATAAATTACATGCAAGCATAAAATCTTCCCTGAAATAATGGAATCTTACCACACTGAGACCCCATTGATGAGACCTGGAGAGATTCTTAAAATACCAGAAAACAAGTTTTTTGCATCCACGTATTTCCATTCCTTTTCTTATACAAATGATTAGCTCTTAAGAAATAAAAATCTTGTTCATTTCTAGCCTTCCCTGTGCTCTCAGTATCACTGCTACGTTGACAGCATAGGGCTTGAATCTGTTTCACCAGGCCAATTTGGATTTCTAGGAACAAAAGTTTAAAAGTCAGTATTGAAAAGATCTGAGAGCAGTGCATCATGCAGTTGAGGATCTGCATCCTTTAACTCCATGCTACCAGAAGCCACAAGACTATTCAAATAATTTCTTAACTGTTTCTCATTACACTTTGTATGCAGCCAAGGAATTGCAGAATATATCCCAAAAGTCTATCACAAAGACAAAAAAACAACACCAAACCCCATGGCTCTTGCAATGGCTCTTGAGGAGCTGGCTGTTGACATACACACGCAGCAGGTGGACATTCAATGAAGCCTATAAATCCTGTACAGAAGACTAAGGGAATAGGTTTTTGGGGGCAGAGCAGCCTGCCAAAGTATGCCTGCCAGGTGACTGATTCATTGAATCTCACAGGAGCCCTCCTAGACCTAGCTGAAGATTTTGGGGCCATACATCCCCAGAGATTTTTTTTCCTTTTTAATTTAAAATGTGTGATTACCCCTTACTTTCTGCCACCTGTTCTGCTTATAAACTTCTGCAGGGCCCCTCTCTCTGCTCTAATTTCCAACAAGCTGTCATGTTACCCTAACCCATGGGGCCACCTCCTCCCCTAGGCATTGAGATGACTCATGTGCACTCATGTATGCAGAGTGGCAGCTGGCCCTAAGGCCAACCAGGGATGTGACCCATCTATCAGTTACTTGATTTTCTTGAAACTCTGAACCGTGCTAAAATAGAGAACTCATGCACAGCTTCACTACTAGTAGTATTTCTGTTGTTTCCATGCTTGTTACAATGGTTTCTGGAAAGCTACCATTCACAAAAAATGTATGGAAAAACTTGGAACTCCATTAAAATTTTCATCCTTTCAGGCTCAAGACACCCTTACTTCTATGAACCCCAGGTGTAAATTCAGGGAGTCCCCTCAGAAAAAATTAGATTTATTCTCTCTGAAATCACAGTCAGCTAGCTACTACAGAGTAGCCATCCTTGCCCACACACTCCTCCTCCTCCTCTTTTTTCACTTTACACCAGTTTGCCAGTCAACAATTCCTGTCTGATGTGTATCACTTAATTTTGTGTTACCAAACCCTCACAAATATAGTTTCAACTAGTACAAAGCATAGTCTCAGTAAAGGTTGTTTCAGGGTGTTTTTGCAAATCATTGCAAAAGTCCACAAGGTCCTCTTGTCCAGTAAGGCTGCAAAAAAGGAAACAATATGAACACATTCTAAATTAAAAGCAGGTCGATGCCACAAAGGCAATGAATTCTTTGAACAGAATTTTCCATTATGTCTTATTGTGGAATTTAAATATGAGATTTATACTGTATGAACAAGAACACCCCAGAAAATTAATAGGATCATCACTTTGTAAGGTTCCCCGAATGCCCCTGGAATAGCTCAATGAAGGAAGATGTCCTGATATCTGCAAAACATTTAAATACTTGTGATATCTGAAGAATGAAATGTAATATTAGATTAACAAATACAGAAGTCTTAGCCTTTGATCTTCAGCTGTTTGCAGATGCAAACTTAAAAGCCAGCCAAAACCAGAAATGCTAATTTATTGCTGAATAAGCTTATTTAATTTCTTCATAGTATTTCTGGGTGTCCATGTGTATACATCCCAGCCTGAAGCACAAGAAGGACTCAGAAGCTGAAACTGTGGTCCAAATTGTGTCACTGAAAATACACAGAGGTTTCTGGACACCTGGTTAGTTGGCTGATTAAAAAACAAACATTGAACCACATGGCATTTCCCTGACACTGAGATTTCAAAAACTAATTAGCCAATTGTAAATCTATAAATACCTTAAGGATTTTTTCATATAATTGTCACTGTCACGTCTGAGACAGGTGAAGAAAACGACACAGAGTCTAGGCTTATGAACAAATGGAAGAGCTTTAATAATTTTCCAACTACTTTTATAGGATAGATCGCAAAAGTGTGTTGAGTGGCAATAGGTAATTGGTTCCTCAGCCATCCACCCCTTGAGGGGATTGGCCAAGTTCCAAGATACCTATTCCAAAATATTTTCAAAGTCAAAACCATAACAATCTTGCAAAACAGCCTGCAGGTGCAAGAAGTTTATAAAACTGTGACCTTGTTTAAAATAGTTTGCATGGGAAAGACAGTCTGCTCACAGAATATTGAGAAAAGGCTGAAGAATTTCTCCGCTTCTAACTTTTTAGCACCTACATATAATTGTATGGAATTTCAAAGCTATAATAAAGTGAAAAGCTATCCTGATTCTGTAGGACCAGATTCCACATCAGCCACATGCAGTCGCTAAACTCCTTTGCAGGACCAATTTAAACAGTGCTTAAATACCAGGTAACAAGATAGACAAATTCAATGTAAGGTATGTTCTGTAACAGCAATTCTTTTTTTTTTCTGAAACCAAAAGTTTCTAAGAGTGTATAATCTTTATGGGCACTTTATGTGTCTGCTGCATGGGTTAGAACAACTCTGCTACCCATTGTAGATGTAGGCAGCGAGGATGAGCTATCCCAAAAGATGGAAGGACCTGAGTCAGATGCTAAAAGGATGTAATCAAAATAGTCCCTTCACTGCAAGCCTGATGAAGCTCAAGAAGAGATTTTCTTAATAACCTCAGTAAGGAAACTGTGTATGCTTATACACATATACAGAGCACACCAATTTGTCAGGAAGCCAAGGCAGGCAGAAAACAACCACTCACCTTATGTATGGACAGCACACACCAAAAAAAAAAGAGAGATTATGCACACGAAAAAACCATCCTTGGCCAAAATTGACAGAAGTGCATGGAATTATTGATTATATGTTAATGTTCTTGATATTTATAGGAGAGTCAAAGGAAACAACCAGTACCATCACTGATATCCAAAAAGAAGATGCAGTAGTACAGAAGTAACCATAAAGTTGTTATTTAACTAATAGTATTTAAAAAAAAAAAGTTACTTTGTCCTGTATTCTAATAATGACTATTTTCTAGCCATACTTTAAATGCACATTGTTACATAAAATTACTAAGGGTGTATTGATCAAAGGGTACAAGAACCCTTCATCTTTCTGTGACTTGTTGAAATTCAGCCCAAGAAAACAGCCACCAGGAGACATCCAGATGAAATTCTTATGGAGTCCTGTATACTTTAGTCCTTTTTCTATATTATCCTCAGAAAGAAGCATTTCCTAATGGTTTGATTATATTACACAAGCAAGCCTTTCAAAGTGGCATGGAAAAAAGGTTTGCTGGTATCACTCTGAATCTCAGGTTTTTTAACAACATTTTTAAAAACAAACATACACTAAAACCTTAAGAGGGACATGTTTGCATCTATCAGCACTATCAGCTTCCCATTGTAGCCACAAGACATTTCCAACATGTAAGAGGAATCATTCCCAAGTAATGTTTGAAATTAGTTCAGGAGCATTTGGTGACTGGGCAGCTTTTAGTACATGCTTGGATTTTAGCCCATTATTTTGAAAACTTTCCAGCTGACCCCAGGAGTAGGGACTGCTGGGTAGCTGAGTCAAAGTGAGACGGAAGCTGCATTATTCAGGAAGGAGGCTCAGGCAATGAAAGATGTCCAATTGCATTGTATGAACTATTTTCTTACTGAAAATGTCACAGTTTGAAGGTTTTCTTTGTGACTGGAACAAATAAAAGCTTTTAGGGATTTCTGAGAACCTAGACACCACAATATGAGCACGGGTAAACCACATGTGATACATTTCTCTCCTCCATTTCTAGCTCTGAATGGGAAGTGAAGGGAAAAAACCTTGGAATATTTACTGGATGTTTTAGGACTTCTCTTTCCCTGAAATAATCAGTGCAGGATTTCACTCACTGCCTCTATAAGTATGTTCACACAGGCTTTCTTTCTTCACACACATTGTGAATTCGAACAGTGCCTTGATTAAACACTTGATTTCTCTATTCCTTCCCCCGAAACTGATTTAGGTATTGGTGCCTACACAAAGTGCAGCATTAATATATGTCATGCCGCTTGTATAAACCCACAAGACTTCACCATGTCAGCTTTTGTAAAAATCTGGTTTTAAACATCTTATAACCTTAAGTATTATAACCTCAGCATCTGTTAGAAGCATTGCCTGTTTACTGGCCTGTTGCCTTCTGCTCTAAGCACGGCTGAGAGTTTGCATCTCCTGTTGTCGAGGCCAGTGCTTATGCTGGCATGATCTGAACAGGTCCTGCTCAAATCCCAAGTACAACATTTTATTAAACCATGCAGTTATCACCATAATCCCATATTAGGGCCTGAGGAATTTAGCTCTGATAGTAGGGTGTATTTTCAGTTCAAAGCCTGCAGCAGGAGATTACTAAATCCCCCAGCTGTGAGAAAATTTTCCCATCCCAGAGTCAAACACTGTGAGAAAACACACAGCTCCTGCAGCCCCCTCTTTAGGATAGAGTTGAGTAATTTATTCCAGATTTTCAGACTGGTAAAATTAATTCCCCTCAAACCTCTAAACCCACTACTGTGAGGTTTTGCATCCTCCTTGAGTGCTGAGTTAAAGATACATGACCTGGGCATTTTACACTCTCTAGGCACTCTCTAAGCACTACAGGAAAGAAAAAACTTTTCACCCCCTCTCAGAGTTTCCAAATTTCTTATGCCTACCTGTCCATCCAGCTAGTAATGCTTTGCCTTTGTGTAAGGGCATTACACAGCACTTCTCTCCAGAATTTGCCACCCTCAAGGAATCATTTAATTCATATATAACTTAGACACTTAAGACAATTAAAAGAGCAGTCCCACAGACAAAGATGTTCTTGCACCAAAACAAGAACCAAGTACTGCAATAGCATGATAGTAATAAAAAAGGTTGCCATCCCACCCCACCAAAAAAATTTGCATATATCAACAGCCTCACTAAATGGGAACTAAACTCATGAGTACATTTCCAAAAATACATGCCTGGAGAGATGAGATAAACAGCAGCATCACAACAGGGAACTAGATACACTTCTGGAGGTCCAGTGTCTCTTATCACACATACCACTGTGCCAACTTGTAAGTTAAGGGCTTGGAGAAAATGTCATTTCTCTTTGCAGGGAAAAGAAGCCTGTATAGACAGAACATAAAAAGTGAAATTCCAAGTCTGCTGAGAACAGAAGGTAATAAAGCAATGCCTGTCTTCTTTCTAATTCCACCACGTGGTAATATTGATGAGCCAAGAAAATCCTTTCCACTCATTTCCAAATGTTCATTCATGTACTGCACTCTGTGCTAGATCCTTCAGCTACTTGCAGATTCAAAGACTGCAAGGGAGACATGGTCACTTGGGACTAAAAGCAAAGAAATAATGTAGTGCTTTAATCACAGACCATCCCTAAATGGAAGCCATAAATTAAGGATCTATACCTATACTAAAGCCTTTCTTGAGAAATATTATGGTTTTTGCTAAAGGATAATTTCAGTTCTAAGTAGACTATATCAGTATCTACAGGTGTTTCAATCATCTATTTGTACATACTTATTGGTAGTTTGATGGAGCATGTTCTGCAGCATTAATAAAAAGCCCTGATCTATAGCTCTTAAGTACCTTACCATTGGGTCATAAGTCCCATTTCAACTGGACTTATTAATGGGATTTTAAATTTTTTGTTATTTAATGCACTATGGCTATTCTATGCTAAATTTAGCTTTCACATGTGAGGCTCATAAACCAGAGACCAGACAAAAGATTGATGATAAACTATGCCACCACAGGAAAATGTAAAAGAATATAAATTGGACATGCATGCCTGTCAAATACTTAGATGCCTCTATTGAGTTTATTTTGTGGCTGTGCATCTAGAAATATTTGCTACAATTACATAGCTGGGGCAGCTGTATGCATCATATTCTGCTGGTTTGGGAATTGTGTGCTCTTTTGGACAAGGCAGACAGGCCTTTTGAATAAGTGGCTTTAGTGTCTTTCTTGGTAGACAGCAATAGTGGCTAAATGACAAAATGCAGGAGATGGCAAAAATAACAAGTCAGTACTAATTATGAAATTTTTATAGTGTCATAGAATAATGATGGCACACAGCTTTTGCAAGAGGAAATGATTCAGTTTTGCTATTCAATTCAGATGCCAAGCTCCAAATTTGCTTGTTTGATTGGGCTGGCACTCTTTCCTCAGAGATTGGAAAAAGCTTCCATTAGCTTTCATTGGCCTAAATCAGAAACATCTGTTAAAAGCATGAAACACTTGGTTGAGATCAACAGTCAGAAACCTGCACAAGGGCAGAATCTTTCCCCTGAGGTAAATGACAAGTCAGTCATATGCCATCATCACTCTGCATGTCAACCTATGCATATATTTAATTGAATTGCTGACTCAGCTCAAGCCTGTGTCTTTCTTTGAGCTCTCTTAGTGATATTCTAAAATTAAAAGTCAGCATGCTACCCATTTCTGTCTTCCTTCAAACTGGTGCTTTGTTAGTCTTCACAACACAGCATAAAATTGCATTAGAAGTTTCAGAAAGCTAAGGAAAAAACCAAACTCTTACAGTGCTTCAGAATAGCTGAAATGCAGTGCAAACAAACTTAAACATTAATTTTTTCCATCTCACACTCTTCTCTTTTAGATACAGAGATTTGATTTAGAATGTTCTGTGAAATCATTTCTAGCTGCTACAGACTTACCAGGCCCACATCATTGCTGTTTTTGAGGAAAAATCAAGGCCCCATCTACAGGTATCAGCTATACCCCACTGAAAATAAGCACAACACAGGGGATTATTCAGCACGTAACTGTGAAGTGTCCATGTTAGGGTATGTTTGGCCGGCTGTGCTAATTGCATCCAAACCCCCATGCCCACGCTCCTACTGGCACTGCTCCATCTCCACATTTACTGTAGCTCTGCCTCTTTCCCTCTAATAGCTTCTGACATATTCTCCAATCCCACTATTTCTAATTCTGACATCCCTTTGCCAAACTGTGGAGGCAGCTTGGGGAAAAGGAAAACCAAAACAAAGCAGCCATCATCTTCAGCTGAAACTCACCCGCCTGCGTGGCTGCCTTCCAACATGTCTGCCAATGCCTGGCTGCTACAGAAGCTACTGCAGGAGTTGGAAAATCGAGGGGAAGGAGGAAAAATACACAACAGGCACAGAAATTAATGTTAGTGGCTTTAAAAGCAACAGCCATCTGTTTTCCTTACTGCCTGGCAGCATCAGGAACTCCCTGCAGTGAGGATGGAGATTTGGCAGGTTTCCGTAACCCTGTTGAGCTTTTACTATCCCTACCAGCATCCCCTGCTGCTTCTCTCCACACCCTCAGACCAATTATACTTTGACTTTTTATTGCAGCAGCAGTGCACACACAACCTTATACTTATGGGCACTTTAATCGCCAACACCTATCAAAACCAGCAAAGTTCAACTACTGCTTAAGCATGAAATTTCTAAATTTGGAATTAATATGATTTTGCAGCCATGTTGCATCCAAATAATAGGAAAACTGGTTTTAAAATGTAGCTGAGGCAGAGTTTACACCTGAGAAAAAGAACCTGGTTTAGTTTTGTGATAGCATGATCTTACCTATATCACCAAGATGTCAAGAAAAATTGTGTTATATTTTCCTTCTGTGGCTGCCATTTGAGTTTTTATTTGCATAATGCTGCTTTCCCATGCAGAAGGTTGCCAAGAAAACAGAGCATGAAACCTGTCACAGAAATGCAACAAAGAGAATTTGGAGGTTTTGTTTTCACGTAGATCTAAACTGATTTCAGTGTATTTCATTGCCACAGAAATTAAAACAGAAATTTTCTCAGTGTATAAGGTTATTATTAATATTTCTCTTTATTGTATGCCAACTTTGAACAAAATCAGCAAGTAGCAGAAAAAAAATAGCAGGTAGAAGAATGTAAGAATATATATTAGGCACAGTAATAAAACCAGCTATCCACAACCACAATCTTCCCTTGAAGTAGCAGCTTTTTAGTACAGTTCTTCACGGCTGTTTCTGTTCTCAGTTATCACAGTTGTACTATAACTTACAATCACTTCTTGGAGACTTAGCTATCTGGATTTTACAAAGCATTATCTGCTTTAGGAAAAACCAGGGAGCTGCATACAGTAATCTGTCATGCAAGAGCAAGAGCAGCTCGTGTAGCTTACATAAAGTGGCAAATAGCCCAGTGCAATAAAATGTAAGCATGTTCATAGCAAGAGCAACTATTGGCATAGAACAGATGCCAAAATGTATTTCTATTTGGATCACAAATAAAATTATCTGTTTACCTTCTGTCATAATGAAGATAAAACAACAGGATACAATTTCCTGAAATTTGGGGGTGACAGATCATCTTCAAAATTTAGATTTTCTTTTTTTAAATTTTATTTTACATATATTTAGTGCTCCCAGTTACAGGATCTGAATTCTCACATAGATCTCAGCAAGTCAAAATCCAATTGTCTAGTTATCTATCACCTTGTCACCTGAATTGTGGTTTTGAGTGGAGGGTTGTTTGTTTATTTTGGGGTTTTTTTTACATAAAAGCAAAACATGGAATCAGTAAGGTTTTTTTCTGGTTTTGGTTAGGTTGTTTTGGGTTTTTTTAAAGGAAGGAGATTGTCCATTCAAGTATTTAGTACCTGTCTCAGACAATTTATTCTTTTTCTGGTAGTTGTACTGCAACAGCTTTAACCACCAGGTGTGCTTGGATCACAGATTACTAAATGCTCTGGCCTTGTGTTACCAGAAGCACATTGGAAGAAGGCTGGAATTAGGCTGCATCTCAGCTGCAAACATGCAGTAGTTGACTGTACAGCAAAGATTCCTGTGAGAGGGATGAGGGGCAAGACCTGCTTAAGACATCCGAAGCTATTGAAATACAGACTGAAAATAGTAGCAGTGATCTCCATCACATTGGGACCCACTCTGTTCATGGACTTAGCAGCAATTTAATTACTGACTGCAGAGGGTGCAGTTTGATGTGCTGTTTTCCATATACCTCCACAAGATAGATGATCTTATAAAAACTCTAGATGCCAAATAAGAGTTCAGTAGTGCCTCCTGTTATGTAGGCATTTACAAATTCCCTCTAAGGCTGCATTTTCTTTTTTCTCTTGTTAAAGGATCGTTTGCTCAGTTTGGTTCTGCAAGAGTATCAGGTTTCCATTTTCTACTCAAAGGGCCTTGTCAGAAATGCTTAGTTTTTCAAAGAATTAGTGCCTTATAAGTCTTTGTTTCCTTGTCACTGAAAGCAACATGAACTATGGGCCCACAAATACAGTTTTCAGTCAACTCTGTCTAGAAGCCACTGGTCAAGTTATTTGCTGAGGAGTGAAATCCCTCCATGGGTCAATATAAACAGGTATGAGATAAAAGGAGGAGTTAGGGAAAGCAAAGTGGTTGCTTTGGTTAGGTTTTTCCATCTTTTTGTGGGCAAAATTGTAATGATACTAAAACTTGACATCCTGCCTTTTGCATAGTGGTAACAGCAGCAGCATGGCCTAACTATATGTGACAGCCACAATGACTCTTCATGCAGTATGTTTAATGATCTGTGTTTAATGAGAGCTGAGGCACTTCCTGGACACTGTCCATAGCAGTCCTTCTCTGAGGCTATAGTCACACATTTAATGTGAGAAGAAACTCTAGAGGAAGTATTTTCTTCTCTTTCTGCTGTGACCCAACTTCCTAGCTATGATAGTTTTAACATTGCTATTAATAAAGCCTTTCTGTTTTCCTGTAGGGTCATATACTGTCCAAGAATAAATTCCCATTTCAGTGTCATGAGTGAGTAGGATTTGGGATGTAATGCTTACCTCCTCCCATCTTCCTTCTCCAAAACTTCTTAGTCAAAAAGGTTCTAATCCTAAGGAATCTACAAGAACCTATGAGTGGATTGAAACCCACCACAAAAAGGAGCAAATCAGTACTAGTTTTAGTATGTCCCGAGTGCCACCAAGTCACTGGGAAGAGAATAGTACTTAGAGGAAGAAACTCACTCTGCAGAGAGCACAGCTGGGTTTTTTTTTAATTATCCCACAGGTGTAAGTTCTAGCAGGTTTGGGCCTCCTCCAGCTGTACATTGGAACACCTGCAGAGCACATCAGAGTCCATCAGAGCCTATGGACAGAAAGTCATACTTTGCACTTTTATGTCTGTGAACAAAAAAAAAGTGGAACAATTTCGCATGAACATTACGGTCTAGATTGTGCTTTAGAGGATTAGCCCTTTCTGAGTTGACAGAGAATGAGTTGTTCCACTGGTATTTTGGCATTTTAGCGTAAATGCCTCCCAGGGTCTAAAAAGCATTTCCTGGAGCAGCAACTACCTGGTGGATTCAGTGGGTGCGGCTTGAACTTGGCACTCCCTAGCAGAACTAGCACATCATGCTGCAAAGGAATGGGGCTTGGGACTTTATACCTGTCACCCTCAGCAGGACACAGAGCTTTTCATGTTTCACTTTTCATGCCTCATATGACATGGATCAAGTGTAAATTTGACCTTGCTTTGGAAGATCATCACTCCCAGCAGAGACTCTGGGGAGGAAACATTCCTTGAGCTCTCTCTCTATCCTGAAACATTAGAATTAGTAATAGAGCTCCCAGCTGCTATTATAGTTTGCATGATATAAACACCTGCCTTCGGCAATGACACAACCAAAGTAATAGACCTTTGTCCGCTATACAGCTAGAAATTACTTTTCAGCAGTACAGAACCAGGCCACAAACAGGTAAGCTATAGCTAAGAGAAAGGGTAATCGTATTCTGGTCAGGCAGACATGCAGACCTCTGGATGCATATATGTTTTTTAAATGGTCACCTTAGCTCTGCATTAAAGTTGGTTTGAAGCCAATAGCTCATTGCCCTAAGAAACTGCATTCCTTATGAGTTAATATTTCACTTGACAGGAATCCTTTCTGGCCAGATATCAACTATTCAAACAGGTTTGTATCTCACTGTTTCCAGGAACAAGAGTTTTTCAAACCCTTTTCAAACACAGCTGAATCAAAATATATACTCCCCACTTCTCTTCCTTCTATTTAAATCCGTAACTCCAGGTCTGCTCTGTTCTCTAAGGATAGCATGCTACTTTATATTAGTTACATATTATTTAAGTTGGATGCCATAAAAACATGGTTTTGGAGCTCACACATAAAAAACCACTATAATTATTTAGTCCAGTACAACACATCCCTCTTTTTTCCATTTGGGACTGTCTGGGCTCACTGGGTCTAAGCTCATGTCAGGAAATGTGTCTTCCTGCTGCATCTACTATCATTATCTCCTCTGAGTAACATCCAAGACATAGATAACATGCAACAGAAATATCACATTACCTGATCTTCTATTCCTGTCCTACAACAGGTTGGTCACTGACAAAGAGCTCTACCTTACTTGTAAAAGCTGATACATCAGTCATTGCTCCTTATGTCTTACCTTACCTATGGTGGGCAATGGAACAGTTTAGATTTTATGATCCTACTTCCATGTTTTACTTTTGTCTCCCTGCAGTCTACTACAAGGAAGTGCACCAGAAATTCGGGAATTAAGCTGGAAACAGCAAGACTGGGGGGAAAAAACCACAATTGAGTCAGAAAAGCCAGTAGATGATTTGGGCAAAGAAGATGTATAAGGACAGTGAATCAATAACAGGGAAATTATAAACTGTATGTTGACAGTGGAGTTTGCTTTTAATAATTTCATAAAACGCTTGCTTATTTTTGAGTGCTTTGAGTCTCCCAACAGCAAATCTTTAGTGGACAATGTGTGTGGTAAAGATAAACAAGACTGCTTCAACATCTTTCTGGGTGAAATATACTTCACTTACAAAAATCTCAGTCCAACTCTTTATGCAGTATTAAATATATCTTTAATAATATCTTTATTAGACATAAAGAGTCCAACTCTTTATGAGATACTGTTGCTCTTCGGCTTCCAAAACGTGCATCAGCCATTACCCAGCAGCAACTTCACTCAAAAGCTAGAACAGAACAGAATCACTTGCAAACACATTGATCATAAATACTTTTGATACACAATAATTGATCAGAAAACCTTACACATATTAACTATTTATAGGATTAATCTCAGAATGCCTCTTCAAAGCACACCTCATTTTCCTGTCTTCTGCAATAAATCAGTGATGGAATTAAGAAAGGAGTCCTGAATCCTTACCCTCATAAATACAAACAGGAGTTCCCAGTTCACGCTCTACCAGTGAAATCAATGCAAGATGCACCTTCTACCCATCTCAAAGGCAAGCAGGTGATAACTCAGAGCGTATTGCTTATTTCCTCATCTACCCCAGTTTCCTGAGGAAGCCACAGCCTTCCGTGGTATGATATGCATCAATCACATGATAAAAAACAGTCCCTCAGCCCCATAGCAAGGTAATGTCAGTTTTGTTACAGGAATTTGAAAGTATTCTGGGTCACTCAACAAGACTGCAAAGTTTGCATGTCCTATCCTTGGCTTGGACCCACCCATTTCATCAAATTCCAGGTATGTCTCATCTCATGATAAGAAGCTATGTCCCATGATCCTCACATGCCTGTGTAGGAAGCTCTGTGGCTTCTTCTACCTGAATGGTTGGGCATCATTAAGGCTGTAGGGACAAATGTCCTCATCTAGTCTCAATGTCAGGAAACAGAAGATTAGAATGGTTTAATTCCTGCTTCAGTTTCAACAGTGCTTGCATCAGAGTGCACCTTTCCTTAAATATCCATTCCTGATTTGATAATTCCTTATAATGGATGATCACTGGAAATACTGGTAGCCACAGCCTTTGGTTACCAGCCCGTTAATCACTGTAAGCATTAAAAACTTATCTTTAATTTCCGCTCTAGCTACAATTTCCTATTTTGTATTGGAGCAGTTGGCTGAATATCCTTTTTCTAAAATTGCTGTGTCTTCCGTAATTTTTCTAGTAGATTGTGATCAAACTAGATATTTACCTCATCTGTTAAGAGCTAAACAGAGTAAACTTCATTAAAGTTTTGCTACTGTTTTTCAGCCCTTAAGTTACTCTTGTAATTTTTTACTTGAAAAGTACTCAAATTATTCTTGTCTGTACAACCTCCAGTATAGCAAATCTCTAGGTGTTTTGATTGCCCTACTGCAAAGTGAATAAAGGAAGGGTGTTGGAGAAAACCCGAGCATTTGGAAAAGCCTGATAATGACTGACAGCAGGCATATCACTGCTGCTAGGGCTCAGAGCAGGACGGAGGAGAGGTAAGAGGGGAAAGCCATTGTATCCCTTAATCTTTTTTCCTTTTCCAGTACCTTTATGCTCTGCTTACAATGACATGCTAAAAATTATCATTGGAGCTGTTGTAGTCCATATGATGTTTGTCCTTTTGTTATTCTATTTTGTTATTCAAGTTGCCTTAAATCAAAAACTCCAGTGAAAATCTATGCTTATTATATTGATATTATGACAGACGTTTGTAGCCTTATCTAAAAACATTATGTTAATTTGACAGAACCTGAAGAGGAAGGGTTGAAGGGAGGTTGTTTTTTCAAATAGAAAACTGTTTTCATAATGAAGCACACATTGATTAGTTCTGTTTATTGCTTTTCTCTGCCCAGGTCTCTTCTGCTCTTCTACCAAATTTGTTCTACCTTTCCATCTGAACTCACTAATTTAAAGTGTACACATGATGTCAGTGTTATCAATCCTCATTCTGCAATACCAGGTCTCCATTTATGAGCTTAAATTTTAGAAGCTGTTATTTACCCCATTCTTGCAAGACTAATACCCAAGATTCTTGCAGACTAATTCTTCATATTATTACTTGCTTTTTCTGTCAATAAGCATAGTCTCAACGTAATGTTTGGCATATTAGAACATCAAAAAAAGGGGAAAAAATTGTCCAAACCCCCACAACAATTCTGTAGTTGCCAACTTCCACATTATCACACAGGACCACAAAACAAGGAAGCTGAGATGAATCTCTAAATCAATGCCTGCACTGTTCCAGCCAAGCCCTCCAGGTTAAGGCCTTTTCTTACTAGGGATAGAGCAATCCTGGCTGAGTGTTTCTATGGATAGCAGAGCTTCAAGGTGAAGGAAACCTTGTCTCACTTGTCAAATTGAAAGTACTTTTGTAGTTGCGTGGCCTTCCTGTAGCATCAGGTGTTAGCATTTGAGTTAGACATAAATGTTATGATAATATTTATTTTTTCACTCAGAAGATATATATTAGCTAGAACTGTTAATTTTGAGAAAGTCTGCCTAAGGAACTCTGTTTAACCTAACATGTGCAGAACCAAGTTCTGAATCCTGTCAAAATTCATTTCATCATCTAGACCTGTATAACACACGGAGACAAGAAACAAAAACTGATTAAAGATTTCTGGAGAAACAAACCTGCCAAATCAGAATATATCAGCCATACAAACAGATTTTCTGTATAAAAATTTTATATATAAAACTCTGAAATTGAAAACTGCATTTAAAATTATTACTATAATATATAGCTTCCAGGAAAATGGGCTGAACATTTTCCTCCTTTGTTTATTTAATAAGAATACTTTTTTTTTTTCCCTAGTGACATAGATATTGGGTTAATCTTTTAACTTCTGCAGAGGACATGAGAGTAGTACAGTAATGGAATTGGTAGCTGGACATCATCCACCCATTACTATATATCATTCTTCAATTATTGCAATGTAGTGATAGAACATCCATTAAAGTTAGAGATATTGTTGCAGACAAAGGTCAAAGGGAGATAATTTACAATCCAGAACTTAATTTGTTCCTTCTAATTATGAGGGGGAAAAAAATCCTCACGATTATCCTCTTTTCTTGAGCAACAAGGAAGAAGTGCCAACAGATCTCAGCATATGTGGGGAACTTCTGCCTGTGTGTATAAATTAAAGCTTTATGACATGATCCAAAGCCAAATGAAACTACTTACTTGATTTCAATCAATTTGGAATCCAAACTTAACTCAAAATAGTTCTAAATAATTAGAATAACATTAGCTACTACCTCTTTTATTGCACTGGTACTGTCTTGTGAAAAGTGTTCAGTCTCTTAAACAATGGCATCACATTTATTCAAAACAAGGCTAAATGAGAGACAGGCCTTGTACTGGAGAGGAAAGCTTAGGCCAAGGTGTGTTTTCTGTTCTGTATAAAATATATTCCCGTGGTAATTAGTGCCCAAAGTGAGTGTAGTTGTAATAATATTTAAGATAAAAGTCCATCAAGACAGAAAATATAAATGGACAATGACCAGACTGAATCAAGACTTTCAGTTATTTAAAGTGTGTTGTACAAGTCCGTAAACTAGATCACCTTTATTTTACAGTCATCATCATCACCACTAAATATATGTACATAAACACAAACCACTCTGGGGTATGGCTATACTGCTGCACAGTCAAGGGCTTCCAAGCAAGCCACAGTGATCCTGTCGAGTGGCAGCTGGAGTGCACAAACAGGCCTGGCTCAGTGCAGAATTGATTGAAGCGGTGCCATTCCACCTCAGAACCATTTCTGAAATTCTTACATTCTGTTTCACTCAGTGTGGAGCAATCCCAAACCCTTTCACATGTTCTCATTATAAGAAATCTTTTCCACACGTTTGTTCAAATAAAAGACAGGGGTTTAAGATTCAGAAAAGGGTGTCAGGAGTCGAGGAACGGTTCCATAAGTCCATAACAATTTTAACATTTTACTAGTCTTTGAATTTCTGCAAATAAATTGGGCTACAGGAATAATTGTAGGAAACAGCAATGCATTATATGCTAGATACCTTGTCAGGTGCTTGTATAAAGGGAGGGTATTTAAATAAAACTGTTTGGGTTTTATTAACCCTAGTGTTTTTAGTACATCTGCACAGAGTGCTCTAGTTGAAAACAAATGCAAATGAGCAGAGTGAAAACGTGTCTAATGTGAGCACTGGGGTGTTTATGCTATACCTCACACATACCAAACAGGCAAGTCTACCCACTTTCTTGTTTGCTGTTTACCCATATGCAGTATGTACTCTACAACTGTCCTAACATGTATTGGCATGTCTGACCCCTATGTGAAAGACAAAGAAGATTCTTTGCTTCACTCCATGTATACCAGGCATTAGACCATGCAAAGCAAAGCACTAAATGAGACTTCTGATTTGGTTATACCCTCCTGACCTGATAGTGCTTCCTTTTCTACTTGTTTTACAACAGAAAAAAAATAACCCAAGAAAGCAACAATGAATAGCGATCTGTAAGTACATCCCTTTCCAGTTCTGTTTAGCTTGAAACAAAGGAGGGGTATTTTTATCTTTATGAATTAAGATATGAAGTACAGAACAAAGGACTACACAAATAAGATAGAAAGAACAGTACTTGGTTTTCACCTGGCCTGACTTTCCAGAGCTGACAGTACGTTTCTTTTTTAAATTCCTGGTCATGTTGAAAAGGAAATTTTAGCTACAGTTGTTTTGTTTCATAGTGGCCAGTCTGAAACATCTGCCACACAGTTGACTAAAACATTCACAACTGGAATGAAATTAAATTTGTTAAAAAATATAGTGCTACAGGGTGCTTTATCGCTTGCAGAACAGGAGTCAGATCACAAAACTCACTGTTCACACAGTAACTCAAAAGCAGCACTTGAATAATTCAGCTTTACAATCCTGATATACTTCTATAATGGCTGCTTCTAAAATATATTTTCCCTTTGGACTGATTCATTTGACCGTTCTACAAAGCTTATAGACTTGGAACAATGGGTGACTCCAAGTGGATACACCTGCACAGCCAATTAACCACACATGTCTGAGCCAGGCTTGGCACACGGAGGTGCACCTGGGATGGAAACACACAATTGCAAGAACTCAGGCATTACCGAAAGGAGGTGAAAACAGAGGTGGAGCTGAAACAAGTTTCTTTAAAATTGTTTAAGTGGATGAAAGGACAAACATTAAAAACAGCAAGATTTTGTAGATTTTCAGGGTGGAGGAAAGCAAATGAAAGGGTTAAAAACTGAAATTAAAATTTTTAGTTTTACAGACAGAAGTTTATTACCTTGATTAAGTTGTAAAGAAGCTAGTTTTAAAGATGTACATATGTTAAAAAAAAGGTTACTGGAAAATGTTTACTATTTGAAGTAGTCAAATTTTGCTCAGTGATAGAGAGGTGTATGGAATCAGATTAACTTCATAAAAGATGCTGTTTATTTATGAATCAAATTTAATTTGTTGTTTGTTTACTAAAGATTTTATGGAAACAAATACAAATAAACTGTCCTGGTTTATTAACATAATTTGAAAAACTAGATAAATGCTTTAATGAATATTTTAGAAGGTTGAAAAGCCAACCCAAAACTTTAAATATAAATTAACTCAGTTTAGAGGGAGATGTTGTTACAGTACTAGGAATTCAGCATGAGGAAGAAAAATAATTTTTGTACAGCAATGGAGAGAATTTTAGCTGCAGAAATGGTGCTGTTTATTTCCTTCTCTAAAAAGGAAAGAGAAACCTCCTGAGGAGCAAAAAAAACCTAAACCCTGAAACCATAGTTTGTATTGTATATAGTCAAAAAAGCCAGGACAGCTCACCACAGCTGGGTCTGTGCAGAGGAGTTGTCTGACCTGTTTTGTGCAGCTTCTGGTCCAGGCTGATGAGGTGCAAATCATCCGTTTTTCAGAAGTGTGCACCAGTGCTCTGCCTCAGCTATTACGCACTGACTAGAATATTTGGGGTGGGGTTGGTGCTGTTATTTTTTTCATAAAGTGTTGTCTTAATCATGGAAGCGGTGCCTTCCTCTTCAAGTTTTGTCAAATTAACATAAAGTTTTTAGATAAGGTTACAAATTTCTGTCACCAAACCTTCATCATTCAAAAAAGTTACTATTTTAGGGAAGGGATGGTAGGTTTCATCTTTGTCCAGGAAGAGGCCTCTCCAGAGCCACAAGACTTCATTGCAGGAGTAGTGCTGATGGGCTGCAGTCTTCTTAATCTCCCGATAAAGGCACTGCAGTCCAGGTGCATTTCTGGTCAACATCAAATCAGCAAGCAACAATTACTTTCTACCACCTCCTCTTTTGGTGGCAGAGAGGATCAAGAGACTGAAAAAGCAAAATCATTAGGCAGGACTGTGTGGGCAATGAGAACGAGCAGGTGCTAATGTTGATCACTTAGGAAACAGTACTGGGATAGGAGAGTACATTTCTGCTACAAAATATAAATTGAACTAAGAACAGATCATCCTACTGGTATCTGGAAAGGAATACCTGCTACGGTATTTAAAAATTATTAAACAAGAACTTTAAAAACAAGATCTTTCACATGTATAGGAAACACTCTTCTAGCCCTAACAAATGCCCATGGGTGGCATAGCAAGAGCTTTGATTGGTGGTTCTTTATCTCAGCGTAACTTGACATTGTAAGAAATTTTATATGTATCTAATATGAAATTCTGACCCTTAAGGAAAGTAGCAGTGTCACCCTAAACTAAATTCATAGCCTTAGAGGATTTTATTATGTCTAATCCAGACTCTTCATGGAGATGGTGTCTTTGCTTCCTTTTTTACCTCCTATCTAAAATCCTTTTCTAAAGTCCTTTTAGTAATGGACTGATTCACATATATTTGTTTCTTTCTGAAGTATCTCAGATTTTGCTTCCAAAGGCAGGAGCTATGTTTGAATTGCATTTACTTCAGACTCTCCTTGACTCTTTTGTTTCTTTCAGCTTAACATTAAAGTTCTCTTTCTCCTCTCCAGAAGCCACATTAGTTCAGATCAACAGTTCACATTAGCCTATTATCCCGTCACTAGCAGCAAAGGCCTGGGGAAGAATTAAGCAGGCAAGACCTTAGTGATGCTTTCCAAGACTAACCTCTCATTAAGCAAGAGTATTTTGAACATTAAATAATTTTCAATTCACCTACAATTTACTTGGTTCTTTTAATACTTGTGACTGGAAATATCTATTCTACCAAAATGATTTGCAGGAGCAAAATTTAATTTGGTTTTCTTTCTTCTATTTCAGATGTTCTACTTGTATGAGGAAGGTGTCATTAAATTCAAACCAAGATACCATAAGGTTAAGAGATAAGTGTTTGAGAACGAATGCTTTTATCTTGTTAAACTGTGCTCTGAGATTAATGTTTAACATCTTACAGTTCTATGATGCATGTTTGATTATGACTCAATAATGACATTTGAACTATCCATACAGTGCAAACTTGAAGTCCACTGTAAAAGAGAAGTTAAATACAATGAAAATAGAAACAAACAAACAAAAAGCAACTCAGAGTGTCTTAGAGGTTCCCTTTTCATATTGTAATGTGCAGTAATAAAGAGAATGACACGGCAAGAAGACCAGTTGGTATTTTGGTTAGTTCCTGGTACAACTAAGGAAACCACAAAACCACATCAATCTCTAGTTTGCTCAACCAGCTACAACATAAAACATTTCTGATTTTGTTTCTAGAACTGCAAACCACAAGAATAAAGAAAGTTTAGCTTATGCTCAGCAATCAACTTAGATTGCTTTCAGAACCTCATTGACATTTAAAGTAAATGTCTCAGTGCAGTGCTTGGGTGTGACATGAAGCAAGCCACGCAAGCACTGGTACCCCGTGTGCCTCAGGAATTGTGAAAATTTATTCTGACTGTTTTCTAAAATTACTTCTGATTCTTGCAAGAATCAACATATCTTCTTGCCACATTTTATGTCGTGGTACCAAGGGAAATACGGTTATCAGTGCATTTAAATAATCAAGTTTTATTTTCCTGTATCAACTGCTTCACAAAATAGACAGTGAGTAATTCAAGTTGGGGAAAAAGATTGTTCCTGGCAGTTCTTATGCGACTCTGTATAGCAGGAGTGATGACTACTGATCTGGAGATAATGTTGTTTTCTTTGCTTAAAAGGTGTACCATTACCGTATGCCTATGCTTCTTACCCAGTGGCATGCGGCAGATACAGCCAAGCACGCATCTATCCCGCTGGTTTGGAATGCTGCTGAGATAAGGAACCAGTATCTCAGCCAATCACCTGAGAGGTCTCAAATTCAGTGGTTATGTCCAGCCAAGCCTCTGAATGACAGCGCTGACCCAGAAGGTGTCCTGAGAGTTTTCTTAGCAGTGTCCACAAAGCCATCTCAAAGCAGCTATGCAAGATGTTACAGGATTCTTTAGTATCCCTAGAGCAGGATGGATATGCTCCCTATGTCACAGTCATTGGAGGACTATGGACTGAAAGCAAGGCTGACCCATTTGGAAAGTTTGCCCCTCCCCAGTACTGATGACATAGACAATCTCTCCATGTTCAGCTATACTGGCTTCTGGATATGCAAGCTGTCTAACAGCTGCAGCACAATCAGAAATCCAGGAACAGAGGAACATAGGAAATGTTTTCTGTGTCTAAAAAAGTCTGAACCTTGCAAGCATAATTAAATCTTTCTGTAAATGGAAAGCCAAAGAATGGCATTTTGCTTTGGCGCAGATCATAGTCAAAGAGCTTTTAGTTGCAAGTACAGCAGTACTTTAAATCAATCACTGCAGTCTTTAAACTGAAAGTATGTTGCTGTGAGCAGCATTGATGACAAAGAATGGCACAACAAGTTCAGGAGAAATAATAACTCATTTATTTGATTATAAATCAGTTTATATGACTTGGGTTGCCAGCATGGCATAAGGTCATTGGTCACCAACCATCCATCTCCCGTACCGGTTGGCTGAAACCTTTCAGAATATTTTCCCAGACAGTATCACAACAATATTACACAACAGCTGCAGGTGCAAGATAGAGAAAGTTTGCTTACAGAACTGTAGCACTGTTTTTCATAGTTTCTGTGAGAAACTGAGCTTTCACAGAGTGCTGTAGAAAGCTGGAAAATTTCTCTGCTAACACTTCTCAGTGTTCACAAAAGTAACCTAGAAACACCTCTGTGTTTGACATCTGTAACAAAATGAATGCCTGGTTAGCATTCTTCCTGCCACCAATTCCATCGGTTCTTCTTTTTCCATCTGGCTATAAAAGCAAAAGTTATGTAGAAGTTAGCTCATAGGTTATTGCATAAAAACAGTAGTCTGTTGACCAAATACATGTCAGGAACTGAATTTCTTCTCCATTTATGAATCTTCTAGTAACATAACGAGCAGATCAAATATATGTTCCAGATAACTATATTACAACTGGTATTTTTTGTGGATTCATGGTCTGGTAAAGAGGAGTATGAGGAAAGTCACCATTATTTAGGATAGCCAAATCCAGGAAGACATCAAAGAATATCATAAAGATTTAATAATGGAAGATGACTAATTCTGAAATATCTAGGGCCTTCAATTTTTCCTATGGATCAGTAGGTAAATGATACAGCATAAAAATCAGTTCTTAGGTTTGTGTGTTTACTTAGTAAGGGATTGTCTGAAATGGTGGCAATCTGAAGAATGTCTATGACCTGTTTAAAAATGTAGTCTGGGCTAGTCCTCAATTTGGGTGTGATTCCTAGGGAAACAGATAGACCTCATAGGGCAGTCCTGCCACCCTATCACACTCACCTCTTTAACTGTTTCCTCTTCATTACTCATCTATGAGAAATACTTTTTGAAGTCTTCTGTTAATCATCACTAGAGTAAATAAGATCTTAATTTCTTCATTGTTCAAGAAAGCAAACATTTAAATCATTATGTCATATTACAAATTATCAAAATGTGTTAATTCATCTTCTCATTCCTTACAGAAGCATTCAGATCGTCTTCTATTGGCAAAAAAAACATCTTTCAAAGAAAAAAGATAATTTTGGAAGAGTAAAGCTTTCCTAGTCTAAGTGTCTAACTATAAAATATAATTGAGTACTATATGATAAGTCAAAAAGTAAAAGAAAATCACTCTTATATTTTCTGAGCAATTTCCTGGGAGCTCACTTTATAATATGTTCTAATTGAGTCATAAAGTCTACCATATAGATTGTAATCTGTGGAATTGTTTTGGCCCATTACCCTTACACTTCTAACATTGATGGATAAGTCCTTAACTATTAACTTTAATATCAGTATGTTATTTAAAATTAAATACAAAAAATACCAAGGAGAAAACTTAATACTATTAAATGCCCCAAATGTATTTAAAAATCTACTTCTTGAAATATTGAGCTTCACAAAACTGAAATAAGGTTTACTTCCAAGGACTTTATATTTTGATTTTGAAGAGCTTATGCAGTATTTTTACGAACTAAAATAAACCCATTTGATGTCACGAATATAGTTTTCTGAGGAGTTTTTGGTTTGCTTTGGTTTTTTTAATCAAGCAGAATTGATGATTTAATAAGCATATGAGCCTATTTCTGAGCTTTCTTGTTAGAAACAGTTCTGGAACTCTGTGATGAGGGGTGCTATTCAAGAAACACATGATAGGCATTTAGCTTTCTAAAATGTGCAGCATGGGAGATGAACCAAGGCACAGTAATTGCAATGCTTCCCAGGCCTTTTCATTTGAAGACTTCCAATGCCTGTTGTGGCAAATCTCATCTTGGCAATTTTCCATTTCTGGAATAACTGTTTCATCTTTCTTCACTGACATGCTTCCTTCCCTTTATTTCTACTGTAAGCCTAGCTCTGAAGCTCCTCGGATTTACTTTCTTTACCTTGTTGCTTTATGCTATTTATATTCAGAAGTCCATGCCATTTATGTTCTTAGGTCTCTATACATCTAGGATGTATATTTCTTAAAGGGGAAAAATATGCCTTAGGAAATGAAAACTTTTATTTTAGCATGTCTTTGCTTTAATCGGCTTGATACTAGACTTCTGGATGGCTTTTCTAGGATGGGAAGGTGCTCAACGGCAAATTTACCAGTGCCTTTGTCCCTCATCACAGTGAAGCACCCGCTGGCAGAGGCACTCTGGGCTGTTGCACCTGGCTCTTGGCATGGCAGAAATCTGTGGGTTTCCACTAGTCTCAGAGGACTCTACTGCCCTGTCATGCTTCCTGCAGCTCTATCTGCTACTTCTTTGTAGAAAGGGAACCACTGAGGGTAACTGACCCATGGTTACAGGATGTACGTACTCTCCTTTCCTCAGGATACCAGCAAGCATAGGTTTTCCAGATATCTGTCTCTTTACAAGCTCTTCTTTCCGTTTCCTTCCTCAAGGACATGATAGCAGCAATATTTGTGCAGATGCCAGAAAATTTAGCTGGTGCAGCCAGTGTGCAGACTTCTGTGATGAAATAACTGAAAACATATTCTAAATTTCCACATTCCCATTTTGTTGCCACTCTTGAACATATTTTTCTAGTTTGAGCTCTTCTTCCTGCATGTGCCTTTCTTGCCTAATTAGAACCTTTTCTGACATCTACAATTATTGCTGTTATTCTTATAAATTACAGATGTCCCACCATTTACCTAAAATGGTGCGTGACACTTCCTTCCATAATCTCTAATTGTGTTTGAAAGCTGACTCTCAGCATCTTCATCAGGTGATCCTTTGTCTTCTGAGTCCCCTTGTTAAAATCAGTTTCTCTGACAGAGCTATTTATTTAGCATATCCATTTTAGTGTTCAGATAAATCTATTTAAATGTTAATAAGTCTCATTCCTTCCACCACCCAGCTCAGACAGGCACTGTATTTTTCAATGCCAATGTGTATCTCAAAAGAATTAACCCATTGACTTAAGATAATATGAAATTAAATTATGAACTTGGTTACTCTTCACATTCTATAAAAAGAATGCAGAAATCTATCTTTCCTGCTCAGGTTCATTGCATCCCATCAGCATTATTCAGCATCTCAGAGCTGTTTGGAAAAGAGATTGTGCGTGTTCCCTTCTACCCAGATATTTAATTGAATTCAAAAAGAAATAAAGATATTTAATTGAATTCAATCTCCCTCATCAAATATCAGCTGTACTAAAAATTTTTGTATGGCTGTGCATTGCATAACACTTAGGAAGCTTCTTGTACAGCTCAACAGAGTTATCACATGGCCATGGAATGAGTTGGAATTATATTTCTCATCTCCTGGGCCAATTTCTTGCACTATCTGGGAGAGTTTCTAATCTCAATTATGCTAGAACCAATTATATCACTCTGGATATTTGCTAGGACAAGATCAGTTTTGACTCGTTCTTTTGTGTTTTGTGCTTTTTTATTCCTCATTTCATTTAAAATACAAAACTTTTTGACATAGTCAAAAATTAGCTGTAAAACTAGATCTCTAGCTAATGTGTTCGGAAAATTCTATTCAAAGCAAAGTTAGTTCTTAAATAAGTGGGCATGCATACTTTTATTCTATGTGCTTTGAATACCCACATTGTTAGCCACAAAAGCCTGGCTAAGTATATGTTAAATTGTAGACAGCTTAAATTCCATTTAGTTACTAACACAAATAATTGATTTCTTCTATGCCATAAGCAGCATTCTGTAACAAGTTACTCTGGTTTGGGGTGTGTGGATTTTACACAACCCACCTCCTTTTCTGTGTGCTATGCATGACTTACCAGTGGAGAAAAACCACACAAATGATTGCTTTTCCAACAACACTTAGAAAATATTTTTTAATATATATATAAGCACATCTATTGTGCAACTTAATGCTTGATTAATAACATAAATTTTACTTTCTCCCAAAAAGTGGGATAACTTGACTTAAGTCCCTAAGGGTGTAAGTCTTTGTGAGAACCATTTTGAACATTTTGGTCAATAAATCCAGTTTCCAGGCATTATGATGCTCTTGAAAACCCTTCCTTCCCAAGGTACTCACTAGGCCTTCCTATCAGTTAAGTCCATTCACTTTTTACTTTGAAAGCTTGTTTGTAGTTTAATAAGGAAATAGACTTTTAAATAAGATTTCTGAACAGGGTTCATTTTCCTTTGTCAGTTAGGAACAGAAGTAGGAATTAGAATTAGCTTGGTTGTAAGATTACACTTCGTTCTTTAACCAGCCTTTTCAAAGCAGACGCTACCACTGGCAATCTGATTAATGGAATATATGGAATACTTACCCTTCACCCCCCAGTTTCTAAGAATTGTTTGGATTTTGTTTTCTAAAATAAAAAGTAGCTGCAGCAACTCACACGCTTGTTCATTTCCACACAGAGAAGCCAGAAAACAAGCTAAATAAAACCCTCCTAAATTGCACCGATATTATTCCCATTTACACCCTGAAAATCAACATGAATGAAGCAGGAAGCAGAAAATAAGCTACCAAGGGTAATAATTCTAAGTGACTAATCTGTTTGCTTTAGTTTTCTATATCCACCCATTTTCCTTATTTTTTCGTTTGCTTCCACTTTGTATCCAATTTATGGCATGAACACGTACAAGTCTACCTACTACATCCAGGTTTCGACTGATCTACAGCATCTGATCTTCCCAGTACTCGTCAGGCAGAACAGCACAAAACATCTAGAACAGACTGTTAGTTGTACCTGCAATTCACTTTTAACCCACAAAATGTCTTGCTAAGTCAGTGAGCAGCTGTGAAATTGTATTTTTCCATGAGAGGGGGTACTTTGCAAAGATAGCAGGGAAGAAAGATGAGTGATATTTTTCAAGAGATAAACATAGGTCTCCCAAACAATAAAAGAATGATGTTATCCTAGATGAAATAATCTTACAGTGCTCTGTTTAGTGAAATAGCTCTTTCTAGAATCTTTTGTGGAATGTATTATTTTACTGCTACAATACTTAAGTTAGGGAGCAAAATCACAATTCTTCTTTCTTAGAAATGAAAAACCAAATAGCAACCATTTCAGTGAAATGATGCAACGTTCAAAATGTTCAATCTAGCTACTCAAAGAGCCCCAGGGACTCTGCAGTTTGGGGAGTGGTAGGGTCAGGGCCCCAGGCTTGAGTGGGAATCCGTGATTCTTGTTTACACCACTGGGCAAAGTGAAAAGGAGTAGCAATATGTGTTGAAAATGGAAATAGTTTCCCTAGAAAAGCAGGGTCCTTGTTCAGGCTGGTCAAATACTTGCTATCAAAGCAAATGTTCTTCAATGGCAGACTACTCTCATAAACTGGTTGTTTGTTTTGGTTTTTTTCTCTAAAATTTCTGTCTTATCCTTGGAAAACAGAGTTTTCATTATTTACAAAAAAAAAACCCCAAACAAGCATACGAACATAGGTTTGAAGTAAAAACTGAAAACCATCCAAAATTTTCCCTGTGAAAATAAAGGCCTTTTTTGTTCATGTCTATTCCTTGCCTCTTTCACCACTCCATGGCCAGCTTTAGAGGTTATAACAAATAGAAACCTTTGTTAAAAAATCAGTTCTGGTTGAAAATTTGTCTCCCTACAGGCAGAGACTATCCAATAAATACTTTCCTTCTAATTTGTTATTCTTTTAACAATGTGCAATGAAGTTCTCATTTATTGAGCAAACAGTGAAAATATTGAGCAAACATTGAATAAATATGTTTTATTACTTGAAAACAGATAATAAGCTTTACCTCTTTAGCATAAGGGTGTACAAATGTGCTTCCTTGAAAATTAATCAGTTATATGATGGAGATCAGAATCCACTCAATCACAGTCTTCAATGAAAGATTATAATTTTAGGGAGGGTCTAGGACCCCAGGCCTGAGAATAGATAGCATATATTTGAAAGCCACAGGTTGGGAGAATGACCATTGCTGCAGCTTTCTGAACATACAGAATGGGGAAAACTGCATTTGTTGAAGCTGTAGAAGAGGATTTGGCAGTGCTTGGAAAGTGAGGTAATCAGACCTGATCAGTGAGTTTCAGCAATGAATTTAGAGTATCTTAGACTTGTTTGTAAAAAGAGTGTACTGCAGCAGCACTGGCTTTGCTTCACCAGCCTGGTTAAATCAGACACATGAATGTCTTGCATGACAGGAATGCTACAAAACAGCCAAAGCAGACCTTCTGTTTTTCAGCTTGGGTATATATTTTACAGAAAGGAAATATTTATTCAACATTTGGAAATGAGCAGAGCAAAACTTTAAAGAGAGATTAGGTACATAATTGTGGGGGGAGATTGAATATTTGGGTTGTTCCAGTACCAAAGGAGTAAAAAATCTAGAAAGCGTGGGATTTGGAGTTTTGTCGATTTTTTTCCCCCAGGTAAATGTCCTGTGTATGTCAGTGAGACTTTAGAAGTAAAAAGATTTCAAGATTGAGCCCATGTTACAGTGTAAAACTGTAATTATGTGATTGGTTCTGTCATAGCAATCAAGTACATTTAATGTAGTGTA
This sequence comes from Struthidea cinerea, assembly GCA_013397865.1. Classification (NCBI taxonomy): domain Eukaryota; kingdom Metazoa; phylum Chordata; class Aves; order Passeriformes; family Corcoracidae; genus Struthidea; species Struthidea cinerea. The sequence continues at coordinate 832,625 of VZTI01002652.1, read as the reverse complement.
ATTTGGGAAGGAAGGAATACAAAAGAGTTATTTCTATATATTTGCAAATATATAGAGATATATATTTGTATTTGAGAATATATATTTGAGTATATTTGTATTTGAGAAATATATTTGTAAATTTGAAGCAAATTAAATTTGTATAGAAATATTTCTCATATTTGATTGATAGAAAGCTAGGGCATTTCCACATACTGCATCTATGTGAATGTTTTCAACATCTGACTTAAGAGAAAATGTTCTAATAGCTACTGCCCTTAGTAAAACCACATTTAATGCTTGTAAATATTGCCAGTAATACAATTAACTGAAAATGAAAGATGTGTTTGTGTACAGGTATGCATATATGTAGTATATAAATTAGTTTTGAAACATTTATTTCAAGACTTACAGTAAAACATTTTAAGGTACCACCGTATGAATTAGAACTTATTTTAAATGTAGACTTTTCAGTGTGATGTCATTAAACCAACCCCTGCTTTTTTAACTCATGTTCTATAAAAAAAGTTTTATTCTTCCTGGAAATCATTATACAATTTTATTGTGAGGTATCAAAGTATATTCTATCTTGAAAAACATTTATAAAGAATAAGAAATATGATCAGCAAAAATTAAGCATCAGACTAAAATATAAGAGTGAAAAAATTCTGTATTATGTGTGAAATAAGGAGCTATGCTAATGCATACTAACACAACATGATTTTAGTCAGGCCTTTCTTTAACCAGGTTGAAAATACTTATCACTATATGTAAGTACATGTAATGTCCATATGCAAATTCTTGTATTATAAAGGTTCAATTCTCCATTCTGTAATTGGCTCCGGCCACCAAGCAATGTGCTAACAATGAATTTCATCTGCTTTTACAGCACATCTGTTAGTAGTGGATGACAGTCAATTGGCAGAACTGATATTCCAAGCACTGGCACAAAATCAACTTTTTTCCCCCTTGATTTCATTTATTTCCTGCTGGTTGAACATCCCAGCCTCCCAAAAATGGTATCAGTTCATACTGGCCTTCACAACAGAGTGACATGACTTTAGGTTAAGAAGATGAATGTATTTTGAAGTGAACGAATAGGATTTGTTTGAACAGGAATGAACAGATTACTTACTACAGCCCGGAAATTTTCAGGTCTTTAAATGAGGATATATCTGCTGGTGTGCAACACTACTCAATTCAAATGCAAAACCTGCATGAAGAAAAAAAATTTTGCAGGGACAGAGTGGAGAGGTCAATGTATATTTCCACCCCTGAGAAAACACATGAAAAGCACATGGAAACTAAGGAGGCTTCACTAAGGGCAAGTCATGACTGACTGATTTGGTGACCTTCTATGACGTGTTTACAACAGTGGTGGGATGAGGGAAGAAAGACTGACATCATCTACCTGTCAAAAAGCACTCGACACTGTCCTGCACAACATCCTTGTCTCTAAACTGCAGAGGTGTGGTCCAATTCCTCAGTGGATAAGGAATTGCGTGGATGGTCACGCTCACAGAGTTGTGCTCAGTGGCTCGATGTCCAAGTGGAGTCAGTGATGACTGGCATTCTTTAGGGGTTGGTATTGGAACAAAATTATAATATTTAAGAAAATACAGATTAAAAAAGTCCTGAGGACCTAACTCTTATCGATGCAAGTATCTAGCAATATTTCAATTTTCTTTGCTTTCTTTGCAGACAAGGTTGGAAGCAGCTTTTTCAACGTTCAGGTAAAAACTTAGTAAGTTTTGCTGAGTTTTTTTATTTAAGAGAATATGGTTCATATGAGGGATGTCAGACTAAATGCATTTGTATAGCAAAATCATGGAAGTAAATAAAGCCTAGGTTTTCTTGGAAATAAGCAGATCGCATAGCTATCAAAAAAGATTGCAAAGTGTTCACTTCAAAAAACTTCGTAAGAAATTGAACACATCTTGTATCTTGTGCTACTCATTATTTCTCTGTGTTTTAAAAATATGTAATGCTGATTTAATAATATGTAATACAAAGAACAATGCAAAGAAACCCCAAACAATCTAAAAACACCAAACAAACAAGAAAAAAAGCTACTGCTCTTCTTTTATTTTAAAACTGTCAAAAAGAAAGGGTTTTACTTCAAAAGGTTTTATATTTTTCTGTAGAACAGTGTTAATCACCTTGTTGGGCTCCAAGCTGGCTTAAAGAAACCCTCACTCAGTATATTTCTTCTGCAATGCATGCATGTAAACAATTGTTTCTGGCATGAAAGTTCTTTGGAAGGTAAGTCAAAATAGAAGTTTGCTGTCAACATTTGGTTTGTTTCTGTTAACATCAAACGAAACAAGTTTGCAAGCTTTATCTTTGATGAATCTGTATGCCCTGAAACACTGGAGCCACAGACTGAGGGGTCACAGTGGCATCTTCACAAAACACCACTAAGTGGTGCCTTCCCTTCCCCATCATCTGATTGAGATTGTGGCCTTGTATGCAAGACCTTAGACGATGTCAAACAGAATATTAAAATCTAGTATTTTCTTCAGATTAATGGCATTTTTTCCACATTTGTTCCAGTGCTATAAATGAAATCATTCCATGCCACATAAATATGTTGACTTTTGTGAGAATCCAGATATTCATATGAAAATATTTCCAGACTAGCTTGAAGTGGCTTCTAAATATTTCTATAATAAACCTATGATAGAATAATAGCTGTATCATCTGTAATAGTAAATCTACTACTAACAGATCATAGAACCCGTACTATGCTTGGGAAGTATGACTTGGCCTGACTTACCCTCATTTTTGAGCATGTCCTAATAACATTTGAGCTGAACTGAGTTGCAGACACACCAACCCAAACAAGCTTAACAGATGGTACGATGATGACCTCACACTGTGGTCTAGACAGGCTAACACAATGACTGCATAGCAGAAAGAAGCCTCCAGAGCAGGATAAAATACAGTCTTCGGTGAAGATGAACAGTGGAATTCTGGGTTATATAATAAATGTACACATTAAATTTAAGTGTGTTTTATAGAACAATAGTTTTTAATGAGATGTGATGAGACCACATCAATGGCTGCACCAGTTGGATAAAACAGAGGTTTGAGATTTTCAAACTTACTACCTACACAAACTGTGGATCTCCCCCGTAGTCCTTAAGTCCAGCAAAGACAAGCCAGAAACACCTACTGACTTTAAATCTACTCTTAAGTGCTTTCCTTTGCAAGGATATTTTCCAAAACTGTTTTTTCCCTAGGCAGCAAAATCAGGGATAGAAATGACTGGCATGAAACATGGTGTTTTTTTCTTTTGGTGATAATTTTTTTTCTTAAGAACTTTTATTTTAACAGTTAATCATCAAAATATTAATCTGACTCTGAATTGAAAGTTTCTTATTTTGTACCTTTAATTCAATTGATTTTGAAGTAAGAAGAAAAGTATTTTTTGATTGTTTTCTGGTGCCTAGCTCAGGGCTTGAGAAGCAGAGGTGCGGTTAGTGGGCAGACGATGTAGAAAAGGCCATGGCTGTGATTGATTACAGGTTTTATTCACATGAACACCATCATGATAAATGGGCAAATATGTATTTTTGCACAAATTTAAGGAGCTGTGAGTCACAGTCTCTTATTTTAAAGACAAGGTGGCTCAAAGAATTCCTCTTTTTTATGTGTGTGTATGTAAGTACAGAAGAAACTTTATGCAGCACAATAACAACTTTTTATGACTACAAGCTTTTACTAGTAATAAGCAAAGGAGAGCAATGAACAAGCTGTGTAGCTCTCGCCTAGTGACATCTAATAAAATCTTTAAATTTCACCACAATGACACTCAAACAAGTTTAAAGAGAACACTATACTACTGCACTCCCATCCTGTACTTTTTCTAAATTTTCCTATAACCAGAAAGGGTCAGTTTCACAGCAGTGTCTATGAGTGCGGTTCCAGTGTTGGCAGAGCTGTGCTCATTCCCATCACCTGAAATGGGTGTGACGGAAACTACACCAAGCATAACCAGCTCAACACTTCTGCCTCAGTTTGTGGAAAGTGAACTAAGGCTTTGTGGCACACAGAGGAGCAGTACTACACAGTGAGGCCAAATATGCAGAGTCTGATTCCAGTAGAGTTAACTTGGTCAGATTTTGAACATCTGTGAAGTCTAATGTGAATTGAATGTTAAGTAAATCAACTTATTTTATTAGTAGAGCATGGCATATTGCCATTTATTTCAACTCAACTTCTTTTCCACATCACATGCCTTTTGTGTATTTCATACATGCCTGAAAGATGCTATTTCTGGAATAATTTCCAAGGGTTTTGCTATGTTTATGGAATTGATTCTAGTATTTTTCCAGAAAATCTGGGTAGTTAGACCATGTGCGCAAAGCTTTCACAGCAGAGAAAAAAAGATCAAATCACAAAAGTGAAACAACCCAGAAATTACCCTGCTCAAGTTTAACATTCCTACTTTAGGCTGTACTGGGGAGTCTTTTGGTTTGGAAAACAAATGCTGACAAATAACAGTAAAAGTCAAACAATTAAAGCACAAATAGGCAAGTTATTGAGCATTTGTTACTGCAGAGCTGAATGTTGCCTAGTCCGCATCTCAGAAATAATTTTGGGAAGAAACTTAGGAACAAAGGAACAAGAAATATTTTCTGACTATTACTGCCATTAAGAAATGGGCAGCTTAAAAATGCTCAGTGGCTTGGAATGTCAGCCCAAGCACTGGGGAAAGACTTGGTGGAATGGTTTGTGGCCAAAATCATCCAGTGCACATCCATGCTTCCAAAACAGACCTTCCAAAGGCACGCTAGGTTGTTGTGTGACCTGTAAATAGGACACATTAGCATACACAAGGACTTGGGTTTCTGCTGGCAGTCTAAGTCTCCTTAGACCTAAGTCTTCCAAAGTCTCATTAGGACACCAGTCTTTGGAAGGATTACAAGTACAGCACAATTTACACTACCAGCACACTTTACCACAGGGCTATGGTCTCCACCTAGAGCTATAGGGACAATAAGTATATCAGAGCTAAATTGTGCCTCAAGGCAAATTATCTGTTGATTCTACTGCCCTTCCTGTTATGTCTTGTGATGTTTTGCTGTACTCATCTACTCATCCCATAAGACATCCATGTGAGCAGCTCTGTGGTTTTATTTTCATGTTTAAATCCAGTTGCTATAATCAGCTTTTTTGTGACCTCAACTGCAGTTGTTGTGACCATATTAAAGTACAGCTTTTCAGGCTCAGCCTGTAACTCTGCTATTAGAGGTTTAAACCTCAGAGTAGAGAAAGTCTATAATGAAAGTGAAGCTCTCTTTCATTTCCTATGATTCAGCATAGCTGTACTTGAGAATTACCCGGTTTTGCTTCCCGTGCTGTGACGTTTGAGACCTGCCCTCCAAGAGCCGGTGGAAGGCTGTGGACTTGCCAGTTCAACATTTTAGATGGTATCACAGTCATGGTAAACCCCTGCCTTAGTGCTGGCTTGGAGGCAAAGACACACCTAGTGAGTATGTGGAGTGGCTGTTAAGGGCTCTGCTCACGAACCTCACCAAAAGCACATTAATTTCAGAGGGAACATGATTTTATAATTATTTCAGTGCACTTTAGATTAATTGACAAGGGCATTCTTGTTTAAAGTCTAAACAAAAATATTGAGGATCATGGTGTAAGGAGGTACTAAATGCAGACACAGAATCTTTTAAAAGCAGTAACTTGATTTCTGGACACTAGTTGTACTACATTACTACTTCAATGAAGACACAGAAATAAGTGTTTTATCCCGTAAATGAGTACATCCTCAGTGCCTTTTGCTGTAAGAATAACACTAGGAATGATATAGGAGTGATCTTTTAAACAGTTTGTTTCTAAAGGATGTTTAGTTGAAGGTCCCTCAGTTTAGTAGTTATCTCTCAATGGTATTTCCTGCATTAAAAAGTCACTGTGAATAGCTTTTCATCTTTCTGTTCCAAAAATAATAAGTGCAAAATAAGCTGGTGCTGAAGTCAGAAAACCTAGGAACCAAATTCTGAAATAGCTCTAGCTGTGACGCCTAGGAAATCAGCCAGTCTGGTTCCAACCCCTGTGAAAACAGAAACTTCGGCCTACCAATAAAAAGAACAAACACTTTGTTTATCTTCCTCGAGAGTACTGATATTTATCTCATATATGTCTAATTGCATCAATATACTGTCAGAGTGAATCCCTTCGTGGTAGTTGCTGAAACAGTGACAACCCACCAGTTGCTAATGATGTTTTTAAAACTATTCTAGAAGTGACAAGGCAAGTGTCTGACAGAAATTTTTAAATCAGATCAGATTTTTGAACAGGTGGTTGTCAGGTCTTTTTTCAATGAAGATGCAGTTAATGCCTTCTATTCATCACGTACTATTCTTTTAGTCATCTTAGAATAGCATGAAGCTTGGTGATTGTTTCTGATAGATCACTTGTTTGCTTGGATTTGGGGAATTCAAGTTTCTTTTCCCCACTTGCTTTAGACCTTACAGTAGGACAGACTTTAGTCATAAGTTTGCTATTTCTTGGTGCATCTGGAAAAGGTATTATTGAATTCAAAACCTAAATTAAAAATAAGGGGGTGGGGGAAACATTCAGTTCAAGTTAAATGCAAATTTTTGTATTTAAAAGAAAAATAAAATCAATTCCTGTTAATGCAAAATATTTTCTTTAGTCTAAATATTTTGCTGTATACATATTTTGTCCTGTAAAATATTTTTAAATGAGAAATTTATTTTCAAAATAAAAGCTGAATGTTTTGATTTGGAAATGTCAAAATAAGCTCTAAATTTGACTAAAAATTATTTTCTCTTTGTGGTATAATTTATAACCTATATCTAAATTCTATGGCCTATTTTATCTCATTCTTTTGTTTTCACTTTATTTGATACAATTATCATTCAGACTTACCTATACAAGAAATAACTGAATTTTTGGAGCTCAATTTGTTTCATGTAATGTTTTTTAACACTTGTTACTTTTTTCTATGTATATTCTAAATCTAGATGGTGTCAAGAAATATTTGGACTGACAGAATTTCAAAATACTGCCTTATTTATTTGAAAGTATTAATAATTGAAGGAAAGAGCTCACCTACATGTAAGATCATGCTTCTCCTTTTTGCTTTTTCTAATATAACTAATACTTCAGTATGAAAGATATGCAGTTAGAATGCTTCTGATTTGCTTTTAAACTGCATTGGTTTAGTTTTAGATGGCAGTCTAAACTCTAGGCTCTGTATACTTGTCTCTTTGCTTATATATAGCTATGTTTTAAAAAATACTAGGTAATCTGAATATTAAAAATAAGATCCCTTATTTGGACTTAATTTCAAAGGATTTAACATAATCTTGTATCTGAAAAAGACATTAAGTGTGTTATGCATACATAAAGAGGTATAACAAACACTTTGTGTTTTGTATAAAACTGCTTGGTCACATAGAAACTAGCATATCAGAGTAAAAGATTGTGCTTTGAACTGTAGTATTAAAGTAGCCGGTTACCCTCCCAATGTGTGTCTCTTGGCTGACTGACTTTGGTTTTAAAAAAGATGCAACTTCAAAATAAGGCTTTTCTTGTGACTAATACATGCATCAGGTTTCAGTCTTGTGTGGCTTATACAGGATTATCTAGAGCCTTATAAGGGGTGATCTCTTGCTGTAACCTTTCCTTTGATTGATCTTGCAAGGTTTTTCTTTCTCCTCTCTCCCTCCAGTTCTCTATTTTTAAGAAACTGGTAGGAACATAACTATTGTTGAAAACTCTCAGCCTGTGTCAAATCTGGTTGAAGCAGTTGGCCCATTTTCACAAGTCCTTGCAGAGCAGGAGACACTCAGATGCAAACAGGGACTGTACAACAGCATAATGTTTCTTGCACCGGAAATCAGTTAAATCAACAATAGCCAGAAACTTTATTTCTTAAAATCCTGTACATTCTACAAAGCTGTGCCAACAGTACTGTGGTTGTGAGGCTAAAAAATGCACTCACAGACTTTTGTTTTCCAACAGCTTTCAGTGGGATGCTGTTATTGAGATTCCTGCCTCCTTGTCAGGCCGACATCTGCTTTTTGTGCTTGAGAAACCCAGCATGGTCTTGAACCACCATTTCAGACAATTCTACAGTGTGCTCATTTCTTTCCTCTCTTGTTCTTTTTCACTCATGAATTTGACAATGTAGCAAGTAAGTCTGATGGTTTGGACACTTCAGGAATGGGGCTTGTAAGGTGAGGAAACTGTTCAGCCTTCCTGGCAATAAATAATTGTCTTTTTTTAAATGCAACTTCGAAACTCAACTGGAATTCAATTTTACTTTGAGGCTTAGGAGATTCTTGAGACTTAAGAGATTCTCCTAAGTTTATCTCCAATGTGTCTTGGAGCTGTAACATAAGTTTTCCTCAGTTTTTAAAAACCATTAGTAACATGCTGGCAGGCCAGCTGTGCTCAACGCAGGTTTCAGTGATGTTCCACCAACCTTCATTTAACATTCATGATTCTGTGGCCAGAAGATGTGGTCAGAGTATTAATTCAGAACATTTCTGGGGAACAGCACCCTGGGTGGGCTGTAGAAGGATGTAATAGAACTAATAATTAATTAAATTGCCCTTTCTGCAGAGAGCCTTATCCTTGAAGGACCTATTGCTGAGTGAACAAGCAGCAAAGAAAATACTCATTTATTAAATTTAATCCAGCAAGGTAGACACTGATGTGTAATACACCGGAATGGCCCCTCCCTGGAGATTTGTATGACAGTTAAGTTGGGGAAACATCTGAAATAAACACTGTAGCTCAGTGGTGGTTTGAACAACTGGGTTTATAGAAGTGCCCTCAATTTAATTTTTTTCTTTTAAACTTTTTCCTCTTTATCTGTCTTCATTAGATTCATGGGTTCATATACAGCAACACGTTTTTCCCCAAGAAGATTTTGTGCTGCCAAGATCCCCCTTGAAACTCCTATTTTTTTCCCTAAGCTTAGGTAACAAAATGTAGATGCTTCTTGTTCAGTGCAAACCATTTGCATACTGTTGTTTCATCATCTTTCAAGGAAAGCACCACAAACTGAATGTGTAAGATACTCTCCCCAGGTTTTATTGCAGTTATTCACCATGATGAAATCATAAACTACGTCACCTTCCCAGACTTCTTGCTCAAAATCCAGAAGTCTTTATCTTGAATCCTTCCCATCTTTCTAATCATTGTTTCTGTAAACAAAGCTATTATTTCTTTCACATTCACATTGCACTCACCTAGAATGCAATTCAGAGTCTTTCTCACTAGAAAACCTAGAAAATTGACCTGGATAAATATTGTCCTTCCTAAGCAGCACAGTTAGGCAAAATAACCTGTATATTTTCCTAGTTAGGATGAGAAATTGTAAAGAAATAAGAGTCCTTTGATGCAATTAAATCTGTTTTCAGGATCTGTAATTACAAATCCTGCTTTCTCATTTATGGGAGAGTTCAAAACAAAAGAGTATCTTCCTGCTTCAGCGCCTTTAAGCCAGCACCCAGTACAAAGGCCACTGGCTTTCCTGAGCACAGCTTAGAGCTGCTTTGGGCTTTGTTTTTATGTTGTTCCTGAACTCCCGCCTTATTTTCGTTGAACAGTCTCCTATATACTGCCAGGTTCCCTGAGCAGAATGCAGAATGTTCTCTGCCCATAGTGCTCAAACTGCTGAGCAACCTTGTACTTACCTTTCGTTCGTGAAAAAAGCATTTGCTTAGTAGCTTCTTGTGGATTATTTATTGAAAGATAGTGGTTAAGCCTTGCAATTTCAACCCAACCTACACATGCTAAATGAAGGACCACTTCCACAGTACGCAGGAGAAAGATCACCTCTATGTGTTCTAAATAAGGCCTACATACTCAAAATAAGAAACATTTCTTGCTCTTACAGTGAAATTATCTGTATTAAAATTTTATTCAAAATGGCGTTACCAAGTGTGTGCAAGACTGCTAATGGCAGGTCTTGGTGAAATTCCACTGGCCCTGCAATGTTTGAAAACACAGAATAAGGTCTTGACAATGTTGTCTTCTGTTTTAGAAAAACATATCAATAATAAGATTTTATTTTATTGTAAAATCATGATTAAGGCTAATTTCAAACTGTATCATAGATTTTAGATCACACTGTGAAATATTCCAGGCATTGTGACTCAAAGTTAAGCCAAAGTCAATTGGGATGTCTGGGAGAATGTATAAATTTCCCCACAGACTCGAGTAATAAACCAGTGAAGCTATTCTTTTCAAGGAGTTAAGTACTTAGACTTCTAAATAATTGTTACACAATCTGGTGCCAGGTGCCAACAACAGTTGCCAGGTAATTGGTAGCTACCAGTACTCTTCTGTACTCTTCTAATTATTTTGTGTGAAGGAAGGAACTGCAATGGAAACGAAACATTCATCCAAATCCTGTCTTTAACTGATAAACAGGTTGAAGCCAGTGCTTTTATTTGGACGAACAAACGAAGAGAACTGGATGTATGGAACACTGCTTGCAAAATTGCGGTTATTACTGCCTAGGGCTACCGGTGACGAGCATGACTTTCCCAGTCTTGGGGAGCTGCAGTGACTTCCAGCCCGGGGTGCGTGCGAGGGAACACAGCGCGCTCAGCCGCTGGTCGTGCGCGGACATGTCAGAGTACCCAGGAACGCGCATGGCGCCGCGGATCCCCAGGCCGGGGGCGCGGGCAGCAGGTGCGCGGGGTAGCCGGGCGCTGCCTCGGCTGTGGACCGCTCCTGTGCTCTGATACCTACCTGCTCGGGAGAGGCTAAAAACAACTAGATTGTTGGGGGGGCGGGGGGGGGAAGAAAGTTTGGCACTGTTGTTACTTCC